>OU342445.1:3600000-4057500 GCA_910589575.2 Carcina quercana
CTATTCCGAAGTGGTTTCCGCTATAAAACTTCGCGTAGTCAATTTACCTGAGCAACAATACATACCTGATTAAGATACTCCTGCAAGTGTGATCTGGTAGATTGTGGCGCCCATTTCATAGCCTCCTGAACTATGCCGTGGCAGCGGTCCGCGAAGTCTTTCACTATGCTCTGTAAATAGAGTATCTAGATTATGATTGTATTCGTGTGCGTTGTGGCAGCCGCATTCGCTGCAATGTTGACTGAAAAAAATATTTAATACGTTTATTTCATTATAAAAGAATACATATTTTTATTTTATATATTAATCGCCAAACTGTGGAACAGTTTGTTTGTGATAGGCGCTCTATATATTACTTATTCTATATGTATATTCTTATGCTAACTACATCTTTTTATACACTACCATGTATTTATCTACTTATGTATTATATTATCATATTTATCTACCTATTATTTTATCATTAAAAGTATCAAACAACCATGCTTTTATTTTTTTATTAAATTCGCTTTTATTTTTTAACAACTAACACTTTTTTCGTTAATATTAAGGAAAGAAATACTAGCCATACGAGGAAGAACGGTCTATACACAGACACAAGCTATGACGTAATGGACCGATTCTTTATTGCATGCTATGCAATAAAGAACTTGTCATCGACATGTAACTCTTCGACATTACGAATGGTCTATTTTGCATATTTTGACAGTATTCTTAGGTATGGTATTGAGGTCTGGGGTAACTGTGCTGGAATAAAATCAGTTCTAATACTTCAAAAAAAAGCTGTAAGAATTGTAGCAGGTGCACCTCCGCTTGAACACTGCCGACCACTTTTATCGAACATAAAATATTAACAGTTATACCTCTGTATATATATCTGACGGCAAAATATGTTTTCTCTAGGAAGTCAACTTATCAATGCAGGAAAGATCAACATAATCTAAATTTAAGAAATATTAACAGACTTGTTCTTCCTACGACGAAATATATGAATTACCATAGGAGCTTAGAATTTAATAGCATAAAAATATTTAATAATCATGATAATGACATAAAAAACTATAAAACTTTAAATGAATTTTCCAATAAATTGTATAATTATTTAATATGTAGACCTTTTTATGACATAAAAGAGTTTTTTTTGTAAATTGTTTGACTCCGTCTCTAGGTATTAGGATTAGTTTTTAGTATTATTGTCTTTTATGTTTTGTATATACTTTTTGCACAGTTTATGTAACTTTAACAGCAAATAAACGAACATTGAACATTATCCAATGTATGAAGCTTGTATGTATGTATGGAGCACAATAACCAGATAAGAGTATAGCCCCACCCCCACCCTCCCCCAGCAGTCGTCAAACGTAAGCTCTTTTGATCTTACGCGAGTTATTTTATCCTCAAAGTCAAAATATGCGTTGTTATTATGAATGTGTACTAAAACTTCAAGTTACACAAAAGATGTAATAATATTTCACAATTTTAAAAATTAATACAACCAAATGTTCCAGTTTTTCTGAGTTGAGTCTTTTATGTTGTCCCTTTCTGATACACTGACATGTATATTGTCGTTGTCTCAGCTTACCTCGCCTCTCACCGTAAATCGGTGAGTTTTGTTCAGAACTAAACCTCGTTCACGCTCTCTCCATATACTTCTAATTCAAAATACCAATTTTAGTAATTTTATAAGCTTAGCTAACTTGAACTCACTTCTCTGCCTTCCAACGTGTCTTGCAGTTGAAGAGTGAAGTCAGTGCCGGGAACTTTGAGTAGTGGCGTTTCTTGATTAGCGTCCAGTTCTAAGCTAAAACTCAGAACTTGGAGTATATCCAGCATGGACCAGAGGACCTAAAATAAGAGAATGTGCTAAATTTATTTATGAATAAATATGTTTGCCCAACGATCACATTTAAGGTGGGTTAGCTCATTTGTAGCGGCGTAATTTTGACTTAGTGAATTTGGTCGTATTACTATTCGCACAGTAAAATTTTCATATGAAAACTTCTTTTAGAATACTCTTTTACAAGAGGATAGCTGACTTTGTGCAGTAATTATCTTAAAAAAGGTCATCATCATCATCACCAGAGAGTGTATGTGCCGTTGTACACCACGCGGGCCCAGTGCGGATAGGCGGACTTCACACATGCGTGTTCAAGACATGCAGTTTTCCTTACGATATTTTCCTTCACAATTAAGCCATCGGATAATTTACTTGAATTGAAAAACAACTCATAGGTACACGGCTGGATTCGAACCCAGAACCCTCAGACTGAGAGGCCGCACTTTATCCACTGCGCCACCGACGCTAAAAAAGGTCATTGGATTATACTGTCGGGAAATGAGTATCATTAACATACAACTTCATCATCATCATCAACAGCCTGTATGTGTCTCCACTGCAGCGGCTCAGGCCTACTCTCATACAGAGAGTATATGGGCCATAGTCCACCTCGCGAACTTAGTGTGGATTGGTAGACTTCACACACACTTTCGAATTTCTTCTCAGGAGTGTGCAGGTTTCCTCGCGATGCTTTTCTTCACCGAAAAGCCAATGGTAATTATGTTTATCATTCGTACATAAATTACAAATTGGAACTAACTGTTACGAGCCAGGATCGAACTCAGACCTCGATTTAAGGTCTAACGCTCTACCCAACTGAGCTACCATGGCTCACAACATTATAGTGAATCACAATTTTCATTTGTCCCCACTATTTTTAATTATTGTTCAAAACGCCATCTAGGGACTATTGGCTGCGTAACGATTATTGTAGCTTACATTAAAGCTGTACGATAATTGATATTAATTTCCTGCCACTGCAATCCGAAGTTCTATACCTTATGTGATTGCGGAAAACAAATGTTGTATGGATGTATTCTGACATAATTCTGTACATAATAAACTCACCCGACAATTCCACAGCAGGTGCGGGAACCTATCAACGAGCCCCGCCAGCCACTTGTCGGCCACCCGACGGATCTGCTTGTGTATGTGGTTGAAGCTGACCAATAGGAACTGAGCGTGGCTCTCTAGCGCCCTCTCTCTCTCATCATCCTTTACTTTTTCGGACATACATTCTAGAAACTTTTGGAATACTTTGTCGCCCACACTGGAAAGAAAACACTTATTTCGTACACAATTGTCAATAATGCAAAAAATATATAAAATAGAAAACATTTTGCACCAATTTATTTTCGAAACGGTGATTGAATGATGGCTCGTAAACCTCTCTCTTTGATAGCTATATCGGACTTTCTAAGAGGTTTCTCGGCAAGCTGTCACACTACGGTCTTATCGTCACTCGAGACGGTCAGTCTTCGTGACCTACACTGCATACAACTGGACTGTCAATCCGAAGGTCTCAGGTTTGATCCTTATAGGTATCTATCAGTACAAGCCTGGCTAGCTAGGTAGGTAACAACCTAAATCTGCAGCCAAACAGCAGCATTAACAGCACTGTTGTGTGCCAGTATGAAAGGTATCAGAGACAACGCCTTATGAGCAAAAACAAAGCTTTCCCTCCATCAGTATTATGGTAACTAACCATTAGTCAAACCCATTAAATATTATACAAAAAAGTATAATGGTTCAGTAATAAATGCAAAATAGACAAATATATAGAGTCAAGCTAAGTAAAAACGTTTAAAAAAGAGAAACGAAGAACTCACCTCGCCACGCATGACCACATGCCTGTCTTATCCTTCTGCAACGTGGTGTCGCTCAAATATTCTATTATCGGCTGCAAACTCGGCTCTTGTGAGTTGCACACTCTGAAACAGAAACATTACAGCACATTTAAACCACTACCTCTCCGCGGCCTAACAGCTACACACTTGCATTAACAATCCGAAGGTTCCGGGATCGATTTCAAGTGGCGGTAGTTCTACACCCGCCTAACACCATGGTATCTAAGTCTGCCGCCAAACAGCAGTTTTAACAGCACTTTCATATCCCGGTATGTAGGTAGAAGATACAACGCCTCATTAGCCTGAGGCTTTATGGTTGCGCACGCTTACCAACTAACGGCCTTATCGTAACTTACCATCACGTGAGATGAAGGCCAAGTGCGAACCCCATAAAAAAGGCAATATCCGGATAGCTACGTAGCTGTCCGGGTTGTTTATGAATGATAATTCAAACGCTGTTCATTACTGGTTCCTAATAGAAAATGTTGACATCGGGCAGTTCGAAGAAGCAACTTACATCGTGTACTTCGATTGCTCCGTCGCTATCCGAAATTAGTCAGCTATCAGTATACAGGGGAGCCCACTGGTCTTTCAACGATTAACAAACTTGTTGTAACAATACTTTACTTACATTTTTAGATGTTTCATGGTACGTCGATATTTATATTTTTTTCTAATACACATCTTTAAGGTTTAAAATTTCTCCTATATATTTTAACGTACTAGAATGTTTCAAGCTGTGATTGGAATGATATCAATAATCTATCTCAAAAAATTTAAACGTGATATATTTTGTATCTCTCTATCAGTAAAAGAATGTCAGTACGTGTTAGACGTGATTGGGAAGTTAATTTTTTTTTCTTCAATTTTCAGATAGTCAGAATTTCGGAAGTAATTTATGAAAATTCACATGTTGTCGTGCAGTGTAATTTAAAAAACCACACAAAATATGATTCCTTAAACGAGATATAATATAAGATTGAAAGCAATAAGAGTTTCATAATGTATATGACAGTTTATATTATTTGTTCTGAATAAAGAGAAACATTCATGGTTCGAAAGAATCGAAATAAAATATATTTATTCATTTGCAGTGTGCACATATAACCAAAGGTAAAGAGGTGGATAGATCTTGGGTTGACGATAAGGAGTCGCGAGTTCGACTCCCAGTGCGGGGTCCCAGATAAAATGTGTAGCTAAACTGCACATTACTGGGAAATAAAACACTTCAGTTTGTAAAACATGCACATAATATGAGTTATAAAAAGATAAGAATTCCATCAAAGGAGAGTGGTTATTGCAACTTTCAATTTTTTTTATGGCAATGATCATCGGAACTTACAAGCCACTGTTTTAGTTTACAACAATACTTTTTTCTCCACGGAAAATGTAAAGAAATTGCATTCCAAACAATGTTATTAAAAATCGATTGAAACCTTGCGTACACAAAAGTTAATAATAATTATTATTTTTCTAAGAAAACTACACCTTTATTTATTTTACCAATTAGAGATGAACTTTAATTATGTGATGTAAAATTTTTGGATTTTTAGATATGAGTGTACATAAAGTACTATTGGCTAATTAACTGAACTTCATTTCTTCATCATTCATTTACCTGAGACTTTCCAGCCAATAAACGCTCAGCAGGTACATGCACGGCGCGAAGGTGAGCTTATTGACCATGACCGTGACGTCAGGCGGATGTTCCAACAGGTTGAGAATCTGTGTTTTGAGCTCTTGGAGCTCAGTTAGGGAAACACTGTCGTTTCTTACAGCTGACGTGTACTGCAGTTCTCTCATTTCCGAACGGAGTGAAGTTTGAGAGACCAGGCATGGCGACTTCACTGCTATTTCTTTGACACCCGTGTACCATTCTTGGGGCCATAGACCTGTCAATGTTGAAATCATGTTCAATTATTTGTTTTGGGTTGAATAACAATGATTTTGCTTTGAAATAACTAAGCGTTTTACTTTAGCTTTTAAATAAAACGATATTATAACAATGCAAAAAGTAAATTATCACATAAAATATATTTTCGCATTTTATATTTTTTGGAACCGTTAATTGGGATTGGTGATGCATGAAACAAATAGGATGCGCTCAAAAAGAAACACACATTGAAAAAAGGGGGTTGAAACTCATTAATTTAAATATGTTTTGTCAAAATAAAATCACTCGGAAAGCTAAAATAAACGGAAAAGTTCTCAGAAATAAACATAAATGTCTAAACAATGCAAACTACGTTTCCTATAAGCACACTCTTCAAATTAACAAACACTCACTACAAACTTGTCAACATTTGTTTCATGTTCTGTATCATGTACATGTTGTCAATCAACTCACGCTGGTCGCTACACCAAAATATACAAGATTTGAGACTGGTGCTGTATCCAAATACAAATAATAATAATTAGTCAACTAAAGCAGCGGTTGGCCAACGTTTAGCAAGTGAGAACCACAGAGTGGCAAAGAGTATTGTAATTATTATTATGGTAAAATATTTTGTGTCTGCGAAATAATTCAGTTTTGGCGCGAAAATAATTTTGAATGATGCAACCTTTATTTACGAAACAGCAAGGAAGTGGCTAGGCATGGGTGGCCGACAACTGCACTAAAAGGTGTTTTAGGTATGACATAAGCAAAACGCATATATGTATTACCAAATATAAAAAACCGTAAAGCCGATTAAAATAGTCAAAAACAAATTTAATGCTAAAACAGTTTAAAACACTATATTATTTGGGATTTTTATTGGAACTTATTTGCTACAATCAATGCAAAATCGAACCTATTTTATCGTCAGTATTGGAAGACTATAGAGAAATAATATTATACAATAATTCCAAAAATAGCCTTTGCCTTGGAAACAGCACCAAAAATAAATTAGTCTATGAAACAATAAAACACACAAATACATCTAACGACTCTATAAAGCACTTTACTCACGCTTTCGCATTGCTACAGGCGTGGCCATAGAAGAAGAGACAATAAGACTTTTATATGTATCTAGGCAAAGAGTTCATTATTTAATATCACAACTTCACAGCATTGGTAACAAAGAAAAAATTGTACTCCTATACGTATGATACAACTCATAATTGTATAAATTGCATTAGCTTTTGTTTCATAGATATCGATGCAGTTTATGCGCGTATTTTAAAATTCACGCTCTCAAGCGTGACGTCACTCTGCGAGAGCCACAGTGGGCGATGACGAATTCATTTGTGATAATTTTAAAAATACATTCAACAATTACTAAAACCACTTTTAGACTCCATCTTGAGTTGAACCCAATTTGTGAATAAATATAGTCTTTTTGCTAGCTGAAATTCCCAGAATAAAAGGTGTTCATAATTAAGTGTGAGTACAATCGCTTTGATACCAATTTTATATCATTTTGCAGGTGTAAGGACATATATAAACATGTCTATAAATAGGGAAGGTGCTAGATTTAAACAAACAATTAAATATTAAAGTTAATGTTTTTCATGAAAATTAAATTAAAATCAATCGTGTCATTAAAATAACGCAGACTACGCATTATCTGAACAAGACGATGAGTATAATATATACGAGTACTTAGGTCACTGTACTTGTTAAGTATTGTTTGAGTGTTACCAGGTATTCTATAGAGAAATCATTTTTTTAAACCAGAATAATAATACTCTGTAGATTTCTATTTCTTGTATTGAATTTCATCGTTTTAATAATCCAATTGTAGACTTTAGAAAACACTTTCACTATGTGTAGATTAAGAGTATAATTTAGATACAGCTAAAGGACACAAAGCCATGTCTTCCTTGTATTAATTAAAGCCTTTGCTTTAAAAAGCTACTTCAGCATTAAAAAAACAATAAGAGCTTGCGTTGTATTAGTCAGAGTTGGCGTTATACCAACCAATTTGCGTTATATCAATCAGAATTTGCATTATATCAATCAGACTTTGCTTTATATCAACCAGACTTTGCTTTATATCAACCAGACTTTCCGTTATACCAATCAAACTTTGCGTTATTTCAATCACACTTTGTGTCTAAGACTATGTATATAGATGGAATGTAGGTAAAATACCTGAGTCTGCCGCTGTGAAGCCCATAACAACGCAGTATAACCAGAAGTCTTTGAACAACTTGTGGAGCCTGGGTTTAGGGTTCTTAATTGGGGGTAGCCTTTTGACTAGCACCTGTAATAAAAAAATTATGAATTAGCCAAACGCAAGTCAGATTGGCTAACGGAAACCTCCATTTACCACAATATAATTTGATCCACATTGTTTACGGAACCCTTAAGGCGTGAGTTCTTCTCGCAGTTTGAAGTTTAGTGTAGCCGTTATCACTATTTATTCCGATTTTAACTGCTAAACAAAGCTAAATTATTTGAAAAAATAAGGTCTCTTGCTACTTTACTTGCGTGGAATTTCTTTTCTTAGGTCTGTGCATTATCAAAGGGAGTAAATTGATTTTAATCATCACCAGCGTCCACTGCTGGACATAGGCCTCCTGCATGGTAAGCCACATTGACTGGTCCTTCACTAAAGTATAACGTCTAGTAGTAAGTATAAGTCTTAGATATAATGTTAATGGCGGCAGATTGATTTATTATTGTAGAATTATTTTAGTTAAGTTTAAAATAATCGGTTCTCTGTTTTTCTCCAAAACTTAAAATAACATAAAATAAAAGACTTTTAAATTATTACTAACCTACTATTATATATTTAAATATCTTTGCATAAAATAAACAATAAAATATATAATTAGTTCTGTTTTTTTTTTTTTAAGTTTTATAATTTACTTTGTGGTAGGTAAAGGTACAATCGAGTACAAAAATATGTATCCACTTTTGAACCATGACACATTCATAGACACATACAATTCAGCCTCAATGTAATTATATGTGATATGCGCAATTAAACAACAGTTACACTCACAGCTATAACAGGTATTAGCACGCCCAAGTTGCCAGCGCTGCCGGACGCCTTGAGCACGGGCGCCGGGGATCGGTCGGTGGCTCTCTCGCCGCCCAGCCCGAGCTGCACGAACAGCTCCAGCAGGCGGGTGAGGAGCTCGAGGCGAGCGTTGGTGCCGCGGACGTTGGCGGCGATGTTGGCCAGCGCATTCAATACTGCGCCTGACACGTGTCTAGGGAAGGTATAGGTTAAAAGAATTTTTATTTCTCTAAAAAGAAATTTACATTTTACTTACAATTAGAGAAAATAATATCTTACAGCTAGTATTGCAGAGTTGTGCAAACTTATGTCTAAACTATTTCTAATTAGGTAAGAGGAGTATCTGATATGTATTGTTTTAGTGTAAATTTAAATTTATTTTGAGAGTCCAGATCTGTCACTTCTTTAGGGAGGCTATTATATAGTTTTGCACTTTCAAACAATATTGTTTTCTTTCCGTACTGTGTCCGAGGCCTGCGAAGCTGGATATCGATCATAATGTCGATACCAGAAACGAAAACAAGTAAAATGTGCCATGTTATAGCTTGCTAATGTTCTAAGTCTAAGAGCGTCGGTGGCGCAATGGATATGGCGCGGGACTCTCAATCTGAGGGTTCCGGGTTCGAATCCAGCCGTGTACCTATGAGTTGTTTTTCAATTCAAGTACATTATCCGATTGCTTAACGGTGAAGGAAAACATCGTGAGGAAACCTGCATGTCTTGAACAGGCATGTGAAGTCCGCCGATCCGCACTGGGCCCGCGTGGTGGACTATGGCCCATACACTCTCTGTAGGAGAGTAGGCCTGAGCCCCTCCAGTGGGGACATATATAGGCTGGTGATGATGATGAATGTTCTAAGTTCTTTAATAGGTCAATATATTCTTTTTTACTCGACTTCAAAAAAAGGAGGAGGTTATCAATGCGACGGGTGTTTTTTTTTAAATGTTGGTTACCTCAGATCTTTTGACTGGGTGAACCGATTTGGATGATTCTTGTTTTTATTTGAAAGGTGGTGCTTCAACTGCAATTTGGTCAAGTCCTGACAACGGCATCCATGAGAAAACGATATAAATCTTAAATTTACTTTAGTAAAAGTAGACTTTTAGGGCAATTGAAGTCGGTTTCCAGTTCTTTTTGAACTGAATTATTTGTTAAATATAAAATACAATAAACATACTTAAAGTAGATTTTCTCTAACTCCACAGCCAAAAGAAAGTGAAAAACACTGTTGTTAACAGGTGTTTTATTTGTATAAAGAGTTTTGCACTTGGTCTAACCTTCAGTAACTACACCGATTTCACGTGAGTTAGACGTTTTGTAACAATTATTATAAAATATTTATTTAATTTAAAAGTTTATTTAATTTAAAAGATTCATCTAGCTCACAAACATCTGCATCCGTCGATAACACACCTGTATTGTTTCCTGTCGTCTGTGGTGTGGTACGCGGCACTGGCAGCCTCCACGGTGATGACAGTGAACATCCTCATGATCTCATCGTGTGCGGACCCCTCGGGGCTCGCGAGGGCCATGCAGCCCAGCTGGTCCACTATCAACGTGTCGAGAGAGGACGGGGACCGACACAACCTTGACAGAAGGACGTTATAGTCATCAGTCATTATTGGGAGACAGGAGCTGCACAATCTATAGAGTGGACAGATTAAAACGTATTCGTCAGTTGTTAGAATGATGATGGATTCATTGTTAATAGGTAATGACTAATGATAATGATGATTAGGTGAAACAAAAATGTTTTCATGCAAAAATGATTCTATTTTAAAATTTAAAAAGCCTACGAAAAATATGAAACAAAAATTTAATTCCGAGGAATAAAAAAATTATGTTCACGGTCTTTCTGCAGGGCTTAAATGAAGGCTCCGAGATATCGAGATTCTGCATAATAAAATGGCTTGGCAATTTTTTTTATTTTTTTAATTCACGGCCTTTATGATAGCCCTGCAGGTCCATTGTGACAAACTAAACTACTTAAATTAGGTTATAAGAAAAACTACTCTTTTTAGCTGTATATGACTAGAATAAATTTCCTGATGATGTATAAAATGCAACCACAGTTAATTTTTGTTATTTGCATAAACTCATATCATACGATAAGCTACACTGGTCCATTGTATTTGTGTATGTAATTTGACAGAGCGTGTTACAGCAAAGCTGTGGCATCATGCAAATCTAAGGCAACATAACACAGCATGCAATGAACTTTGATTTCCCGTAAAGTTTGTCACTGGTCACTTCCGGTCACTCCTGGCAGGAGTAAATAAAAAGAGGTTGACAAAAATTGGGTATTTAACAAACAAAAAAGTAAAAAAAAACGATCAAACTTTTTTCGATACAACTGATACTTTTTTTCGCACAACCCGCCAAAAAGTAATTCTAGTCGCGCGATGCTAAAACGTTCCGTATAATCGGATGAACTTTGTGACGTCACCTGCCAGTATTGGAGCGTAAATTTATGACGCCTGTATCGATATTTTGAGTTATCTCGTAAAATTTTGTTTCATATTATATACACCTATAACAAAATGTTCAAATGCAATAAAAAAAACTAAATGTATTATGAGTTTACTATTGAAGGAAGTATATTTTTCGCAATTTTGAGACTCAAATTCTAGCAAAATCCAAATAAAAAATTAAAATGGCTACGTATATTTTTTATTTCTTTTAAAGTCCTTTTTGTCATAAAATACAATTCAACCCCAATCTAATTTTAATGTCAAGTACCCAATTGAGATATTGCCAAAGAAAACAAGTGTGTGTACCTCTGTTGAAAGAACTGTAGAATGGTGTCCGTTGTCTTCGGCGTGTCTTTGAGAGCGACTGCGACATGACCCAGCATGATCACAATGTTGGTGCTAATCACAGACGACTCACTGAAACATTAAAAAACAACAGGAATTTAAATAGCAGTGGTTTCATCAACAGCCTATACACGTACCCACTGCAGGGGCTCAGGCCTACTCTCCTAAAGAGAGTGTATGGGCCATAGTCCACCACGCAGGCCCAATGCGGATTGGCGGACTTCACATGCCTGTTCAAGACATGTAGGTTTCCTCACGATGTTTTCCTTCACCGTTAAGCAATCGGATAATGTACTTGAATTGAAAAACAACTCAGAGGTCCACGGCTGGATTCGAACCCGTAACCCTCAGATTGAGAGTCCGTGCCTTTTCCACTACGCCACCGATACTCTACATCTAGCAGTGGTTTACAGTGGCATAATGGAAGCAAGCGGGCCGTCTTTAAATTGTATCTGGTGTAAAATAATACAAAAGTCAGCTACTTCATATAGTTATATATTTCTCAGCATTGCACTCAGTTTGGCAAGAATTGTGTCATTTGTATCATATTCGTAAGATCATGGTTATGTGAAAGATATTTAGCACAAGAATTAATGCGTTCAAAAAGAACTAGGAACTGACTTCAACTGCCCTAAAAGTCTACAGCATTCGTCTCCTAAAATGTTCACTCTTAGAGGTAGAACATTGGGTGCATATTTGGTTTTTGTTGATTTTCCCAAAAAGCGTTGATTCAATTTCGATAAAATTTATATGGGACCATCTCTGAAGTATGTCGAAGTTATCGCGTAACATACATACAATTTTTTTAAAAAAAAAACATACAGTCGAGAGTCCTTTGTTGAAGTCGGTTGAAAATTATCGAAATGTGCTAACGTACGAGCATGCAGAATTTTTTGGTAATAAACAAAATTCGACGCAAATATAGGCTTTTGGTGATTTCGCCGATAAAAGTTTCATACTAAATTTATTTTACCATAATCTTCAAAATAGGATAGGCTTTATGCAGTGATTATCTAAAAATAGGACATCGGATTTTAACGCCGCGAAATTAGTATCATTACCATACAACTTCATAGTGAATCACAATTATCATTTTGACATACTATTTTTGATTATTGTTTAAAACGCCGTCTAGAGACCATTAGATGCGCAACGGCTATTGTAGTTTACAATAAAGTTGTATGGTAATGGTATTCATTTAGCGACTCTATAATCCGATCTATCTAGGTAGCTACTCAACAAAGCCAAATTTTCTAATTTAAAGATATGAACTAAACCAATACATATAGTCATATATATATGTAAATCTCACCTGTCACTAGTCTCGGCAGTGAACAGCCTGTTGCTAACAGACCCAACCAATGCTGGCACACAAAAAGGATCAACTGTCAGCGCCGCCTCTAATGCCACGCATAAGTTCTCTATAGCCGCGTCTCGAAGTTTCTCGAATGGCGTCGATTTTATAGGCGAGCCGGTTTCTGTCAGGGCTTGGTGTTCTTTGCCTTGCACTGTGGAAAAGCATTTTCATGTTATTGTATAAGCTATTATTATTTACGAAAATCGTTCAGATAGATTCAGTAAGACTCGGTTTGGCAAGAGACAAACATCGACTACCAAATTAGTCCTTTGCTTTGATTTGCTTAACGCTTCAAAAATACAACAGTTTTAACTTCAGTACATTACACTTACAAATACAATTGAAGAATCACCCTTGTTATTTGTGACAGGTCAGCTTTATAGGCTTTTGATACATGAATATTGTAGGCGATATACAAAACCCGTTTTTTTCAAGGCTACACCCATTCCAGGCCCTCGTGCGCAGGAGTTGCCGTCAGTCACTTTGCAAGAAAAACAACCTACGGCTGCAGAACCCGCTAAATACTTAATACTACGCTAGTTAAATGTCAAATCAGTCCTCCTTAAAGAATTATTTTAGTAAAACATTGAAAAACGTGTTATTTTTACTGCAATGATTTCTTTATCTACCGTTATAATTTTGTCTGCGGACCCACAGGTTTGCTGATCTCAATTTAGTGAGCTCTATACGAAAATAAAAACACGATCATTCTCATTTCCATAGCCATGTCCCGTATCTCAATCGTTGTAAAGTTTCTTACGAACGCAACTGCACCTATTGCACCCTCCAGCCCAGATTGGAAACTAGATCATATTTTGGGGACTAGGCTATTAAAAGTTCACCAAGCCGCCTGTTTATCTTTAGCTTGGCTTAACTTCTGCCAAAGACAAAAACCGGGATCCAAAGTTTTACGTGCCTACCTAAAAGCACGGAATTATTCTAACTTTGCAGACAATCAGGTGTCAGGAATGTCTTAACCAAACTGAGGAAAGTCTCACAAAGTGATATTTGACAAAATCCCCACCGGGAATAGAACCCGCGGATGATCGCGGAGCGCGCCACGGAGGCCGTTGAAAATAAAAACATGATATAAAAATATAAAATTGCACTTACATGAAACTTTCATATGTTCCTTCCCTGTTCGCTCTAATTCTAGCTTGTGCAGTTTGAATAATATCGGCGACGGTGTGACTAGGAAATCTCTTAAACAATATATTGATGTGTTCGCTATCGTTGGGAATTTCGTTGCTAGTTTGCCTAATCCCTGAAACAAAATTTCAACCATCCGTATTACTAAAACTGCCATGAATTCAATCTATCCGTTTGGGAGTCACGAAGACTTATTGACATACGCTGACATAAGCGACGAACTTCAACAACCACAACCACCTATTATTCGGTTAGAGATTCAGTCGGGTAAATCAAATCAAAATCAGGTTCAGTCGTGTAAAGGCAACACACACGACGCAAACCACACTAATCATCACATTCCGGTTCAGTCGTGTAAAGGCAACACACGGCCAATCACACAAACCACACAAATCATCAAAATCCGGTTCAGTAGTGTAAAAGCAACACACACGACGCAAACCACACAAGTCACCAAGACCGGTTCAAGGCAACACACGGACAATCACACAAATCGCACAAATCATTAAGATCGATTCAGTCGTGTAAGGTCAACCCATGGCCAATCGCACAAACCACACAAATCATCAAAATCCTGTTCAGTAGTGTAAAGACAACATACACGATGCAAACCACACAAGCCACCAAGACCGGTTCAAGGCAACACACGGACAATCACACCAATCGCACAAATCATTAAGATCGATTCAGTCGTGTAAAGTCAACCCATGGCCAATCGCACAAGCCACACAAATCATCAAAATCCGGTTCAGTCATGTAAAGGCAACACAACACACACGACGCAAACCACACAAATCATCAAGATCGATTCAGTCGTGTAAAGTCAACCCGTGGCCAATCGCACAAACCACACAAATCATCAAGATCGATTCAGTAGTGTAAAGTCAACCCATGGCCAATCGCACAAACCACACAAATCATCAAGATCGATTCAGTCGTGTAAAGTCAACCCATGGCCAATCGCACAAACCACACAAATCATCAAGATCGATTCAGTCGTGTAAAGTCAACCCATGGCCAATCGCACAAACCACACAAATCATCAAAATCCTGTTCAGTAGTGTAAAGGCAACACACACGACGCAAATCAGAGAGAGATACGTTTTAAAATATTCTTAATATTTGTAAACTTACTTCAAGACAGACCATCAACAGCGGCATATGAGCTAATATCAACTTGTGGTTATGATTCGAGTTAATTTTTTCTGTTAGTCGACCGCATAGTGAGTCTGCACCTATAACGTGAAAAAATGACATTTTATTATTGAAGATATCAGTTGAAAACATAAACAAAGTCAAAATTCAAACGCGTTAGTTGATGGTGACAAGTGAAATGTGTTGAAAATCAAATAAAACTGTAGTCAAAAACTTTATCAAAAGACAAGCAAATGAGCAAAATGTAAGGCTAAGGCCACTGTACGAAGCGCCTCGCTTAAGCACTTAAGCCCTCGCTTGAGCGCCTTGGTAAGAGCCAACTCATTCGCTCAGTGACATCATTGTCAACAGATTACAGTGGCCTCATTCAAGAGACGCACCTAAAATCAAAGCCATAATTTCTCGGAATAATTTGACAGTACATCTGAAATGTTGCCACAATTCACCCAGTGTGGTTATGATAGTTCACGATTTTATTTACTAAGCCTAAATTAAACATTGTCACTGTTTAAAATTACACAATTTAGGCTAAATTTTTCTACACACTCTCAAGTCAAATTAGTTTATGAAATTATGGTGTCAAATTTTGTTATCACTACAAGAGTATGGAATAGCGTTGGCGCTTTGCAATAAGCTAGGCTCTTTGTAGTATGGGCTTAGCCTTACAGACACAATCAATTCAATGGCAGAGGTAACTGTAACTGCTTGCGTAGCATGAGACGCGTGAGAGCGATGAAAATGGGACATTGTCATATCTAAATCTCAAATCTTATAGACATATGACGTTCAAATATGACATCATCTCACTCTCACCGCTTTCACACATCTCATACTACGCTGGCTGACCTATTTTTGACAACTTGTTTTTATTAAAATTGTTTCATAACTTTTAATTCATTAAGCACCAAATATTTTTTGTAACAAGACACGTTTGCACGTGTTTTAATCCCCATACGTAAAGATATTGCACATTGGCAGGCTACTGATAAATTATTTTACGCAAAAAATTTCATGAATGTTAGTTAATTGACAATCATTAACGGCAAATGAATGATATCAGTCCTAATCATAATAAATAATGTATTTATATATACTATTTGCTTGTTCTAAATAGTTTACACAGGCAGATGTACTATTTATAGCAAATTCATTGCACATATCACTAATAAGTAATGATTATCGTCACTAGGAAATAATAAATCAGTCAACTAACATTCATGAAACTTGATGACTAAAATGATTTGTCGTTATAGGAACGCAACCACCTCAACTGGAAATTAATCAGCTGTGATTTTAAAAAAATTTCCTTCAAGTAATAGAAATATACAAAAATGATAGGAAACCAATGTATGTCAAATAATCAAGAACTATCGTCTTACTCGTACGATTAATCCCATGAGGGATATATAAATCGATAATCATTATACATACCAAATTGAAGGTTATATAAACTATTAAAGGTGTTAATACTAATGAAGGTTATATAAAATATTGGAGGATATATAAAATACTAGCAGCCCGTCCCGGCTTCGCACGGGGTAGACAATTATTTATTTTTGGAAATTTGGATATAAAACACTTTTTTTACAAATATTTTTATTTATTAAAAAATTATTATTTATTAATTATATATTTAAAAAAATTAATTTCAGTGCCCCTCCACCCCGCCCGCCGCGATGCCCGGCGCGCTTTTCAGACTGCATCGCAAACAACGGCCACGGCGCTATGGCGGTTTTGTTTACTGTTTGAATTTTTTAATTCGTAATATCTTTTGAATGGAAAGTCCAATTTAAATAATTTAAAAACTATTTTATAGGTAGTTAAATGGTCTTGACCATAAAATAATTTATTTGGATAAGGATTAATATAAACACATAAATAGCATGGTTTGAATTTGGTTAGCATTTTCATTAATGTTTAAAATGAAAAAAGTAGTTGTAGTGACATAACTACAATAGTTGGACATATGCTACCGCGGAGTTTTTTGTAGACATTATGATGTTCTTCAATATTGTTGTACATTATTTTGTTCTATCGCTAATAGTTTCGGCAGCGCATTCGACGAAAGACATTTTAAGACTCATTTTTCTACACCTTCGGTTACATTGTTCAAATTTTACCAAGGATCCCTAATTTTTTTCAAAATGAAATGTAGCCTATTTCAAATTGGAAGAATGTAGCATTCTATTGGTGAAAGAATTTTTTTAATCGGCCCAGTACTTTTTGAGCCTATTCATTACAAACATACAAAAATAGGTACAAATCTTTCCTCTTTATAATATTAGTGTAGATTGGAGGTTATATAAAATATTGTAGGTTATAAATGATATTGAAGGTGGTATAAATGCTAATGAAGGTCATATAGACCATTGAATGTTATATAATTTGTTAGATGAACTTAAAACAGTTAGCCAATGTAGGGGGACACTCTCAACGCAATACAAAGATACCTATTAATATTGTTAGAGCGTTTATAAGTGCTGGTACGTCATAGTCGTCATCAACTGGAAAACCATAAATACATCAATGTATTGGGTATTTTAATTCAATTCAGTGTAATTCAACAAAACTGTAATACTATATTTGTAATTTTATAAGTAAGAAAATTTCAATTTGAATACACAAATATAATTTGAAATATAATTATAAGAATTATAACAAAAAGAAATATAATTTGTAAGCTAAATTTTTATTTAAGCAAAGTGCATCAAACTATTAAATATTATTTTATAATAACACCTTTTTAAAATAAATTACCGAACAATGAGATAAAAAATTCCGTCAAAGTATGTTCATATTTTTGTACTCGAGTGTACTCGTACTTTGTTGGCAGTCCTCGCTTTCGGATATTATCTTAAATATTTACTTTACTTATCTTTCTTTTTTTACTTAAGACATTAAAGAAACACCCAAATAAATAAATAAATACACACAATATAAACAGGATAGAATAATGGCTTAATTATTAGCGATGATGGAAACAATTTTTACAACAGATTAATAGATAAATCTATTTATGATACATGGACATAAGTATTACTAAACGATTAAATTATATTGAATTCGTTTGTTAAAAGTTTTAAAACCAACAACAGTTACAAATTGAACGATAATCGCAACGAGCAACTTATAGGGTCCAATGAGAAACAGGGTCTGGACAGACAGACAGACGGACAACAAAGTCATCCTATAAGGGTTCCTTTTTTAAGTTACGGAACCCTAAAAATATCATTATAAAATCTGAGCTGCGTTTAGAATTGCGGTTTGAAAACGTACCCGTCTCGTCCCCAATGGCCCAGACCAACAAGTCGACGCAGGCTGAGTTGGCCATCACGTTCACTTTGAACTTATTAACGGTCGCGTAGTTGGTCTCTCTCTCTTCCCGCTCCGAAGCGTCATGGTGCCTGCTCTGCAGCTCTGTCTGACCGCTTAAGAACAGGCATTTCACGAATTCCTGCAAAAATATTGTTAACTTTACTTCATCTCCCTGGAAAGCCTGGAAAGCTGAGTAAATAGGCTATCATCAATTTGCTAAAAGTGCCTCATTTTATTGCCATAGGCAGCATTATTGTTACTGGCAAACGTCCAAATTTTAATATATTTTCAAAAGTCAAATAGTTTCTACAGTACTCCTACTCAACCTCCCGGGAAAGTTGATCCTTACTAATCCAAAAGCATAAATTGGCTGAAAGGGACCCATTTTACTGCCCGAGATAGGCATCATTATTACTGTAAAAAAAGAGTTTTTAACGTCAAACAACGAACATTTATTTATTACTCCTGCTTAATTCTTAGAAAATTTTAACTAGGTCTGTTAACTCTTAAAAATAGTCAACCCTGCTAAAATTATGTGAAAAATTGGATATATGTTACTCGGTCACGCACAAACGGCTGTACGTACTCTGATGAAGTTTGTCACACGTAACAATAAAGTATCGCCATGGGATATTTTCTGAAAGCATCGCATTCGAAGTGGAGCGCTAATGCCCTACATTTATTCTAATTTTGATTTGTTTTGAATCTTATCTGCGAAATCTTGTCACCTTTTTACAAGCTTTTATTTAACTTGCAAGCTGTATATGTTTGTTTAGGTCAAATCTTGCAAGTTAAATAAAAATTTCTCGTTGGTCTCCGATTGAGTGAATACTTGGTACCATAGAGCTGGTCTGATACTGGAGACGGAAGGACGGAAGGTGGTCATAGGAACTCCTAAGCTACACACGATATACCCGCCGTGTTCGGGTTCGTTTGATTTGTCTTGTTGAGTACTATGTAGATTCGAGAAACACATTATTCAAAAATCTCACCTGAACGTCTTTCGTGAAAGGTCCTGGCAAATCTTTCTGGTGCTGCAGTATTTCTCGAAGAAGCGTAACCATTACTAAGTTTAGCGTCTCAGAGAAGGACTTGTATGGAAATACCTGGAATATAAACGCATATTGTGAAATCTGTTATTTGATGTACGATAAAGTAACTATAAAGTCGGTAATTGTAAAACGTGCTTACACAGAAGACTCAAGCTAATGAGGCGTTGGTTTTGCTACCTATCATATCAGAACACAACAGTGCTATTAACACTGCTGTTTGGCCGCAGACTTTTTGGTAACATGGTTTTAGATAGCCAAGCGGAAATTAAGTACCGATAGATACCCCTACTGGGAATCTAACCCGGGATCTCTGAACTGTTAGTCCAAGCGTGTAGCCATTAGGTCACGCCTTGTCGATTTCTACTCCCTTCTCTCTTTCTCTCTCTAGTAAAAGCCGGTTCTGAGTGACAGAAAAAGATAGAAGCATACGAAAGTGGGGTTCGGTGCTGGTAGTTCAACCCTTACTGGACAAAAGATACAGCTCTGTGACTGAAAGGCAGACAGACAGAGGGGCCTTAGTAATAGGGAAATCTTCATTGTCCGTACCGCTTAGTACATACGTATTATATTCGTATTTTCGAGCGACATAAAATAATGAGTCAGTCCCATTATGAAATGACAGGTCAAGGATCGTTCTGCCGGAACTAATATTTACCTGAAATTACAGCCATTACCATTTATAGCTCGGGTCAAACGGTTCTGATGAATTAATGGGCAATAAAAATAAGTTACCTCCCTCCTTAATATATTTACAGTTGGACTCTTATTTGTTTCTTCTTTTTTTTCGGTTATACTAAACGCCAAAATTTCGCGGACTACTTTGACAGTAAGTCGGACACGAATGCTGCCACAGTTCACACTCTGTGGCTAATATCGATTCACAATTATACCAAGCCTTAACTTAATGGAATAGAATTTAACAATTTTGCCGACACTTTTCTTAGCACACTTATGTCAAACAAGTCCGTGAAATTCTGGCGTTGACTTTAGCTGTCAATTTTGACATATTGTGTAGTAACTAGGTAGAAATCGACGTACTGATAAAAATGTTGCAGTCTTGTTTATTCATTCGGCGGATTACGTGTGCGTAAGCAGGACAGATGTAAACTCGCAGGTTTATGCTAAATTAGATTTAATTTACAGTGTAATTCTATAACATATGGTTAACTCACTTGAATCTGTCCTGAAGCATAAATATCCTCGGCCTCTTCATCAAGAAACGCAAGCAAATCCTTCGTCAAAAGCTTCTTCGCTAACGACAAAATCGACTGTAGGTATGCAACATAAAACTGTACACTGTTTCTCTTTTCCGGCGACTCCGAAAACCTCATGTAAGGAAACTGATTAAAACTGGACCCGAATTTGTGAAAGAAATACGTGGTAGGGTCGTATGGTACGGAACTATAGCTGTGCAACGAACCCCGTTTTATAGTCCCATTCACGCCGTCTACTGTGTCGTTCCCATTTTCAACGATATGCTCGTTATTAGGGTTCAGATTCCCTGATAGCGATCTAGGTATGATAGGCCGGAATTGATTGAATTTTCTCTTCTTATCTAAGGTTGAATATTCGATGTTTGGTTCGGGTTCTTTCGTTTTGACAGGACTGCTTGGCTGCGGGAACAATCTACACAATAGCGGGGGCTCGATCGTCGCGTACCGACCCATAGATCTCGCTAACCCTATTAGTATAGGTATAGTACTTTTACACAGTTGTAATTTCGATATCGTGTTGCTATAGTCTTTGCTTTCGTGGCAGTCGATTATTATCTTTGTTAAATTTGACATAAGTTCTATTTGGGCAGTGATAATTTCTTCTCGGACGGTCGGTTGCTTCGCCGCTACGTCTGACAGGAGTGTGTTGAGGCAGAAGCTGAACTTCTCCGCCATTGGTATCCCTGAAACAAAGATAGAACAATGTTGTTGTTAACATCATACAAGCTAAAAGTTAATTACTAGTTAGTTATTAAATTAATAACTTCAGTGGTTTCAAGGACGAGAAAGACCCCGACCATGTTATTGAAGTCCTCCAAAGATCAGTGTTAATATAGCACTGTGTTCCAGTAATGTAAGGTAACATAGCCGGCTTGATGCGGTCGCCTCTGTGGCCTAAATGCTACACGCTTGGACTTACAATCCGGAACTCCCAGGTTCGATTCCTAGTGGGGTACCTATTGGTCGGTACTCGGTTCGGTGTGGTTGGTGGTAGGGTATTTTATACGTCCACCTACCACAATAAGTCATTTGCGAAACAGCAGTGTTAATAGCACTGTTGTGTTCCGGTATGAAAGGTATCTGAAGCTCATTAGCTTGAGGCTTTACCATCCAACGGCCTTATCCTCAGTTACCATCAGAGATTGAGGCCAAGTGCGCAGCCATTGTACAAAACAGTGGCAACGCAAAACAATCTCTTCAGGCGATCCCCCTCCATCAAAGTTTCATACTAAATTTCTGTTGCCATCTTTTAAAATATAATAGCTGGATTTGTGCAGTAACTATCTAAAAATAGGAGATCGGATTGTGATGTCATGAAATGAGTATCATTAACTTACAGCTTCACAGTGAATCACAATTTTGATTTTAAACACTTTTTTCAATTATTGTTCAAAGCGCCATCTATGAACCATTAGCTGCGTAAAGGCTATTGTAGCTAACTATAAAGTTGTAAATTAATGATATTTATTTCGCGACACTATAATTTCATCGCCTATTCTTAGATAATAACTTATCAAAGCCAGCTATTCTACTTTAATAGATTATGGCAACATAAATCAAATGACTGTTAATCGACGGATTATTTATGTTAACATAACCTTGAATAATATCGTTCCCAGAGCAATTAGTTGAACAGTGTCCAGAGTGTGGAATTTTTTATCAATTTGAATCTCTGTTACGAGCAAACTATGTGTAATGGTTTATGGGCACACGACAAAATTATACACCGTAGTATAATAACGTATTTTATTTTTTAACGTTTAATGTAACATTATATAACGGGTGTTGTCATAAAACGAACGCACTTTTAAACTTTAAAAAAAACGGCCATGTGCGAGTTGGACTTGCGCACGAAGGGTTACAAACCATAGGGATGATGACTTTAAAAAATTTATTCCCTCATTCGGGAGAGCGTTGGAAAAGATAAATAGCCTTGTTAAAGATTATTCGATATGACTTATAGTTTTCCTAATATAACCCGTCGAAAAGTGATTCTAGTCACGTGGTGCAAAAACGCTCCATACAAATTGGTACATAGGCGTGACGTCACGGATAGGCATTGAAGTTGAAAATGTATGACACTTTTAAAAATATTTGAGTTATCTCGTAAAATAACGTTTTTATGTCACCACTCCCTTATTAAAATTGAATAATATTGAATATTTTTAATTTTATAGGAGTTTTATAATGCTCTTTATGGTTTAAAATACAATTTAATCCCAATCTGATTTGGTGTCATCTAGTTATTTATCTATAAAAACGACAAAAAAACATGTCTGTTGTATGGCATAACATACATATTTATTTTATTCTGGTTTTTAGTATTTGATGGACAGCAACAGAAAAACATCAACAAAATGAAAATTTCAACTGTCTGTTACAGTTCATGAAACAAAGCCTGGTGACAGACGGACGGACAGCGGAGACTAGTAATAGGTTCCGGTTTTGTACCATTTTTAAAAACTACTGTTTTTGTCCACTAAGGGGATTTGCTTTAATCATAACTAGCTTTTGCCCACGACGTTACCATTACATCACAGTGTTGGTCTGCTGATTAAATTTAAACTTAGAAGGCTGCTATTTTAAGCTGGCATTAGGTAGTATAATTTAATTCGATCGAATTCCACATGGTTGATTGGTTTCATAAAATTTAAGTGCGCCTAGCTGTGTGCTGAGTTTTTTTGCACTTTTAGTCTTGTTATACCAGGCATCAGTCATGAATATTATACAAAAATACTTTGAAAAGAACAAAATCAAAGATCTTGATAACTAGAGCTTGTTATAACCAATTAAGTCAGTTAAAGTTATGAAACGTTATGTATAAAATAATGATCTTGTTTTTAATGTTATTTACCATTTATTTTTTATTCAGTTTATTCTATTTGTTTTATATTTGTTCCAAATATTTGCAAAGTGCTAATTCGTAATGATATCAAGTGAAACAAAAGAATATAAACATCAACTGGTCAGTAGTGTAAATTTTATTTAATTTCATTTTTCGAATGAAATTATAATTTAAATAAACATTTTATTTCCATATTAATTTTTTTTTAAACTTACACTCAAAAGAACCTCAGTAAATGTGATTACCGAATGTGTTGAGATAATAATAAGGTTCGTATTTTTATGAAGTAGTTATTTTAAATAAATAAAAATTCTGCATTGATTACGTTGACGAAGTTTAGGTTGATCTCAAGATAAGTCAAATGTCTACAGAATTTGACATTTCACGTCAGTTTTAAACTTTGACATATCGAGTATGGCAATTATTGTGATATAAATTAAAATTAATTATTGAATGACATCAAAATATCGGTAGAAACTACATTTTAATAACATACGACCATTTTCTTTAAAAAAATTGACACAGTGGGGGCAACTATCGGTACTTGGTTTGGTTGTTGGTATGGCATTTTATATGTCCATCTGGCTAGCTATCACCATGATATCTAAGTATGCCGCGAAATAGCAATGTTACTAGCAATGTCCTCACTTTCCATCAGATGAGATAAAGGCCAAGTGCAATCTCAAAAAAGAAAGTTATAAAACATCAAAAAATAATTTTATCAGGTCATAAAACATTTTGGTATGACATCAGAGAATATTAAAAAATACACCTTTCACACGAACACTATCTCAATCCTAAAGGAACGAATCTCTTGGTTAGGTTTTCATAGTATACGGCTGAACTGATCTTTCTGAAATGGCACGCACATAGTCTATGGCATGAAGAAGGAAATAGGCTCCTTATTATCCTGACAATAGTGTTTCATTTGGATATTTTAAGTAGTTACCGCAAACGAAACCACCGACAAAAACTCAACATAAACACAAACATGCTCAACAATCAAAGCCATTGTCACCTAAACGCAGATGATATCCAAACGATTTCAATTTCCACGCGATTATTTTACCATCATCATTATTCCGCGATAAAATCACAGGCCCCAATGCAAATATGACACGAAACAGTATAAATATGTGATCATAATATGAATCCGTTAGTTCTCTGTAAAGTGTTCGACTGAAAACTTAAAATGTTCAGGAAAATCGCCATTTTGTTCGTTGCTTTGATGCTGGTTGGCAACGTGAGTTCACTTTGTAATAATAAACATAATGATTTCAGTTTAAAATCACAACATGTATAATAGACAGTATGTTTATTCAGATACGACACACTTTACGGGAAAAATTATGCCATACGAGATGTCTTATTTTTATTATTATACAAAAATTTGGATGACGCAATGAGGTGTGCAGGGGGCAGGGCACGCTGATTGGACTACGGGGCAGAGAACTGCATGCTGATTGGCTCTAAGGGAGAAAGAATTGCACCCTGATTGGCCCGTTCAATTAACGACGTGTTATGAGTGGTCAAAACGAAAGTCGATAAGACTTATGAGTCTAATTATTATTATCTATCTAAAAGGATTCCCCTTGTATTGGGCGTCTTATGGATCTGTGTTATGCCCTGAAACGACATTAATTTGAAATTAACTAATTTAAAAGAATTTCATTTTAATATGTATAGTCCAAGAAAAAATCGAACATTACATATTTATGAATTTTATCGGGATTTTACCACGTTTAGTTTTCATGAGTTTTTGATATTTCGGCGCTGTTACTAGCACCTTGATCACGGAGCAACCTGGAGCAACTGAGTAGCCAATAAAGTGTATCAATATATAAGTATATCGATAACCACAATAATTTCAAAAAATTTAAACATCTAGCAGTTATTTTTGACGCTAATTCGACTACTTATATATTTTTCTGACACAAAGGCGGACTACGATTTCCCCTCTAATTCAGTTATTGTAAATGAAGGAGCAAAACGCTTCGTGCATTTTGGTGGAATATCCAAGATCACATCACATCAACAGCCCCACCTGCAGGGGCTCATGCCTACTCTCCTACAGATACTGTATGAACCATAGTCTACCACGCGGGCCCAGTACGGATTGGTAGACTTCACATACACTTTTAAATTTCTTCTCAGGAGTGTGCAGGTTTCCTCACGATGTTTTCCTTCACCGAAAAGCCAATGGTAATGATTTTTATCATTCGTACATAAATTTAAAATAACGAATAGGAACTCATAGGTACGAGCCAGGATCGAACCCAGACCTCGATTGTTCAAGGACTGACGCTCTAACCAACTGAGCTTCCACGGCTATTCAAGATGCAAGGGTGGAACACTGATCTACGTTGCTCAGTTGTTGCTGGAACCGTGACGGCGGAACGTAGTGGAATTCCAACGCAATAAAGAGAAGAAGGGACTGATGACGTTCAATTAGCATGTGGTCCTGATTCATTTTATTCAGACAATTCAATATTAAAATAATATTAAGGGGACGGTATAGCAAACAACAAAACTAATATTTCATAAATATTCTTTTCAGAGCCTGCAACAAGGTGGAGGTGAGTATCTACGACGTTTTTAATTAAAGCTAGTTCGTGACTTAGAGTTGACTTTAAAAATTATGTTACGGGGACACTTGACCGATATCAACATAGCATATGTCCTTCCATAACATAGGTTGCGAACGTGCCAGATTTCATCAATATTGGTTGTGCCATTGAGGCACCAAGATGTAGCAAACAAACTCGTGGAGTTATAGATAGGTATCTAAAATATATGGATTGTTCTCCACCATTTTAGTTTGGAATCAGCCAATTTAATAAAACATTAAGTAATCGAAGTAAATAAACAACAATAATGTAAAGCCGCGATTGCTAACGCAGGTTTATTAATATATACATATATACTAGCGGACCGCCCCGGCTTCGCACGGATGGACATTTATTTTGGCATAAACGTAAATTTAATCTTTCTAGGTCATTACAGAAATTTTCGTGAAGAGGTTCACATAAGTTAGACAAGATATATATGTCGTCGTCATCATCAGGATGGGTGGGTGTTTGTCGTGTTCCGAGCGAAGGGGATGAGATTATCCGTCATCCGACATCACGTGGGCTGTGATTATCTTGTGGGCTAACACGTGGGCTATCAGGCAATGAAATGACAATTGGGATTCACAATAGATTGTAATGTCTCGGTTGTATATCACACACATAGATAGGCAATACTCAATTGAACACTGGTGACGTAATACTATATCACAATGCGCACGCGACTGCATGAAACGTGTGACAGTTCCCAGGCCCACAGAGCGACTGTTCGGCTCTCCCGCCGCCTCCAGTCTCCGGTCCTAGACTCTGTCGTAGCGCACACCGACCGTAGGTTATGTACTTCAGTTGGTGACACTGATGTTTCATGCGACATATATATATATATATTTCACATTTTTGCCACCCCCAACCACCCACTTCCACCCATCGCGACCAAACTCCCTTACTTTCAGCAGGAGACCAAGGGGTATTTACTACCCCAACGGGAAGCTGATCGGAGTTAGTGGTGATAGAGAAAACCCGGTCTTATTGTACTAACATTAGCTTTAGATCAACGCTTGACCTCAATCTCACCTGATGTTAAGTGACGATGAATCAACGATGTTACGCGTTGGTCTAGATTCTAGAAGGTGCCTATTTTAAAAGCTTTTTTTACTCTTCGTTTGACGTTTTCCATACGTTAATGATGATGATTTAAACCAAAATTTTGAATAAGTGTATCTATTCACTTAGTTCAGTCTATTTGTCTATCAGTATTCTTCCATGTTTTCCTTTAGCTGTAACCAAATATATTTTTTAATTATTTTTTTAATTAATGTTGTATAATCAATTCCACAGGTGCAGGAGCTAACGGTAAATATAACTTTTTTGTTTTATTGTTCTGATACTGTTAAGTAATTAATAATTTGTGCGGATTTTGTTACGCTTTTATTAATCAACAAAATGAATTTTGATTGAATTTGAAGCTAAAAACCACAAAATGTTTTTTTTTTATTGTTTTTCCCATTTTTTGTTTGTTATAGTGGCCCTAGTAATTATTACACACTCTGCAAAACTTATCTTTTACAGTGCAAATATAAAGCCGTGTGACAAACAAACGGACATACTACTATGATTTTAGTTCAAAGGATTTCGCGAGAATATGACAATAATGATAGTTTTATAAATAAATAAGATGAATTGTTAATTTATGTGTTATTCATTTCCAGGCGGTTTCGGAGTAGGAGGTGGTTTCGGAGGAGGCGCTGGCGGTGGTGGTAAGACAACATAGATAAACATTAGTTATTTGTACCCACGATTTTTTAAATTATTGCAATGATGCGAAATCATTAACGTTATTTAGGCCACGTTTTGTATAACGTAACAGTTACATAACTTTATCGAACTCACCACACATACGCTATTTCTAGCTAAAGCAAGAGTTCGAATATTTGCTAAGACGATAACGAAACCGTTGACGATACCAACGATTTGTCTAGTGGAAACGGTCACATACATACGCTCCGCTAGATACTCGCAATACAGAAGACTTGGGAGTATAATCGGCGACTTTATGCTAAGCGTTTGTGGACTACGAGAAAGACTGATTCAGTCGAGACTTGGGCGTGCTCAGTCCCTCCAAATGCGTCACATTGATTTTATCATTTATTCGAAGTGTTCAAGTGTTTATACAATAAAGCCACATTTAGGCACCCGAGTACAGGATAAATGCACGAAACTGATCCAAGTGTAGAAAGGTGTAAGACAGGGTGACATTATATCCCCCAAACTCTTCACCACTGCACTGGAAGATGTTTTCAAGCTTCTAAACTGAAACGGATTGGGCATCAACATCAATGTCGGCTATATCACTCACCTTCGATTTGCCGATGACATAGCCATAACAGCAGAATACTTGGAGGATTCAAATGCAATTCTCAATGACTTCACAAAAGCGGCAAGATGATACAAGCGGCTCGAGAATGGTCATTGTTTTGTAGTGTGAGGGAGGTCTATGTTTAGTAGGGGACGCTTGCCGGCTGATGATGATGAGGTTACACAATCTGTATAGTAATGTCTTATTTTGTTAAACAGCAGACGGCGGTGCCGGTGCTGGCGGCGCCGGTGCTGGCGCCAGCGCGGGGTTCGAATTTGGCGCAGGGGTGGGAGGGAGTGCGGGTGCAGGGAAGAAATGAGGTAACACGATTTCTAAACTGTACCAAGCAAAACCCAAAGATAACAAAATGAAAGCGGTAAAGATGATAAGGGCTGTACTGGCCGTTACTGAAGCTGTTGCGTGAAGCTAGTATCCTAGTCCTAAGGGTTTTTGTAACCGCTAGTTATAACATAATCCTTTCAAGCAGTTATAACACTATGCATGGTCTGTTGACATGCCGGATGTAACGGTTGCTACTGCAGAACTTGCAGGACAGAAAAATATTTATTTAGTGGCTCCTATAAATTTTTGAAGTCACTTTTCTATTACACAAAGTGTACCAACGGGCAACACAGCTGGCGCTGGCTTACAGAGGCAGAAATGCCCACGTATCATTGGTTTTCGTTCATCAAGCTCATATTTCTATTCCCAACAAAGAACTGAGTTCGTTTGGAGAGAAAGTCTCAAATGCAGGACAAAAGTGTATTCTTGAATATTGAAAAATCAAGGTCACTAACAAAACTAATTTGAATCCGATTAGTCTCAAACATAGATTTATATAAGTGATGATGACTCCAGTAAAACCTCAAACACAAGATAATTGTAGTTTTAGATTCAGTTTGCCTACATAATACATAAACATACAAGAGTAGTTCCGTACTACTTTTACGATGAACTCGTAAAGTTACAACATCATAAAATCTTCACGTACTACACAAAAACACGCCATTTACCTGAATTTCTTCCAGGGCTTTTTGTTTGGTTTTGACAGATTGTGCAGTAACGACGTACTGATAAAAATGTTGCTGTCTTCTTTTTTCATTCGTCAGATTACGAGTGCGATAGCAAGATAGACTTACAGACGCAGGTTTATTCCAAATTAGAATGTATCTATACATATTATAGTTTAGTTCATTTATTTTTAGTTTTTACATTTATATATTAGTTCATAAATATAGGCTCTAGATATAAACGTTGCCGTAGACGCAGTTCTTTGGCCGTTATTTAAACAGCCCTACCATTTCGTGCCTAGTTGTGGATGAATCATATTTTGTACTATTTTGTTTACATTGTTCTCAGGTACACCGACTTTGCGAACACAGCTATGAAAACAACATATTATTTAAATAAAACGTATTATTTTATAACAATCTATAGCTAGCGATGTTATAAAATAAATAATGTAACAAGCAGATAAGTGTATTATTTTCTTTTATTGTGACATCATACGAACTTTTAACGGATTAATATAGTCAATCGTGTTCCTCTTTCTTGTTGTCGAGTAACAAGCTTTTCCAGACGACTAGACTCTATTTAATGAGACAATGGCGGAAAGCATTTTTCACATTCACACAAACACGGTTGGAAATTTTAAAAATCAGTAGGCACAAGTAGAAAATCTTTGAAACTTCTCCTCTACTACAACGCAACATTCTCGAGATACAAGTAAAAAGCGAGTCCTTCCCGCTCCGGCTCAAATCCTAGATGTCAGTACTTTTAGTATGTTTACTCCCTCAGCACTCTGAACAAGGTTCTAAGGGACATACTCTGATACTACATTCATACATAGCTGTCGTTGCTGACGTCATTCTACATGCATCCTTGTTCCCTAGAAAACTAGATATATCGTCAGCCATGAGGTTGTGTCTCAGTGTATTACACCCCTGCTTAATCTGAGTTATATGCAGCCGACATGGTGAATGAATGTAACATCCTTACAGCGGTTGACCGTCCAAGGGGCAGTCGCATTCAACGGATGTACTAGGCTGTCATTGTTAGTAATTTGTACAAAAACCTGACGTGATGTTTATACGGTTACTTCATCACAACACCTATTGTTGGCGAATTGCTTTTGGCGTTGGGATTGTGTTTAGGACATCGGACATATGTTCTACTAGATGACAAGATCCGGACATATACGGTACATACACCTTAAGACCGGACAATGGCAACAAAATTATTGAATCGACCAGGCCGTGATTTAACTTCAACTTCATAATTATGGCTTCATCATGGATGTGGTACTCCCAGTGTCAAGTAAAGAGACTATACAATTTTAAACAGGTATTAATTAACAGAAATGAGGAAAAGGGACTGGACTGGTTAAAGTTTGGTAGGTATACAAGGAATAATATAACTACAATTCGTAATAAACTGACAAATGTGATATCATTTTCGCCAATAGTGCCCGTTGATTGGTCGAGAATCCAAAAATATCCAACATGTGTCAAACACGGCCCAGATGACGTTTGCATACCTCTAGGGTTGTTATTTGTATCATGTGAACGTCATTAATAGAAAAATATTAATGTTTAAACATATAAATATGAACTAATTATGATCATTATCATTACTATATAAATGTAATAATGTTTTCCATTGATTACGTATTAGTATTTTCTTTTTTATTATGCCATACTTCTGAATTATACCATATTTAATTTCTTATATAAACCACCCTTTCATGCATCTATATAAAATACGTAGTTTCGATATTTAACATATGCCAGGACGTCCCACAAGGGTTCAATTTTTTATTGCATGAGTTAGACGATAAGGACGCAGTATTTGAACAAATGGTTGCTGTGAACGTTCTCGTCTTCAGATGATAGAACCGAGTCATATAATAACAGATTATATAACTTTGATAGAATATATGGCAATGGTTTTGGAAGGTCAGGTATAAAAAACCGGCCAAGTGCGAGTCGGACTCGCGCACCGAGGGTTCCGTACAGAACATGAATAATTAACATACTGAAAATCATTAATAATAGATAATATAATATGCACCAACAATGCCCTACCGTAAATGTAAGTCCGATTGAAGAGCCAACCTTACATTGCAGCTAAATTACATATCCAATTTTCTTTCAACTGCAAAGTCAAGTTTGTAAACACCAGTATGTATAATGTATATTTTATAATTTAGTCGACTATTACTTATTAACCTGTAACGCCAACTTAGTCGTTATAGTTTTCCTTTTAAATTCATTATATAAGCTACTCTGTGCATTCTTGCACATTTTTAAAAGCTACAATTTAGCTGACAGCGACTCTGACAAAAATTATCACTTTAAAGCTTAATATTTCGCAAACGGAGTTTCTATACCCTCAACGTTTTTGAAATACCTATTCAACGATACCCAACAACAAGGGGTAGACGTAAAAAAATTCCTCCCCACGTTACGTGTATGGGAATTGGGAGCTACCCTTAAAAAAATTACTGTACCACTTAGTTGACGTGATTAATATGTATACCCGTACCAAATAGCCTTCTAGTAGTAAGAGCTCTTTTTCTGAGCTGAGCCGTCGCGGACAGAGCGAAACTAAAGGGGTTCCTTGTTTGACTACGGAACCCTAAAAAGCTATTTTTACTGTTTAAGAATTTGCTTCTTGCCAAAATTCAGAATGTAGGTCAACGGGAAGGACCCGATAGGTTTTGGTTTCCTTGTATTCTCTAAGGAAATGGTCTAAAATGCCTAGATTTTTTCACAACCTGGTACAGCATATTAATTCCAACTTGATACCTTCACGCGTTCCTGAGAAAAAGTGTCTTGACAGACACACAGACGGACAACAAAGTGGTCCTATAAGGGTTCCTTCTTTCCTATTGAGGTACGGAACCCTAAATATTAATGTCACGTACACATAATACGGTAACAGCATGTTCAGCTGGTAATTTAAAGCATAATGGATTTAACTCATATAAAAGGAGATCACATAGGAATTAATGAAATAGTTGAAACGAAAATGTTTGCGAAATTAGCTGTTCTTTGTGTCGTGTTAATGTTTGTGGACGAAGTAAGAAAGCTTTTATTTTTCAACAACCCAAAAATATTTCTACTTTAATTTTATTTTTACTTTAAAATATAACTGACAATGCTAATACCACAGATATCAGAACATCCAGAGGCCGTGTTACACTGAACGCTTAAGAAACTAGGTCAGACACTTTTATCTGCTATACGTTAATGTGCACACAGCAAAAGCATTACCAAACGTCACACACTCGGCCGTCAATATGAAGTAGACGTTAGTTAGTAGTTACATGTGTGTATTTTTATTGACCTCACTAATTATTAGACGAGGTGGAATCTGTATGTTCTATACAAATCCGTGGCTAATACTCTATTTAATTTTATTTTTACAGAGCCTTCAAAGTCGTAAGTATATCAAAAACATGACAATCCAGACAAAAGCATCTAATTTAGATAATATTTTGTCACATCAGATATAAAAGTTATCGCAAATACGAGGTTCAGAATGAAGATAATTGGTTTTATCCATGGTATACTCACGTATATCGCTTGGTGATTAAAAAATTCTGAAGTCCAAATTCGCAACAAAGCCGCGGGCAAAAGCTAGTACCTCTATAATTGGCACACTAGTTTACATCAATTATTATATACAGGGCATATGACTCCTACATTTCATTCCGTTGGTTGTTTCTCGCTTTCCCAGATCTTTCAGACAACAATATTGTTCAGACTGGACTGCGCTGCAAAAGCAACCAGAAACCTATTTTTTTTTACTTTATAATGCAAATTGAAGTTCTTGATGCTTGGCTTTACATAGCAAATCACGAAACAGGACGAGACGTTTCCGGTAAGAACAAAATCGTGAGCGAAGTGACACGTTTCGCGAATGTATGGAGCCAAGGCTTGCTCTTGTACACTTGACATTATCAAATTAAAGTGATTCAGTTACCATTTCTGCATATTTTGGTTTAGTTCATTTGTACAAAAACATATAAAACACATGAAACAGGGAAGACGTAACGTTGAAAACAAAGATGGCGTCAATAAAATGACATTTGACGCTGTCACTTGCTACAAAAAGAATGATTTTGTACATTTAAAATAAAAGCAAAAATGTAAGTCAAGTATTATTTTTTTCTATAAATACTTACATTATTACTTGATTTTGTAAATAGTGTACAAGTGTTTAAAAAAATCGTGTGAAAAGCGATAATCAATGTGGCACCTTTGGAGACACTGAAGCACTGCCCAAGTCTCGCTTTTTCGTAGTCCACAAACGCCAAGCATAATGGCCGATTATACTCCTCGTCTTCTGTATAATCTGGCGGAGCGTATGAATGTGGTCTACGGTGCTGAAGCCTTTTAGGAAACCGGCTTGACTTGTAATGACTCTCGAAAACAACTTATAAACGTGGCTCAGAAGGGATATCGGTCGGTAGTTCTTCAGTAAGGCATTATCACCTTTCTTAAGAGCACCAACACCAATCCCAACCCCAAATTTCCCTGCACATCACAATATGATCATTTACTAAAGTTTATTGATGTGGCAGGTATCACGCGGTATGGCGTGGGTCAGGGTCAGGGCATTGGCATTGGACTTGGCATTGGACAAGGCCTTCCCGGAGGACGGGACCGGAGCGCAGGTTTCAACGCAGCAATGGTTTCCAGCGAAGCAAGGAATGAGGTAATACCTTTTTAAAATACCCTGCTAAATCTATAGCTCAATTTATCACGGTTGCGCGGATCCCGGCCGCTACGAAGAGGTAAGAGTAACTTTGGTTTGTTTTCAAATTTTTATGGAAACTACACTTATGAAATTTAGGTAATGAAAACTAGAGGGTTTTATCGAGTCAACTTCAGAATGAAAAACCTGATCGGTGAAAATTTTCTCGATAACTTTAATGTTTCTAATAACATCTTTTAAAACACTTATTTTCGTCACATCACCGATTCGCCATTGTTGTATGACATTCGTGTGTTGTATGTAACATTACTACACCATACACACACATCCCTGTCTAATCTACTGTCCGAACTGGTTTAATTTTGTGCTTTTGACATTAACTGCGTTACATTATTCTAATTGTATTCTGCATGCACCAAAAAAATTATAAAATAAAATTAATTATATATAATATATTATAATTATATATATATATCAGTGGCGAAGGGTCCATACAACCCGATTCCCACCGGCTTACCTTTCAAAAATCCTTTCCACATATCATTAATGTAATGTACTATTAACTTTTATACGCTCAAAATATTACTACAAGAAACGCCTGCGCGAATTAAAAAGCAATATCTATCAGTGGCGAATGGTCCATACTCGTACAAGCCGTTTCCCACCGGGTTACAGATATTATCTATAAATTGTCAAAGCCCGCCAAAACTATACCACAGTTCCCGTGTCAACTAATGCTCTGTCTCTTACGCTCTCGTAGTAAACGTCGCTTTTTATTTCACGAAATAAGCCGGCCGGAGTTCGGCATACTCGATTTCTTCTCTTTCGAACGCCTTATGTGGAGCGAGATAGAGAGTAATAATGCTAGTAATTTTAAAAATATAATTTTAAGGAGGAAATACATCGCCAATTAGACATTTTTTCTAGCAAGTTAATAGTGTTATAACAATGCAAAATTTAAAAAGTAGTATTTTGATAGTATGTTTCATCGCGAGTCACATTGTTTTATTTAGGCGTATTTGCGTGTGATTTGTTCCGTTTGGAATAAAAAACTTTAGTACGCGTGAATGCTTGTTAGTATCGATGGTTTTTATGTGACGGATTAGAAAGTATTTCACTTAGTTCGAAGTTCATGTGCTGTTTTTTATGTTTATAAGGTGATTTACTTGCATATTTCGTTCAATACGGTGAGTTTTGTGTGCCATTATGGCTTTAGTTCATATGGAATGCTGCCTAACTGACTACTTGCTCATCATCTTCCCATTTGAAGAAATACTGAGAATTTCTGAAGCCAAATTTGAATCACGCGGTAAGCATTTTTTTTGGATCGGCTTCCCTTTGCCAAAATTCCACCCTTCGCCACTGATATATATATATATGTCAATGTAGAACTAACTAACCTAACTTAATCGAACTTAAAGGGAGACTTAAATATATCAAATTACATTTGTTTTATTCGATTCGAATTTCCCTCCCTTATGTAATATATTTTTTATGTTTTTACGGAACTTTGGAAGGGAGTCGCAGAAAATATCAGTGGTGCCAGTTAATTATTAAGGTAAAGTCGTCTGCCAAGGCACAAGGTACCAAGAGATACAACCGCTCATTATTGTTATAAAATAGACGGTACTTTTAGTTAAGCGTAATTAGTTACTACCACAGGCAATAGCATAATAAAAGCGTCTCTGAAGTACTCGACCACAGAGACAATGCCGAGATGACTGCCTTTTCATCATATTGATACTCGTACTCAACTCGTACTATGTCATTTATGTAAATTGTTACTTTCTGATTGATGAATAAACTTATTCTTATTACTTAACTTATTTTATATATCTATACTGAGTAATTTTTGCCAGCGGATTCTAAAATAGTCAATTCGTTTCTTTTCCATCCAACAACCTTATCGCCCCTTTAATCAGATGAAAAAGGTTTTAGGCAAACCAAAAAATTCCTTCAATAATAAACAATATACAAAGTCTTCCATTCTTTATTTTTCTTTGTAAATTGATGATTAGCTAACATAACTACTAACCTAGGCTAAGTTTAGCAAATCGTAAAAATAAGTTAACTATTAAGTGTGTAGTTTATTGAGTAGGTGATTATTACAGTAAACAGATCTGTGTGAAAAGCATTGGATAATGTATGTCCCTATAAAAGTCTATTATGTTGTTATTGTTCTCAGGTACGCCGTCCATTACAACATCGCTACGATCACTCAACAATCTATTAACTCAATATTACTGTTGTATAAACATTAACACAAAGCGATGTACTGAAATAAATAATGTAACAAGCAAATTATGTAGTTTTATTATATACCGAAAGTTATTTTAGTTAAATTATTATTTAGCCGCGTGGCTATTATTTTTTCAACACTCTTACTCGTATATTGAGCCTTATTACATCGCTTTTAGGTCCATAAACCGAGCTATAACCATTTTCAGAAGGTCTACAGTTGAAACTACAACTTGAAAATCTTCTACATCAACGCGTAACATCGTCGGCCTCATCGTCACTTAACATCAAGTGAGATTGAGGTCATTGATCTATCTTAATATCTTAAATCAATAATAATAAAAGACGAAACAAAAGGAAAGGAAATTGACTTCAACTGCCCTAAAAGTCTACAGCACTCATACCTTTTATTACCTTTATTTTATTATTTTAACATTGAAATTAACGTTTGACATTTATTTTATACTAGTTGGAGCCCGCGACTTCGTTCGCGTAGACCGTAAGAAACGTTCATAGAATTTCTTTATAAACAACATTGGTAGTTTTCCATTCGGGGGCCAATATATAAAGTCCTGAAGCGTTACTGACCCGCGAGAAAGCAACATAAAGTTGGCCGTGTTAAAAGCAACCAGATCGCAGGTTTACACCGGCAGCTTTCAGTTTGTCCTTGCGACTTATTTATTGTCATTACAAAGAAAATTGTCACAGGAAACTGTGTACGTTTAAACTCAAATGGGAAATTGTTGGGAATGAGTGGAATACGTGGTATAAATACAGTTTCATCTGCAAAACACCCAGTTAGAATTTCAGCTTCGATTATATTTCTCTGTAAAGCACTTACTTTAAGTCGGGTTTAAGCTATTGAAAATTAGGCCTAAACTGTTTCAGACTTCAACGCGTAGAGGTACTCCCAGCTTATGTTATTTATTATATAGGTACATGTAAATGCTTATCAGGAAAAACTATTTTAGATTTTTCTTTAGCCGGTCTGTTATGCTTCCACAATAAAGTATTCCAGATCTTCGATTTTTATACACCTACAGAAAGTGCACGTACTTTTCTTAGGCGCTATTTTCATATCTCTCATAATATAACTGTCTGCTAAGGTTCCACGTCAGGTATTCCGATCTTCAAAAATATGCCCAGACTCAATACATTAAAAAAAGTTTCATTCAAATCCGTTCAGTAGTTCCGGAGATTAGCGTGTACAAACAGACAGAACAAAATTGAAAAATCGTAGATTCCTATTCTGTTACTATTTTTACTTGAAATATTCTCTTGAAAGATACTCAATGTACAGACACACTGGTTTTACTGTTCTATTATATTAGAAAACTAGAGATATCGTCAGCCGTGAGGTTGTGTCTTAGTGAATTGCACCCCTGATTACGCACTCTACACCTCGTTTACTGTCTGATATTATGCAGCCGATGCGATGAATGAATGAAACGTCAAAGCGGTTGGTCGCTCAAGGGAGTGTCGTGTTCAACGGATGTACTTTCATTGAAAGTAATTTGTATAAGAACTTAACGCGAGATTGTTTCCACGTATCTAAAAATAGTTGGTGATCAACATCATATTCAACGGCTGACGCACTCGCCTCGACACCTTCAACACAACACCTATTGTTGGTGAATTTCAAAGAATTTGGCGACATGTGTTTAAGTACGTCAGGTATAAAAAAGGCCAAGTGCGAGTCGGACTCGCCCATGAAGGGTTCCGTAGCAGTAACATAATATAAAAGTTCTTGTAGTTCGTTGTAACTGTGATCGATGTTTTAATAATAGTGTATTTTTATATATATTTAAGTTGATTGAATGAAAGGTAAATTGCGGTTTACGATTTATGACGTATTAAAAAAACTACTGACTAGATCTCGTTCAAACCAATTTAGTTTATTTAGATTTATCATTCTTTTATTTTAAAGTTACTGGGAGTGGAGGGACATTTTACCACCTTGGAAGTGTCACTCGCGCAAACTATTCAGTTTAGAAAAAATGATATTAGAAACCTCAATATCATTTTGAAGACCTATCCATAGATGCCCACAAGTATGGGTTTAATGAAAAAAAAAAAAAAAAATTTTGAGTTTCAGTTCTAAGTATGGGGAACCCCCGAAATTTGTTTTTTTGCTTCTTCTATTTGTGTGTGAAAATCTTAATGCGGTTCACAGAATACATCTACTTACCAAGTTTCAACAGTACAGTTCTTATAGTTTCGGAAAAGTGTCTGTGACATACGGATACGCAGACAGACATGATAAATCCATAAGGGTTCCGTTTTTGACATTTGGCTACGGAACCCTAAAAACGGACCAAGTGCGAGTCGGACTCGGAATATGAATAATTAACACACTGAAAATCATTAATAATTTAAGGTAATATGCACCAACAAATTATGTAATCGTTAAGTATTTTAATAATATAAACGGAAAGTACCCTATGGGGTATGTTCTATGCGCTTAGAATTTTTTTTATTGCGTTGACTTATTAGTTTGATTTTTCTCAGATCAAACGGCTTGCAGTCTGGAGTAATTGAGAAACGGACGGAATCAAGTGATCCTATAAGAGTCCCTTTTTACTTTTGAGGCACGGAACCCTAAAATGTTGTATCATTTAAAGCAAATACGTTCATAGTATGTTCAGCTGGTAAATATAAATGAAAATAAATTTTACACATGTAAAAGGTGAATACATCAGAAATATTTGATATTATTTTAAAATGTTTGCTAAATTAGCTGTTCTTTGTGTCGTGTTAATGTTAAAGAAACTTTTTAAATACGATGTTTTACAGGAACCCTTTCAAGGAATAATTCCCTCTTTGATGCTATAGGAAATGCGCTTGATTTTTTCATAAAGATCGGTTAAACCATAGTATGACAAGTTAACATAAAGACAGAAATATTTTTTTAAATGAAATGAAATTTCTGGCTGATTTATAAAAATTGGACAGTCACTACTATTATATCCGCGGTACCAAGTTTTAATATTAAAAATGTTAATAAAAATATATATAACCCTAAAAATTGTTCAGTGAAGAAATATACTGATTTCTATGAATTCCCGGACATTATTTGAGACGAATCGAATATTAAGAGGCTATGTTGGTAAGACCACGTGGTCGGTTTCAAGGTTGCATTGTTTTGTAGCTGTCCCTCTCCGAGCCCTATCCTACCCGAGCGCGTACGGTGAGACAGCATACATTACGCGATGTTATCCACCCGTTATTTGGATGTTTCGTAGTCCAGGGATCATTTGAAGGATACAGTATATTATGTAACCATTTTTTAAATACAGTATACTAATGCAATTTCAGATGTCGGTGGTTTTTCCAAATTGTTCTAAATTGATTCATACTCTTGTAAATCAGGTTCAAAGTTGGGGCTTTTTATTACCGTAAAATACAATTCTTTGACGCCCTGTAACTCTGAAAGTATATATTTAAACGTAAATCTGACTCACCACCGACACAGATATTTGTTTCTAGATTGTGTCTTGAAAATTTCATAGATTTTCATAGCTTAATACTCAAAATATGACTGGACTACGTTTGTATGGGCGCTTTGACATCAGCATACCCTCTTAAAAATACCACAGAGCCTGATGAGTTTTGGGCGATGTTACATAAAACAGAAGATTTCTTCGAATTGGCCAGTTTTTACTAACATCCCTGATGTCGAATATAATTAATAAAAAATATGATTTTTAATTGTTTTGTTTGAATTTAACAGCCCCAAGCGCAAAGAATATGACTACACAAGTTACAAAGTACAGTAAATAGCATAAACTCATTAATTTTATTTGAGTTTCTTTAAATTTATGCTTTCACAAAATTATCTGTTGAAATTACGAGATATTTAGCAACCCTGGTACGAGAAAAAAAATTGTCATCTGGCAACCCTGGGCCTACAACACAAGACGCGCACTCGTTGATGATCGTTTGTTCTGTGTATGTGTTCGCTAGTTTAAAGAAAGGTCTGAACTCTAATGCATATAAAATAAATATGTAGTAATAGTGACGTTTTGAAATTAAACAAATTGAACGAAGTCCAGGCTGGGGCTACATTACAATGGCGGAATATATTGTTTGAATTCAATAAAAAAAATTGCCCTCGCGGAACCCCTGGCATATGTTAAATATAGAAACTATTTTATATGAATAAATATGCATGGAAGGATGGTTTATTAAAGAAATGTCATAGTACAAGATTATGGCATAATAAAAAATACAATACTAATAAGTAATCCCTTATCAATAAAAAAACATTATTGCATTTATATAGTCCATATTTATATACATATATTAAAAATTAATATATTTTTACTTATCACGTTCACGTATACAAATGATAGCTCTCGATAACCCTAGAGGCGACCTGGAGGTATACAAACGTCACGCAAACGTCATCTGGTCAATTCAAGAAGTTTGTTCCCAGTGTCCGGGATGTGCCAGTAGTGTCCGATTACGATGAACGGATGAAATGTCACATTCATCGTTTGGGCGCTGTATTTACGGATGTCATTTCATTGACAGTAATTTATTTGAATGAAAACATAAAGTTAGGTTGACAATACGTATCTAAAAACGGTTGGTCATCGTCAACACATGCGACGAGGGATGCACTCGCCTCGTCAACTTACTTCATCACAACACCTATTGTTGGTGAATTTTAAGGTTTTAGGCATGCTGTATGTGTGCATGTTAAAACAAATACAGTCATTGCATGTTCAGCTGGCAATTTATAATTGTAATGGATTTCACTAATATAAAAAGCGAAGACATCATAAATAATTTAACAATTTGGCACAAAATGTTTGCGAAGTTGGCTGTTCTTTGGGTCGTGTTAATGTTTGTGGACGAAGTAAGAAAACTTTGATATTTAACAAACTTTTACTTCAAAAATAAACCAGTGGGTACTTTACTGTGTTACGGGACCATGTCCTTTTTCATGCCACAGGCTCCGTGCTCGTCAAATTTCATCAAGACCTGTTCAGTCGTATAGGTGTGACAAGGCAACAGACAGAGCGACATAGGGACGGTCAGATTTTATCATTAATTTAAAATTTTATTTATGTAAAATTACACGTACACCGCAGTTAACGACTGAACGTGTCCCGGTTGATTACTAATTATATCCACCGCGCCAAACTTTAGATGTAGTTCCACCTCACCATGCCTCACCAACAGTTCAAGTAAGTCAAAGGATATTGGTACGCCGAAAACTGGTGATTAGCTCGTAGTTTTAGATATTTTAATAACACTTTGGCACAAAGAGATTACAGTAAAAAGAAGGGCTGTTTGTATAGAAACTTTCTGAGCTAATCCCCGTTCATCATTGCAATCAATCAATTGTTTATTTGTATTTGTTACCTTGATTGTATTTGTTTTGGTTAGTCAGTCTTCTACTGTATTTTTAGTTTTACGGGAAAAATCTTCTGCCGAAAATAAATATCCCTCAACAAACTCTTGAAAACAGCTCATTTACTGATGCAAGATAACTAATACAATAGAATTGGGAATGCTAATCTATATATATATATATATTTATTTATTTATAATGTCAATTGTCTTCACGAGACAGGGTTTTAGTTGCTGCTAGTACTCTTTTAAATTTTTATTGTTACAGAGCCTTCAAAGAAGTAAGTATAATTTTAAACAAACTAACAAATATCCATCCATACTAATATGTATAATAAATGTGAAAGTGAGTTTGTTTGTTTGTTCTTCTTGGCACCAATATTTACCAAAGATTTTCCGAACGCCAGCCTGTAAGAGATTCGAATGGCTCTCATCAAACAACTCCCAAAGGCGTCGGGTGAAGACGGAATTACATCAGGTCAGGAAAGAGGATGGAAAACCATTACTTTTAGTCCTTCAGTAGCTCTATTGTTCCGCTGACATGAAGGTAAGCGTGGTGGTGCTCACTGAACAACTACCCGGCGAAATTCCATCATAGTCGCGAGCCTACGAATTTTGTAAATGCCCTACCTCGTTACACTTCTTACACTTGTAACTGGCGAAACGACACTTCGCGCTTTTATGATTTGAACGACCACAAACGGCACACACTTCGCGAGCACTTTTCTTAGAACCGGCCGCTATCTTGAACACCTGTTGTTGGTCCGGGGTCGCTGCCGGCCGGCCCAGGGCCGTCTGCGCCCCCTCGCGCGCACAACGCGCGCTGCTGGCCAGTTCCACCGCCTTGGCGAGGGTGAGCGACGTGGGGTCCTCCGCAAACAAGCGGTCCCGCTCCGGTCCCAGCTGCATGCCCATCACAAAGCGGTCACAAAGGCTGCCGTCCACGTTGGTGAATTTGCAGTCAGCGGCCAGCCCGCGCAATCTAGCGGCCCATTCCGCATGACTCTCACCCGGCTGCTGTACCGCGGAGTAAAACTTGCTCCTTTCGCCGTATCCACAAACTTTAGGTGTGAAATGACCGTCGAGCTGCTTTATTATGTCATCATACGGTACTGATTGAAGGTCTTTTGGTAACAAAAGATCCACCGTCAACTTATAAGTACCTTCGTTGAGTGTGCTTAAAAGAATTGCTTTTCTTTTATCCTCCGTTGTCTCGTCCACTTTTATGTTATTTGCCACGAACCACTGTGATAAACGACTTTTAAAAATCTTCCAAGAGTTAATTTGGTGGTCGAACAGTGGCAAAATTCCGATTTGAGCCATTCTCAATATTTCGGTTATGTGGGTAGAATTACGATCTCGTCGCCAGTGTTGTATACGTAAGTAAAAGACAAGCTTCGGATTCACACTGTTTATTCATTGCGTACGGAGCGAGGTGTGGGGCGGGGCCACACACACAGATACAACTATCGTGTAGGTTACATGTATACACGCTCACATACATAACAACTACACTACTCAAATTAGCAGTAGTCGCGTGGTTTCCACTTTGAATAAACTTTGAATTATATAACTGTTTACAGCTAGCGCTGTCATGAAATAAATAATGCACCAAGCAAGTTAGTTTTATTACACTACTCAAATTAGCAGTAGCCGCGTGGTTTCCACTTTGAATAAACTTTGAATTATATAACTGTTTACAGCTAGCGATGTCATGAAATAAATAATGCACCAAGCAAGTTACTTTTATTATACTACTCAAATTAGCAGTAGCCGCGTGGTTTCCACTTTGAATAAACTTTGAATTATATAACTGTTTACAGCTAGCGCTGTCATGAAATAAATAATGCACCAAGCAAGTTAGTTTTATTATACTACTCAAATTAGCAGTAGCCGCGTGGTTTCCACTTTGAATAAACTTTGAATTATATAACTGTTTACAGCTAGCGATGTCATGAAATAAATAATGCACCAAGCAAGTTAGTTTTATTATACTACTCAAATTAGCAGTAGCCGCGTGGTTTCCACTTTGAATAAACTTTGAATTATATAACTGTTTACAGCTAGCGCTGTCATGAAATAAATAATGCACCAAGCAAGTTAGTTTTATTATACTACTCAAATTAGCAGTAGCCGCGTGGTTTCCACTTTGAATAAACTTTGAATTATATAAATGTTTACAGCTAGCGCTGTCATGAAATAAATAATGCACCAAGCAAGTTAGTTTTATTACACTACTCAAATTAGCAGTAGCCGCGTGGTTTCCACTTTGAATAAACTTTGAATTATATAACTGTTTACAGCTAGCGATGTCATTGGAATTGTGCTACCAATAAACTACGGAGCTTTGGACTCGTGTTTCTCTTCAATCCATCGAACCTGGCAGCTCGTAACAATATAGTCCATATTTATATATCGTAAAGCTAATTATATTTTTACTTATCACGTTCAAGTAATACAAATGACAGCTAAATAGGTGATAAGTCTAGAGGTATACAAACGGCACGCAAACGTCATCTGGTCAATTCAAGAAGTTTGTTCCCATTGTCGGGGCTGTACCTGTAATGTCCGATTACGATGAGCGGATGAAACGTCACATACATCGGTTAGGCGCTGTATTTGTTTACGGATGTAATTTCAGCAAATTCAGCAATTAATTACTAACAATTACTAGTAATTATTAACAGTTAATAATCAGCCAGTTCAGCAATTTATTTGTATGACAACATAATGTGACGACGGACGCACTCGTCTCGACACCTACTTTATCACAACACCTATTGTTAGTGAATTTCAATGACTTACCTCACGCTATGTGTTTAGGCATGTTAAAACAAATACGGTCACAGCATATTCAGCTGGCAATTTATAAATGTAATGGATTTCACTCATATAAAGAGCGAAGACATCATAAATAATTCAACAATTTGGCAAAAAATGTTTACGAAGTTAGCTGTTCTTTGCGTCGTGTTAATGTTTGTGGGCGAAGTAAGGAAACTTTGATATTTAACAAGTTTTTTACTTCAAAAATAAACCAGTGGCACTGTGCTGTGTTACGGAACCATGTCCTTCTTCATGCCATAGGCTCCGTGCTTGTCAAATTTCATCAAGATCTGTTCAGTCGTATAGTTGTGACAAGTCGACCAGACAGAGCGACATAGGGACGGTCAGATTTTATCATTAATGTTAAATTTCATTTATTTAAAATTACACGTACACCGCAGTAAACGACTAAACGTGTCCCGGGTGATTACTAATTTATATCCACCGCGCCATCACCAACAGTTCAAGTAAGTCAACGGGTATTGGTATGCCGAAAAACTGGTAATTAGCTCGTAGTTTTAGATATTTTAATAACACTTTGGCACAAAAAGTTTACAGTAAAAGAAGATTTGTATAGAAGCATTCTGAGCCAATCCCCGTTCATCATTGCAATCAATCAATTGTTTATTTTTATTTGTTACCTTTATTGTATTTGATTTGGTTACTCTTCTACTGTATTTGTAGTTTTACGGGAAAAATCTCCTGCTGAAAATAAATATCCCTCAACAAACTCTTGAAAATATATCATTTCTTAATGCAAGATAACAAATACAACAGAATTGGATTGAATGCTAATCTATATACTCGTATACATAAAATTATATGTTAGTAGTCTTCACGAGACAGGGTTTTCTCTATCAACCCCTTGGTTTCCTGGTGAAAGTGAGGAAGTTTGGTCGCGGTGGGTGGAAGAAAATGTGAAACAATATTTGATCTGAAATATTCTGGAATGATCTAGAAAGTTCCAAAATGTCTACAACTGTTGAAATCATTTCGAAATGCTCCAGAACTTTCTCACAATTTCTGAAATGTATTGGAAACTTACAAAATATCTGCAAATGTTAAAATCAATTCTAGAAAGTTATGAAAATTTGTAAAATGATCTAGGGTTAGACGTAATATCCTAGAATATTCTAGCACGCTCTACTATCATCAAAATATGTCCTTATCAGGAATAATCTTGAACGTTCTAGAATGTTATTTAAAATTCCAGAACAATTAATAAAATAACAAAGCGATGTACATATAAATATTCTAGGGTGTTCTAGTACTAGAAATTTCGATATTTGTTGGTACGAATATATAAACTAAAAAGAACTTCAGTGACTTTTCGTCATTTTGACCGTGTTTACAGACGAGTCGAAAATCAATTAAAATTATAAGTGTACAGTAATAAATTCAAGTAATTTTGACGTATGTTTAATGGTCGAATAAGTTTCTCAATATCTAAGTAGTTAGAAATCTATATTATCTACGTTGAAAATGGATACTTAAATATTTTATATACCACAAAACATGGTATTTTAACCAGAGCAGCGCCTAGTAGTACTTACTTACTTAGTACTCTATTATTATTTTTTGTTACAGAGCCTTCAAAGAAGTACGTATAATTTTAAACTAACAAATGTCCATCCATACTAAAATGAGAAATGTGAGTTTGTTTGTTTGTTTGTCCTTCCTGGCACCGACATCTACCGAATATTTTCCTGACGCCTGACGTAAGAGATTCGAATTACTCTCATCAAACAACTCACAGAGGCGTCGGGTGAAGACGGAAATACAGCGGAGCTGCTGAAAGAAGATAAAACCCGGTTATTTTAGTCCTTCAGTAGCTCTATCGTTCCGCCGACATGAATATACCACGCTATAAGCGTGGCGGTGCTCTTCTTTAAGAAATGAGGTACTGCCTTACCGAATAAATACCGGAAGAAATCCTATCAGAGCCGCGAGCCTACGAATATGTATACCTTCGACAGATCGACCAACTACGTAGGTACAAAGTCAAGAAATAAAGATGACACTCTGACCCAAAATTCTTTAATCAATGTGTGTGGCCTACGAGCCTAAACAAGATTCTTTACTGTTGGCGGAATAAACAAGCTCAAAGTCACTCGGAGAGCTATGGAACAAGCTATGCTCGGAAATTCTGAAAATGAGAAAATTTGGAATGAGAAAATCCGTAGACGAACTAAGGTCACGGATAAGCGATGGAGAGTAAGGGTTCTGGAGTGGCGACCCCGTGTACCCCGGCCATCGGCCATCCTTCTACTAGATGAACTGCAGACCTGCTAAATGTCGAGGAGAGTCGGGAATTTCCTGCCTAATGATGATGTGTCGTTACGTTTGTCAGCCAATATCGCAATGTACATGTTGCTGCTAGATTTGTACTTTGAATCTTCTTCTTTTACAAAAGCTTTAATCAAAATTTACTAAAAATCAGGTAGCCGCAGTCTCTTTGGAAGTGTTAACATCGGCTACGGCGCTGGTTCTGGACATGGCCAAGGTGCTGGCCAAGGTACAAGCGCAGGAAGGAATATGGTATGTATTTCTTTATTATGTAGCGTGCCCTAACGGCGCTCAACGGGACCCTATCACTAAGCCTCCCCTGGCCTTCCATCCGTCTGTAGGTCGAAGAGCTGCATCATTTGAACCTTACACTTGAAACATAGTGTGTACGGCCGCTCTAACAACAAATAATAAAAAGTTAAAAAGTAAAGAAAATTTTATACAATATGTAGTTTTCTTTCATAGATTTGCTACATCTTGTGTTAATTCGTATGGCGACGGAACCCTTCCTTTGCGAGTCAGATTCACACTTGGCCGGTTTTTTAAGAACAGCCGGGTGTGTGAACTACAAATCTATCCAACGACAACCCCCACAAAAACCTACCCGCAGTATCACAAACTCATGGGGTAGACTAGACTAGAAGAAACAAATTCATCCCAATTTACATGTATGGGTACCATAATAATAATTATTTTTCAAGATTTTAGTTTCATACTTTTTTTTAAAAAATGAGCCTACGAGCTATATCGTATGTTTTTATCAAAATCATGAATGAAAATTAAATTATTTCAGTAAATAAAAAAATATGGGTTCATTCATTTGTCATTTTTTACCCCAAAACAAATAACATCTGCCTATTTATTTAGAAAGGTCGTCCATTGTCCGTGTGAAGCTGTAATGGTTGCAGGACCAACAGCATCAAGTACATTCGAACAATAAAGCCAACGACACTACACGGCACAAAGCTTAAATCAAATTTTACTAAAAATCAGGTAGCCGCAACTTTAAAAAAACGAAGAGGTTCTCCATTCAACTGTATGTTTTTATATTTATATTACGCGATCATTACACCCATTATGAATCGATTTTGACTATTCTTTTCTATCGTCTTCAAAAAAGGAGGAGGTTCTCCATTCAACTGTGTGTGTATCATTTTTTTTTAACTTATACCTTTAAACGAGTAATTCTTATATATAATTATAATATATATTATAATATATAATATAATAATTTTATATATATAATTCGGATCTCTGAAACGGCTCAAGCGATTTCGCAGAAATTTGGTATTTGGGGGTATTCGGGGGCGAAAAATCGATCTAGATTAGTCTCATGTCTGGGAAAATGGGCGTTTTCGAGTTTTCATGCGTTTTTTCCTTCACATTATTCGACACAAAATATGATGGTAAATTTCACGCTGTCAAACATAATCACTTAAGCCGAGTGGTTCACACGTGTCATTCCGTCCGAGATATCCGCGTTCAAATCCCGGTTGGAAAAATAATAATAATAATATTTATTTATTTCTCTACACAGAAAGTTCCTAATTAAATACATTGTTCACTTTTTACGGTGCTATATACTGTCTGTGAGAGACTGGTGCCTGAAATAGGTGTGACCCTGTGTTACAGGTCGCCAGGCTCTCACCCACGGCGCTTTGGATGCAACACATTCAAGTTCAAAAACTGTCTGTGGAGCATAGACAAAAATAAAATAAAAAGAAATATATAAAAAAAAATACTTGTAAACTTATTTAAACTACAATCTAATTAGCTCTAGTACGTACCAAAATACGTGTTGTGTATGTTCTTAAATAAAGTTGTATCTATGTCTATGTCAGGTGTGAGTTAGGTGTGATTAGGGTAGTAATGTATACATTTTTTTACATAGTGTTCGTACCATTCTTGTTTTCAATTTGCTATTTTTTATATATTGCTGCAATCGAACATATATATGTATTAATATCTTATATTATATTACTGTTATGGAATCATGGTTAATTATTCGTGTATTAACAGAATAATAAATAATAACATATGCTCATGATTGAGTAGCCAATAACTCTTCGGTTTCGTTGTAACGCAAATCCTTCAACCATGCGCTAACCTTATTTTTGCAGGCATTTTTCGGTAGTTCATAAATCGTAACTCTGGTGTTGATTCTGTTGTAGAGGAAGTTTCCCAAGAAACAGAAAAATCGCTGTGCAAACCTGGTATTAAACTTAATAGAAGGACATACGGTGCCTTGTCTTCGTCTGCTTGATAACCTTGGTGGCTCATAGGTGAGGCTAGTGTGTTTCCTGAGAACTGTCGCACGGATGAAAAGTTGTCTAACAGTAAGGACGTCCCATAACTTATATAGTTCAACGGTAGAGAATAAAAAGGGCAGGAAGGCACTAACTTTGAGGATGGCTCGCTGAGCTCGCTCTACTTTGATCAAGTGTGTTTTGGGTGCCCCGCCCCAACAGGAGATACAATATCCTATAATTGACTGACTTATCGCGAAATACACTTGCTTGATTACGTTTCTCTCTGCCACATGTCGAAGGTTCTTAAATATAAAAATCATTTTTCTTAACCTAGCACTGAGGGCATGTATATGTGGTTGAAAGCTTAGGGGTTTGTCAATCTGTAACCCTAAGTATCGGATAGAGTCTACTTGTTGAAGTTTAGGGCAGGAGCAATGACAAGAGGCGGAAACGGAGCAAGAGTGTGCAGTTAAGGAAAGCGAGGATTGCCGTGGTTGACTCTTGATAGAGAATGATATATATTTTGTTTTCTGAGCGTTAAGGGTGAGAAAATTGTTACGTAGCCACTTTGTAACTGTATATAGGCCTGCTTGTGAGTATTTATATACCTCCTCCCAGCTGTCACCGCTGAACATAAGGGCTGTATCATCAGCAAATGAAAGAATTTTCCCATTGGACACTTGCAGTTGGCATAAGTCGTTAATGTACGCGAGAAATAAAGTAGGGCCAAGGATACTTCCCTGTGGTACTCCGTAAGTTATTGGCAGTTCATTGCTTGTCCATTTATCAATTTTTACGTGTTGGTAACAGTTAGAAAGATAGTCTATAAAAAGTTGGAGTGGAGTTCCTCTGATTCCCATGTTTTCAAGTTTACGCAGAAGTATCGGAATGGAAATTGTGTCGAAAGCTTTAGCTAAATCCAGGAATATAACCAAAATTTCATTTTCTTATCCAAATTTGTAACAACGAACTCTGTCAGCTCGTGAATTGCATCTTCAGTTGATCTCCCAACTCGGAATCCAAATTGAGACGAAGATAAAATTTTATAAGTTTCAAGATATTTAATAAGCTGATTATTCATCAGGCGCTCTAACAGTTTTGATAATGACGGAAGAATGAATATTGGCCTACAGTTTTGGACACAATCTTCTTCTCCCCCCTTGTGTATTGGTTTTATAAGTGACTTCTTAAGGGGCAGAGGAAAAACTCCAGTGGATATGGATAGATTGCATATGTGAGTAATCAGGGGAATTAAAATGTTTTTATATTGTTTAATAAGAGTACTTGGTATGAGATCTACTCCTGGTGAACATGCCTTGAGACCTACAATCAACCTATCTATTTCTACCTCATCCGTAGGTAAAAGAACAAAGGAATTAACTACAGAACATTTTGTTGAATCTGTTGTTTCAATTACTACATTTCGAATGTTTTCAGCCAGTGTCTTGCCAACACTTACGAAGTACTCGTTTACAGCATTGGCACTAGCTTGGGTGTTCGCCGCACTAATTAGTTTACTTGATGGGTCGGCAGGTTTCGGGGGATAAGTTATTTTCCTAATCGATTCCCATAGTTTTTTTTATTTGAGCCAGAGTTTTGAATCATTTCCCTTTCATGAGCGCGCTTTGCTTTTTTAAGTAAATTGTTGCAGAAATTCCTAAATCTTTTATAAACTGTTTTGAAAATTTCGTCACTCGGATTTCTTTTAAATTTTTTATGAAGGTGATCTCGTTGTCTCATACATCTTAGTAAGCCCATAGTTATCCATGGTTTGTGGATCTGTTTTCTTTTTGGAATCGAAACTTCAGTAGTACTATTTAAAATATTCAGTGTAATAGCTTTGATAAGAAAATCTGTGGCTAAGTTAACATCAGTCATTTCATATATTGAACTAAAATCAGTGGCTTTCATGGATGCTTCCAGTCCCTCATAATTAATTCGTTTGTAAGTTTTCCAAGGGCTACAGGTATGTAAACGTTTATTTAGGTTTAGATAAAGTATTATACTCTCATGATCAGTAATTGATGTTTGTGCGACGTAACAGTAAGCTTTTAATTTAGTTCTGAGCATGATATGGTCGAGGCACGTAAGGCTACGAGTTGGTATAGTACTACCGGCTAGTATGCCGTGGACAGCCAGTAAGTTGAGATATTCAGAAGATCTAGCGTCGGTGCTATTTATCGATATGTCTAAATTTACGTCCCCAACAATTGCAACGTTTTTATACGAGGATATATTTGACAATAATGTGTCTAATGATTTTATAAATTCGTTCGTATTTCTCTGACCTGGTGGCCTGTAGATTGCTAGAATGACAGTTTCCTGTTTAATTTTTAGCAAAAGACAATTAGCATCAACCAGGTGTAGTTCTTCCACAATAAGGTCAAGGTTGCTGAGGTAATAAACAACGACCCCTTCATTTTGGGTGAGGTTACGTGTAGTAGCAGTATTGTTGTAGTTATCTAGGTGAGGTACGAGGGGCATACCGAAAAGATCGGTAATCGAGTACTTTCGATTTAATTAGATTAAAAACTCTTTTTGATGAATAAACACTGGTTAGTTGAAAATCGAATACAATTGACAGAATTAAAAAAAATTTTTTTTTAAAGAACAATATCAGTTTGAAATTGATAGGTCGATAAAAAAATGGAGCTTACAAGAGAAAGTTTCCGTGCCATAATTTTTTACAACTTTCGACGAGGATTATCTCAGGGACAATGTCTCGCTGAGCTTATATCTATATACAAGAGTGAAGCGCCTAGCCAGACGACAATATATCGCTGGTATTCTGAATTCCGGCGTGGACGTGCTTCTCTTGGCACCGTACCTTCCACAGGCCGGCCAAAAACAGCGGTTACACCAGAAAATGTCGCTGTTGTGCGCCGAATGATACAGGATGACCGACATATTACATATGAGCAGATTCGGGCTACTTTAGGGATAGGTATGACTGCGATACAAACTGTTTTACATGGTGAACTGGGAGTGAGAAAGCTAGTTTCCCGCTGGGTGCCCCATAATTTGTCCGAAGAGCAAAAGGCGGCTCGTGTCAATTGGTGCCGGTCTACTCTGCAACGCTTCAACGGAGGAAAGTCAAAAGCAGTTTATAACATTGTCTCTGGTGATGAATCATGGATCTATTCATATGAGCCAGAAAGAAAGCATCAGTCGGCTGTCTGGGTCTTCGCAGGTGAGATCAAGCCAACAAAAGTTGTCCGCTCTCGCAGCGTATCGAAGAAAATGGTCGCTTCGTTTGTCGCGAAAACAGGACATGTAGTCACAGTTCCCTTAGAGGAACGGAGAACGGTTACCGCTGATTGGTATACAACGGTTTGTTTGCCACAGATGATATCCGAACTCCGTAGAGGTAACCCGAAACGACGCATAATCCTCCATCACGATAATGCGAGCTCTCACACCGCTCAGAAAACAAGCGAGTTTTTGAAGCAGGAAAACGTTGAATTAATGGATCATCCTCCATACAGCCCTGATCTGAGTCCCAATGATTACTTTACATTCCCTAGAATCAAAGATTTATTGCGTGGTCAGCGGTTTCAAGGTCCAGAAGAAGCAGTGGAAGCATACAAATCGACGATTTTGACCATGTCAACTTCGGACTGGAATTGCTGCTATAATAATTGGTTCGAACGAATGCAAAAGTGCATTAACTGCAACGGAGAATACTTCGAAAAGCAATAAAAATAAATTTAGTTATTTCCTGTATGTATTGTTTTATATTCCCGATCATTTCGGTATGCCCCTCGTATAAAGTCAGTAGAGGGAAGCCAGCATTCGGTCATAACTATGACGTCCCACGGTACTTTTGACCGGAGTAAAAGTGTTTGAAAATTTGAAAAATTACATCTAATGCTCCTAATGTTTTGACAAATTAGTTTTAATGTATTTAATGGGTTGGGAATTAGATTTTGTGAGTCTTCTATATCGCAGGTTGCTGAGTAGGCTACTGTAAATGAGTCCAAGTCATTATCTATCTTATTGTAATCTTTATTCAAGTTATCGTATTTTATTAGATAAGTTACCGCTAGGATAATACTTTGAATGATAGTAATGGAGCAACATATGTACATATAAAATAATTAACAATGGTTTTGGATAGTGGTACGGATTATAGTATTTATTCGAGAGCATTGGTAGAGTTACGAGTTGGCGTAGTGATGAGTATGAGTATATTGAGGCGTGTGGCTTGTTGTTTAGAGGTGTATGAGTGTGTATGTTTGGTACTAGTGCATGCAATTTTTTTAAGAATAGGTAAGAGTAACACTTATGATTAATTATAACTAGTCAGGTGAGCTTGTTTAGATCTTCTTCATCTTCGATTCGGACAGCTGGACTTCCTTCTTGCTTTCTTAGATATATTTTTCCGAAAGATGTCCAACATCCATGAAATCCATAGGATTTTGCATGTTCTCTTGCCAGGAAGAACAGACGTCTGGCTTTGCCCGTTAAACTATCAGAAATGAAAATGGAGCGCGGAGGACTTTCAATGCTGATGTGGCTTGTGTTAAGTGGTGGCATATTTAGGCTTTTCTTAGCTTTATTGAACGCTATTATTGACTTCACGAGATCTGTTTTTCTAGCGGTTGTTGTAAACTCCACTACAATAGAGTCCGTTTTCGATTTCGTACGATAAATGTCTCTTATCTCCTGGTCTACCAAGGCATGTTGTGGATTCAGAATTATATTTATGTCTTTCACAATTTTATACAACTGTTCTTTATTTTCGCGTTGCAACTGCGGGATGTTTCTAATTTCTACTGCAGAAGTTCGTGAGTTTGCTTTTATTGCAAAAATGCTTTTTTTTTTGTTTTTTTTTGTGTGTTTTTATTTATTTATTCAAGTTTAATTGTTGCACTCTTTATGGCTAACCAGGGGCAGAAATAAAGTTTTTGTTTGTTTTTAAAGAACTACGAGCAAAGCTCGGTCTCCAAGATATTTTCATTTATGTAAAATTACAAGTAGTACAGCAGTTAACGACTGAACGTGTCCCGGTTGATTAAAAATTGTATCCACGGCGCCAAACTTTAATAATAAACATGCTGTGCGCGTGGAGGTAGCTCCACCTCACCACGCCTCAACAACGAAAACTGGTAATTAGCTCCAAGTTTTAAATAATTAAGTAAAAAGAAGGTTTGTACAGAAGTATTCTGAGCTAATCCCTGTACTGTGTTTTTAGTTTTACGGGTAAAATCTACTGCTGATAATAAACATCCTTCATAAAACTCTTGAAAAACTGATCATTTCTTGATGTAAGATAACCAATATAAATATAATTGGGAATGCTGATGCTATTATTAAATTCTTATTTTTACAGAACCTTCGAAGAAGTGAGTATAATTTTAAACAATATAACAAATATCCATCCATACTAATATGTATAATAAATGAGAAATGTGAGTTTGTTTGTTTGTCCTTCCTGGCTCCGACATCTACCCAAGATTTTCCGGGCGCCAGTAAGAGATTCGTATGGATCTCATCAAGCAACACAAAAAACGGCGGGTGAAAACGGAATTACATTGGAGCTGCTAAAAGAAGATAAAACCCGGTTCTTTTAGTCCTTCGGTAGCTCTATCGTTCCGCCGACATGAATATACCACGCTAGAAGCGTGGCGGTGCTCTTCTTTAAGAAATGAGGTACTGCCTTACTGAATAACTACCGGACGAAATCCCATCAGAGCCGCGAGCCTACGAATATGTATACCTGCGACCGATCGACCAACTACGTAGGTACAAACTCAAGAAATAAAGATGACACTCTGACCCAAAATTATTTAATCAATGTGTGTGGCCTACGAGCCTAAACAAGATTCTTTACTGTTGGCCGAACAAACAAGCTCAAAGTCACTCGGAGAGCTATGGAACAGGCTATGTGATAAAATCTGGAATGGGAAAATCCGTAGACGAACTAAGGTCACGGATAACCGATGGGGAGTAAGGGTTCTCGAGTGGTCACTACATCCGTGTTTCGGGCCATCCCTCTTCTATATGAACCGAAGAACTGCTAAAGATCGCGAAGAGTCGCTGAATGATATCGTCTCGGGACTTTCCCGACTAATGATGATGTGTCGTTACGTTTGTCAGCAATTATCACAATGTACTATAACGTGTTGCTAAAATTGCGTTGTAAAATAAATAAAATAATCGATTTGTCCTTTGAATCCTCTTCTTCTTCAAGACCCTCGAGGAGAAAATAGGTCGGGAATAAAACCGAAGACAGAACAAGGCAAAAAATTTAAATCATTTACTTAAAAACAGGTGGCCGCAGTCTCCGGCGAAGGGATAACATCGACATCCGCGTTGGCATCGAAGAATCTGACGTATATCTAGGCTCAGGAAGGAATTACGTATGTAACACTTTATTGGGTTACCGTGCCCTAACGGTGCTCAAGGGGTCCCTATTACTAAGCCTCCTCTGTCCTTCCCCCGCCTGTAGGTCGAAGAGCTGTCTCTTTTGAAGCGTAGACTTTTGGCAGCTCATACTCTAACAAATAATAAAAAGTTAAAAATTTAATGTTTTTTATAATAAAGCCCGGACACTATAGTATATTTGAATAGACCAGATGACGTCACGTGACGTTTGTACACCGCGCGGGGTTGTCGCGAGCTATCATTTGTATCGTTTGAAACTTTGAACGTGATTAGTAAAATACTATAAATTTTTGTGATTTATAAATAAACTAATTAATATTATTGTCAATACTATATGTTTTGATTATTTTCTTTTTTGTTGTGCTATAATTTTGTACTATATGCCATATTTAATTATTTGAATAAACCATCCTTTCATTCATATTTAGATAAATATAAAACAGTTTCGATATTTATCTTATGCCCGCGAGGGCCCAATTTTTTATTGAATACAAACAAAAAATATTCCGCCAATGTAATGTAGCCCCAACCTGGACTTTGTACAATTCATTTAATTTCAAAACGTCACTTTTCCTACATTTACCTTCTTTTATATGCTTTAGAGTTTATACCTTTCTTTAAACTATCTAATCTATGATCTTGTGTGAAATACTGTACGTACGTACGTACGTGGTACGGAACTCGTGGTGTGCGAGTCAGACTCACACTTGGCCGGTTTTTAGTACAGCCTGGTGAGTGTACGTTTCATATAGTCAGGATTTATTGGTAATGTTGCCAGTTACTTTTCAACCAACTATTAAAAAACGAAGAGGTTCTCCATTCGACTGTATGTTTTTGTATTTATATTACGCGATCGTTACACCCATTATGAATCGATTTTGACTATTCTTTTCTACCGTCTTCAAAAAAGGAGGAGGTTATCCATTCAACTGTGTGTGTGTGTGTGTGTGTGTGTGTGTGTGTGTGTGTGTGTGTGTGTGTGTGTGTGTGTGTGTGTGTGTGTGTGTGTGTGTGTGTGTGTGTGTGTGTGTGTGTGTGTGTGTGTGTGTGTGTGTGTGTGTGTGTGTGTGTGTGTGTGTGTGTGTGTGTGTGTGTGTGTGTGTCGTATAGTTGTGATAAGGCAACAACCAGTTAAAGCGATGTAGGGACAATCAGATTTTATCATTATTTTTTAATTTCACTTATGTAAAATTACACGTAGTACAGCAGTTAACGACTGAAAGTGTCCCGGTTGATTAAAAATTGTATCCACGACGCCAAACTTTAATAATAAACATGCTGTGCGCGTGGAGGTAGCTCCACCTCACCACGCCTCAACAACGAAAACTGGTAATTAGCTCCAAGTTTTAGATAATTTAGTAAAAAGAAGGTTTGTACAGAAGTATTCTGAGCTAATCCCTGTAGTGTGTTGTTAGTTTTACGGGTAAAATCTACTGCTGATAATAAACATCCTTCATGAAACTCTTGAAAAACTGATCATTTCTTGATGTAAGATAACCAATACAAATATAATTTGGAATTCTAATGCTATTATTCAATTCTTATTTTTACAGAAACTTCAAAGAAGTGAGTATTTTAAACAATATAACAAATATCCATCCGTACTAATATGTATAATAAATGAGAAATGTGAGTTTGTTTGTTTGTTTGTCCCTCCTGGCACCGACATCTACCGAATATTTTCCTGACGCCTGACGTAAGAGATTCGAATTACTCTCATCAAACAACTCACAGAAGCGTCGGGTGAAGACGGAATTACATCAGGTCTGCTAAAAGATGATGGAACCATTACTTTTAATCCTTCAGTGGCTCTATCTTTCCGCCGACATGAAGACCATAGCGTGGTGGTGCTCTTCTTTAAGAAATGAGGTAATGCCTTACTGAATAACTACCGGACGAAATCCCATCAGAGCCGCGAGCCTACGAATATGTATACCTTCGACAGATCGACCAACTACGTAGGTACAAAGTCAAGAAATAAAGATGACACTCTGACCCAAAATTCTTTAATCAATGTGTGTGGCCTACGAGCCTAAACAAGATTATTTACTGTTGGAAGAACAAACAAGCTCAAAGTCACTCGGAGAGCTATGGAACAAGCTATGCTCGGAATTTCTGAACATGAGAAAATTTGGAATGAGAAAATCCGTAGACGAACTAAGGTCACGATAAGCGATGGAGAGTAAGGGTTCTGGAGTGGCGACCCCGTGTACCCCGGCCATCGGCCATGTCGCGAAGAGTCGGGACTTTCCTGCCTAATGATGATGTGCCTTTACGTTTATCAGACAATATCGCAATGTACACCTTGCTGCTAGATTTGTACTTTGAATCCTCTTCTTCAAAAGCTTTAAACAAAATTTACTAAAAATCAGGTAGCCGCAGTCTCCGTGGAAGAGTTGACATCGGCGTCGGCGCTGGTGCTGGATATGGCCAAGGTTTTGGCCAAGGTACAGGCGCAGGAAGGAATAGGGTATGTAACACTTTATTATGTAGCGTGCCCTAACGTACACTTGAAACATAGTGTGTACGGCCGCTCTAACAACAAATAATAAAAAGTTAAAAGTAAAGAAAATTTTATACAATTGTAGTTTTCTTTCATCGATTTGCTAGATCTTGTGTTAATTCGTATGGCGACGGAACCCTTCCTTTGCGAGTCAGATTCACACTTGTCGGTTTTTTTTGAACAGCCGGGTGTGTGAACTACAAATCTATCCAACGACAACCCCCACAAAAACCTAGCTGAACCAACCTGAATTTTAACTGTCTAACTATCACGGTTCATGAGATACAGCCTGGTGACAGACGGACGGACGGACAGACAAACGGACGGACAGCGAAGTCTTAGTAATATAGTCCCGTTTTTACCCTTTGGGTACGGAACCCTAAAAAGGAACCCTTACAATATCATTTTGTTGTCCGTCTGTCCGTCTGTCAAGACCCTTTTTCTAAAGAACGCGTGAAGGTATTAAGATGAAATTTATATCGGATACTCATATCTGCCATTATTTGAAGCTGTGAAAAAATAAAACTTCTCGTTCAACGCAATAAATGGATATGGCTGTTATTGTCCTTATTGTGTTGTAGACCTTACGAGCACTATGAATCAAAACCTAAGGATACTTGCCGTTGACCTAGAACCCTGAAATTTGGCAAAAAGCTAGGTCTCACAGCAAAAATATAAGAATAAATCTCAAAACCATAAACATTTAATTATAAACAGATTTTTGAAAGCGTGGCATTCCGCGTGGCCTGTAGTCAGTGAAATGTACTGTCGCACATTTGATCTTTCGGTCAAATGGACTTTCGATTACTACGGAATAAGTCGTGAACCAAAATAAAATAGTATAAGATGTTGACGACCACGTTGTTATTGTTCTCAGGTACGCCGTCCATTAGAACATCGCTTCGAACAGTCAACAATCTATTAATTCAATATTATACAGCTGTTTACAGCTAGCGATGTCTGGAATAAATAATGTATCAAGCAAGTTAGTCTTATTATATTCCTCAAATTAGCAGTAGCCGCGTGGTTTCCACTTTGAACAAACCCGCACACACACACCGTGTGGTAAGGAAATATTTAATAGGGCGACGGAGGAGTCTACTGGTATACCGCTGATCTTACTGCGATCACCAACCCTACTTAGCGTCGCGACTACTCCTTTCGTATGTTATCATCATCATCAATAGCCTACGTATGCTGCAGGTGCTCAGGCCTACTCTCCTACAGAGACCTATGACCTACGAGCTCGTAAATAAATTGACATAGACGAGGTTTTTTTAAAGTCATGTAATCAGGAGTAGACTCTCAAACTGTCACGACCGACGAATGAATTGAAAAAACCTTGACAAACAAATTCTAAAGTATATGGGCCATAATCCACCACGCGGGACCAGTGTGGATTGGTAGACTTCACACACACTTTTGAATTTCTTCTCAGGAGTGTCATGATTTCAAAAATATTTCAACGTGACTTTGAACAAAATTGGGACTTTATAGTTTTTTTACTGATATCACCGTGGGGAGGCGAACGAGTTGACAACAAGCAGAGGGTATAAAACAGGCAACGCCTGGTCGGCGCGGGGCATTCAGGCTTCGGATAAGGTTGAAAACAGTTGGTCAGGGCGAAGCCCTGCCCGTTTTAAAACTCAAGTAATTTAAAATGTACTAGACTTAGAAAATCATGTATACTTATAGAATGTATATCTGTGAAGTTTCATCGAAGTTGAATAAACAATATGAAGACTAAATTGACGTTTCACTACAGGAGAATGCAGATTTCCTCGCGATGTTTTCCTTCGCCGAAAAGCCTACAAGTAATGATTTTTATGATTCGTACATAAATGCCAAATAACAAATTGGAACTCAAGGATTGACCCTCTACCCAACTGAGCTGCCACGGCTTTATGTACTCACTAATGTTATTATTAAAATGTGCTCCGTCATTAGGTACCTACAACTAATTTTATTTCCTGGCTAGCGAGAGCAGTTACGTTTAGCTACAGTAGGCCAAAATGTAATGTAATTAAATAGTAAAACGTAAATAAACGCACGATTTCCACTAAATAATGTAGTTCATGTTTTAATCTAGTTATTTGTAATGGTAATCAACTATAAGAGTCGGCTGTAAAGTTGACAGCCAGACACTACTTTGCCTTTACCCCACCAGGCGGTGCCTGATGTAAATGAATCAGCAACAACCTTTGAAACAATCAGGCTTGTAAAAATGGCGTTAATCGCTGGCAGGCGCCTATGAAACAATATTTTCATGACATATACCTCCCAGTGTAATAACTTTACTATCTGCGAAAATAGAAGAAAGTCTTACATTAGAGTATTTAAAATGCATGTAATCTTACAAAATGATTCATTTGAAAACTATCGTAAATCTTCTAAAGATACCCTAGTCCTAAGGAGAAAAGTCTAGTGATGTGCAATTTCCATTCAGTTAAACCTCCTCGGTGGTCTTCCTCAGCTCAAGGAGCCCTGGGAGCTCATAGGAACACACCAACGTCCCTATAGCGCTTCGGATCCCTGCCCTCGGATCGGACGGTCAGCTACGACCTCTCTAGAACTCAGGGCTGCAGCGAGACGGAACCGCACCGTGTACCTTCCAGTGGTGACCAGTTTGCGCCATAGGTTCTCATAGGAAATGTGTCTCGGAGTTTCTTAGTAGGATCTGGAGTGAGGACACAGCGCAGTGTCACCATTGTGATGTCAATCAGAACTCCGCTCAGCACAGGATCGAGCAATGCTCATCGTTAAACAAGTTGTAAGCATAAGCCACGCGCTCGTATGTTACATATATTGTATTGGTTGTTTTTCCAGTGCATTGTGACAGGTGCTTATACAAAACACTATATTTCAAGAAACACAGGCTAGACGCTGTTCTCTCCAACTACCAAAGCAAACCAACCAACATATCAAATCGTTTCACCGAGAATTCACGCGGTAGCGCAATGTTCGCGTCGGCAGCCAAGTGCATGTCGGGCCACGCGCAGTGTAGGGTTCTGCAGTTAAAAGTAATTTTGAATGAAATATGTACCAAAATTTTTATTTTGACCACTCCAAGTACATTTTATAGCTTGGTCGACTATTACTGGTTATCCTGTAAAGTCACCTTAGTCGTGATGGTTTTCAACCCCCAGTAACGTGTATGGGAGCCACACTATATAATTAATAATAAAAAATCACAATTTTATTTTACCACATTGTCAGCGTGATTAATATATACACCCATACTAAATTACAGATTTCTAGTAGTAATAGTCTCTGAGCTAAGCCGCGGACGCACAGAGAGAAACTATAAGGGTTCCTTGTTTGACTACGGAACCCTAAAAAGATTATCTAATTAAACAGCTATAGGTTTAGCGTCATTTTAATCCGATAATAAATCAGTCATACAGTTACATGTCTCGTTTCGGCTTTAGAATAGGACCAATCCATGTCATCCCGTGGGTTTCGTAAAACGACTTGGGGAATATAGTTAGATGGGTAACAGCATCCATTAATACGAAAGTGAGTTTTTTTATTCGTCCTCCCTTAAGTAGTAACGGAGAGTCAGAATGACTTTATCTACACTAATATTATAAAGAGGAAAGATTTGTAACTATTTTTGTATGTTTGTAATGAATAGGCTCAAAAAGTACTGGGCCGATTTAAAAAATTCTTTCACCAATAGAATGCTACATTCTTCCAATTTGACTAGGCTACATTTCATTTTGAAAAAAAATAGGGATCCTTGGTAAAATTTGAACAATGTAACCGAAGGTGTAGAAAAATGAGTCTTAAAATGTCTTTCGTCGAATGCGCTGCCGAAACTATTAGCGATAGAACAAAATAATGTACAACAATATTGAAGAACATCATAATGTCTACAAAAAACTCCGCGGTAGCATATGTCCAACTATTGTAGTTATGTCACTACAACAACTTTTTTCATTTTAAACATTAATGAAAATGCTAACCAAATTCAAACCATGCTATTTATGTGTTTATATTAATCCTTATCCAAATAAATTATTTTATGGTCAAGACCATTTAACTACCTATAAAATAGTTTTTAAATTATTTAAATTGGACTTTCCATTCAAAAGATATTACGAATTAAAAAATTCAAACAGTAAACAAAACCGCCATAGCGCCGTGGCCGTTGTTTGCGATGCAGTCTGAAAAGCGCGCCGGGCATCGCGGCGGGCGGGGTGGAGGGGGCACCGAAATATTTTTTTTTGTAAATATATAATTAATAAATAATAATTTTTTGATAAATAAAAATATTTGTGAAAAAAAGTGTTTCATATCCAAATTTCCAAAAATAAATAATTGTCTACCCCGTGCGAAGCCGGGACGGGCTGCTAGTGTTTTGTATAGTGACTGTTGAAGGGCCGGAAAACGACATATGTTACCTTTTTATCCGGATCGAGCATGTAGTTTCCGTGGAATAATTTTCGATTTCCGCGCGGAGGAAGTCTCGGACTAAACGTTAGTGTAAAAATAATAATAAATTTATTCAAGAAAATGTACAACTTTAATGGGTTTTTGATAATGACAACTTTGATATAGGGCTCATGCCCAACAGTAGACTTATGAAGACTATTAATGATGATACATAGTTAATCCATTTTAAAATCGGATTCGAGTTCGGATGAATACGAGTATGATATTTAAATAATATTTTATTATTGAGTCTTTCTTTAAAAGGCCAGTTACTAAAGATATAGGCGCTATTTTTACCCTACTGAAAAAATTTATGAGGTTATCAATTCGATTGTATGTTTCTTGCGATTATATTACCGGATATCTGCGCCGATTGTAAATAGATTGTAATGATCCTTTTTTTCGTGAATTTTAATAAAGAGCGTTTGGCAATGGAACATTCCTGAAAGTAGATAGTTCCTAGTGGAAATTACACAATGTCTCAACCGTGACATCAAAATGTCAAAATGTTTATGTCGATACTGGATTTCATAGTCGCACGTGATAGCTTTACCTAGGGCAGATGCTGAGATAATTCCTTTTTAACGACACATTACAACACAATGATAATGTTTAAATTCTACTTCTAAACTAAACTATACTTCTTATTTCTTTCAATCAAAGGTAAATTTTTAAATTCTGTATAATTATGTGCATGTGTGTGTGTTTAAATTGTGTTGTGAAATAAATATCGTTCTGTTCCTGTTATTTCCTTCGATTATTTTAAAAGTTGTATTATAAAACGTCGGATGCAAATAAGTCAATTTCTTAGTTCTTGAACATGAACATGGTAAAAGTCAGTTCAAATAAATACTTAGTAGATGGCAGCAGCCGCCACAGAGTAAGCAACTATTACTGACAACATCACATTGCAGGGAGAAACATTAAAGAAATTGATAGTGACAAGTTAACAGAAAACATCCAAACAATGCGTTTAGACGTAATTTCAGTTGTCAATGAGTTTTAGTACTCTGAATATTTACAAAGGCTGTAGAAGTTATTTGATCGGGGTCACAAAAATCACAATGACACCAACTCATTGATCATTTGCGCCCTCTCATCTCCCTCAAACAGTTAGAGAGGAAGGTTCTGCAGCCGAAGCAGCCGCCCGTCTCAAACACACAAAATACGCCGCGTTGGAACAGACTTACATTTTTGTTCCTTTCGCAGTAGAGACGGCCGGCCCGTGGGGCTTCGAGGCAAGAAATTTTGTCCGGGACATTGGCCGCTTATTAAGGGATAGGGGTCACGATGTCCGCTCTGGATCCTTCTTGGTGCAAAGGCTGTCCATAGCCATTCAACGCGGAAATACGGCGAGCGAGAGAAATACCTTTGCGCCGGGAGCGACCAGGGGAGGTTTGTTCGATTAGCCTTTTGTTTTACAATCATTGTGATGTTTTTTTTTCCTTATCCTTTTTAAAGTCCGTTATTTTGTAAATAATTTAGTTTATTGTAGTTTTTTAAATGTTCCTTTTGTGTATATTTAAATGTAAATACTCATTGATCTTATACTCCCAAGAAAGAGGAGTTGGTCTGAACAACATTCACTGATTTATGGTGGCAGCGGGGAAAAATTAGAACTTTTTGTTTTATTAAATAATATACTTGTGAAATATTATCCAACCTTTTGTGTAACTTGCTGTACTGTTGTAATACACATTCCACGACATTTAATTTTACATTTTGCTTTTATCGAAAGCGCATACTGTTGGCGAATGCCGCTTGCACCGTCCTCTAGTTATTCTGCTCCATGTGGACATCCAATTAAATAACGAAAGTTCAAAAGACATACTAACTACTTTTGCAATGATCACCACGAAGTACAGCAAAAAAGTTCGTATGATTATTTATATCCCTTCTATCTAAGTAAATATTTACTATTTACTGTAAATGCACAAAAGTAAATAAAATGGATTAAAGCTACTACTCACGATCACAATCCTTGGTCCTACACATGTGCTCTTCAAACTGTGCATTCGTCAAACTCTTCAGGATCTTGAGGAAGTAGGGCAGGAGCTTGTCCTGATGCTGCAGACCACTTTGGAGGAAGTACAGCCCGAGGGAGATGCATGCTTCCTGGCTCCGGGGGTTCACCAGCAAACAGGTGCTGGCTTGCGGGCACAGCATGAATAGTGTGCTGACCTGGAATTGATTGTAAGATTTTGTTAAATAGTGTAAAGAACAAGTATAATGATCCTGCCAGCCAGTGACGACTTAACGTAAATAATAATCTTTTAAAATGTAATAGCTGAGTAGAAATTACTTAAAAACAGAACTTTATTATATATGATAAAGGAAATGAAGTTCACTAACAACATACAGCTTTAGCGTAAGTTACAAGAACTGTCACACATCTATAAACCCCTCAATGGTGTTTTGATGATGAATGGCGAAAGATATGCACTACTGAAAATTGAGATTTACTTGAAATTGTACACATGAGTACAAAAATATGTATTTTTTTGCTTTTCGAGTGTACATAAATAGCATTAACTTCCCAGTTTTATAATTCAAAGTCCTTTCTGATAATAACTATACAAACACAAATGAAAAACACCATATTTTTAAAAAATCTAATAAATTATTTTTAATGAACCTTTATAAAATTGACCCTATATGTCTGTATGTCTGTCTATAAGTTACTTCAACTAAGTAACATATTTCTTTCCTGTATTCTATGTTTAGGGATTACTGATACTGATTACTTTGTTCAATCTGTCAATCACATCTTATTGAGAACTAGATATTTCTGTCTCAAGTGAACTCTCCTAAAATAATATACATAATTGTGTATATACATATATGCATATAGACTATTACAAAGTAAAAATGCACAAAAATTGATTAGGCCTACTAAGTCAAGGCATATAAATTTTGTACAATACATGAAAATACTAAACTGATCTTGTATTATAGACAAGCTTCTGATAAACATCAGATTCATTAACCAGTTCTCTTTTGCTCTGTCGGAAGATCAGTGTTGTGGCTCTGTCTGCAGAATATGCTGAGTCAGGACCAGTTGGTCAGCATAACACAGATCATAGGATGTGGCACTTCACTCAATATGCATAGCCAATGTCTACTGATGTTTTTTTCTTGTTTGTGTCTGTATTTTTGTTTATTTGTTTGTTTCTTCGCTGTATCTGTGTTTTTCCGTGAATAAATGATACATCTATCTATCTATGTATCATTTAGGTGATCAGATTCGGAACCCAACCCTATTTGCGTCTATCAAAATGCAGTAATCAAAAATGTTAACAAAAATAAAACAATATTTTATAAGTACAATAAACAACACTGTTTGTATTCAAAGCAGATATGACATGACAGGCTGAAGATATAAAGGTCACAGCTGCATTTCAAGGTGGTACATATAAATAGGAAGGTGCTATCTATAAATTATTGTGTCAATTGTAGGTAAAGAAAATTGTGTATGTGACTGGATAGTATAATATAGAATCTAAATCTACTTAGCAAACGGAGGTCGAGGGTCAAGCCAAAAATTAATAAACGATTACTCTATTATTAGTCATTTGATGAGATCATACTATCAGCATCTGATCAACAATGTTTCAGGAAACCATCCCACGGCATTACAAAGCTGCTATTAACAGTATTCAATGCAAATGTTGTGCGATACACTCTTAAGAGTTGGGTTGTACTTAAAAAGTACGCTTTTTCCTCTTATTGGATTAAAAATTACAAGGATTTCGCAACTAACCTTCTCCCATGGTGTAGGGTTGAGGCAGGACAAACATCGTGCCAAATGCTGGACAGTCTCCTTAAAGAACTCGTGATCGTCCATTTCTTGCTTATTCTATTTGGACATGAAACATTTTCAGGCATAAAATAGTGAAATAAATACAACGATACGCGAACAGCAGTTCGTCGACGTTTGACGTTGACAGTTTGTCAATAATAGAGATCCGTTCCAGCGTAACTCCGCTAGATAAGTCAAACTATTCAATTTTTTAATTGTTTAATCGTTAAAATGTTCAAGAGATATATACGTTCAATAATATTAGTAAAAAAAACGCAGTTGTTTTGACAATAGTAATGCTCAACAACAATAGTGGCCTTTATGAGAAAAAACATGTTTACACAAAATATACTTGCAAAAGGCAAACGGAACGTACGCTAAAACAATCTTTTCGTTTCATTATCATTTAAACTTAAAACCTCTTAAAACCTTTAAAATCAATATTATGTAATTATGTACATTGGTCAGTGGTTCTGTTATAAAAGAAATGTTATGTTTAAAAGAAATTCGGACTGCACCTAGGAGCATTTAATCACTACGTTTTACAGTAGTAAAACGACTGCACTTGTACAGTATTTGAAAAATCAAGTAACAATAGAAATATGTACAGAAAAATACTATAATTACATTTTTGCATTCAATTTAATTGTACAAATCATTCTTTATGTACTAAGTGACACCGTCAAATGTAATTGACTCCATCTTTGTTTTCAACGTTAAGTCTTACATATTTCGTGAGTTGTATATTTTTTTATACAAATAAACTAAACCAAAATATACAGAAATGGTAACTCAATCACTTTTATTTGATAATGGCCTTTTCAGAGGATTTGCTGTTGTCAAAGCGCCCATACAAACGTAGTACCGTCATATTTTGAGTAATAAGCGATGAAAGTCAATGAAATTTTCAAGACACAATCTAGAACAAAATATCTGTGTCGGTGGCGAGTCAGATTTTTGTTTAAATATATACTTCCAGAGTTACAGATTTTTCGGTAATAAAAAGCCCCAACTTTGAACCTGTTTTACAAGAGTATGAATCAATTTAGAACAATTTGGAAAAACCACCGACATCTGAATTTTTTTTAATATACTGCATTGAAAAAATGGCTACATAATATACTGTATCCTTCAAATGATCACGGGACTACGAAACATCCAAATAACGGTTGGATAATTTCGCGTAGTGTATGCTGTCTCACCGTACGCGCTCGGGTAGGATAGGGCTCGGATAGGGACAGCTACAAAACAATGCAAACTTGAACGCGGCCACGTGCTCTAAACAGACAATCCTCTTAAAATGCCTTGACTCCATGCATTCGCGGAATGTGCCATGTGGTCTGTGGATAAAGGTAAACACAGTATAGAGAAATGTGTTGCTTTTCTACTTGTGTAAACTGAGTACCTTTACTACGATTCTGTGATGATGATGATGTTCTTAAAACGTTTTCGCAGAATTCGGTGACAGCGCAGACCACACACCAAGCGATTATTATTTAGTATTCTTATTATGTTAGATATTAGCAGCTTGTACATTGAACCAAGGATCACACGTGGACTGTTTGTCCCACAGTTGGGCAAAGGCACTAATCTGTGTTTTTATGTGAATGTGAAAATTTTATGTGAATAGTTTGGAAAAAAACGTATTACAAAACAGTCAATGCTTTAATAAAAATTTGTGTAAAAATACAACCGTAGAAATATCTATCATAAAGTGTACTATACATATAATATATATATGAATATCACTATTGTCTCGGCGAATTTAGTGCTATTTCTTGAAGTTTTCCGCGAGCGATTTTCCCAGACGATGTCATCGGTAATGAATCCAAAAAGATTACTCCTCCTCGCAGCTGCTTGAAAGACGAAAGTTTACCTGAAACAAAAATTTGTAGGTTCTTATGGTGTGCTTTTCAGGCGTGTGGTTTAGCTTTACAATCTCTGTAAATCCGTCTGGAAGACGCGGTGCACTTCCAACACAAGTGTCGAAAGACTACTTTCTGAAAGGCCCCTGCAAAACTCTGTGAAAGTTATTTAAGAAATAAACACTTTTTATTTTTACTTTACTTTACTTTTACAATAGAACCTGCTGTAATCCCAGGTTCATCCGTAGGTTCAACCGTTAGAATCGAAGGCAGAGGCAACTAATGCATATTCTAAGACAAGCAGCAGCTAATGCCATCAAGCGTTGTGTTTTCACACATCTTTTATATAAATAAAACAAAGTTGTATTAGTTTCACCATTTTGAAGTTTGAATTTGTCTCCGCCACGAATAACAGAATAACTATTAAAACATGGTATAAATCCACACAAAAATTCAGTTTCTCATCAATTTTGCAAGGAAACACCTGGCTAGCTACCACCATGCTACCTAAGTCTGCCGCCAATCAGCAGTGTTATATAATAGTACTGTTGTGTTCCGGTATAAAAGGTAGCATAGCCAGCGCCTCATTAGGTTGAGGCCTCTGGGTGCGCACGCTTCCCGTCTAACGGCGTTATCGTCACTTACCATTAAGTCCAAGTGGGGACCCGTCGTGCATACAAATAAAGTTTGGTTTGATTTGAACATGTTCAGCATTGTTCGTTTCCGCCAAAAATATTTAATCGTATGAGGAATAAATACTAACTGGCAACTAAGTCTTTTATTTCCTGCGCTGTGACGTCACTGCCCGGTTGTCGCACGACGCACGCGACCGGCCACTGTCCGTCTTGAGGGTGGGGGACGCTCGTGACCCCTACATCCTGCACCCCCTCGTGGACATGGATGACTTCTTCGATTTCCGGTGGGTATACCTGTTAGTAGTGATAAAATCAGAACGATTTCGATTTCGTAATATTGATTTAGGTACCGACTAGTTTCATACTATATATATCGGAGGTCCTTCTTCAGGGTGAGTGAATAGGTACGAAACTAGTCGGTACCTTACATAATTTCACGTTAGTTAACCATTTAAAAAATGTATTATATATTATATAAAAAGAGATGTTTCAAATTCGGTCTGTACTTGCACACTATTTAAAGTATCATGTAAATATGTACAGAAAGATACTATAATTACATTTTTGCATTTATTTCAGTTGTATAAATTGTTATTTCAGTTGTGTAAATCCATTGAAAATAGATATATGATAATATTAAAAAACTAAACCAGGTTCATTATAATATAAAATAGCCGGCGCTTGAGGATTCTCGGTAAGCACGCATCCATTCAATTAAAACCAAGTGCAATACCGATTATACTTTTAAAAGTTTGATTCTTATATCGAAGGACTAAACCAAGTAAAATAAGTGGTGCAAGATCCGTTTTATTGGAACCAATTAGAACTTATGATTCCATTTTCTAAATCTGATTGATTCTATACCTGAATATTTTTATATTTGATTAGCATTTTCAGACGATCCACGAAGTAAAATTTGTTGCTTGAATCTTTTTTGAAGAGATCGCCAGTTTTGTACCAACCGCCGTTAGCTAAAGCATTGGCAGTTTCTTCTGGATTTTTGTAATAACCCTGGAATGAAAGGATAAAATAAAGGAAATAGTAATTTCAAAAAATATACTGTTGAAAAGCTGATCAAATACGAGTCTAACTTGCGAACTGAGGGTTCCGTACAGAATAAAAACTATTATCATTAATAATAGGTAAGGTAACCACATAAAAAAGCTAACTCTGATCGAAGAATAAACGTAGCTTTGCAATTGAAAAAAAATTGATGATATCCGTCTATTTATCGATCGATTCTCAACTGCAAATGTAAGTTTGTAATTTAAAAAAAGTGTATTATATACTAAGTTTACGGTTATATAGTAAAAAAAATCTTTTAAGATTTCTTTCTATACTTGTGCTGTTACATCTTGCTTCGTGCCAAATTCCAGGATTCTTAGTCAAGGAAAAGTAGCTTTTGATTCCTTTGCATCGCAAAGGAAATTGTATAAAAATGCGTCTAAAATTACGGTAATTAAGGTACGTTATTGTGTTCACGTAAAAGTTTGATACTTTTCCCAAGGATTGCAGAATTGAGTATTCGATATTAATTTCAACGGAATATCTCCACGCGACTCCTGAGAAAAAGGGTATTGACGGACAGACAGACGGGCAACAAAGTGATCCTATAAGGGTTCTTTTTTTTCTTTTGAGATACGGAACCCTAAAAACAGCTACAAGTTAATTAGTCACACAATGTCATTTAAGATGTTGCCATAAGTTTTAAATTTGAATGAGCTAAAGAATTTATATGGTTTAGCTCATGATGGCAATTTTGTACAGCAACAGCATTTTGTATTTAAGTTAAAAAAATCTTACAGAGAATGTGGGCCCCTTAGTCCAAAGTTCACCAACGACATCTGGTTCTGTGATTTCTTTACCAGTTTCTGGGTCTACGATCTGAAATAAACGATGAAGTTATTGGTGGTTTCTCTCGAATTAATGCATAAACTTGTTTCAAACTAACATTGGATTAATAAGGTAACATACAAACCTTCACTTCGAAAGTAGGCAAAGGTTTACCGCATGAGCCAATCGGGTCTTCCTGAGTAGCTAGCATCACCGGCCCGACAGTTTCCGTCTGCCCATAGGACTCCAGGACCATGGCGTTGTCTCCCACTCTTGTCTTGGAAGAAGAAGGAAAACCATGTTTTAAATGTAAGGCCGCGACCACCTCAAAGCAACAGCTCTAATACGACGTCAAGCCCTACCGGGCGGCCTTAGGGCTGATGCATACTTGCACCTTCCGCGCTATTTTCACAATTTCTCCCCTATAGATAGGGCTCCCGATAAGTAAAGTGCTACCAACCGGCATGTAAACAAGTTAAAGCGTTCAAAAAGAACCAGAACCAACTTCAACTGCACTAAAAGTCTACAGCAAATTTGAGATTTATATTCTTATGGATGCCATTGTCAAAACTGGATCAAACTGAAATGTGACAATTTGACAAAAATAAAAAAGAATCATCAATATCAAAATGTTGGTCTAAGCATAGTAAGTCAAAATAAGAGCCACATGTAATACCCGTAATTCTTCCATCATTTCCCTGTAGACTTTTGCTCCCCCCACGATGATAGTGTCGAAACAACTGAAGTCACATCTCTTGTCTTCTTGATCCGACTTCAGAATGTGAGCAAGAAGTGTAGGACTGCATAGAGCTGAAGCCGGCTATATAACAAAATAAAACTTCCTTAAGCATATTATTATATGAACACATACACACAAATGGAACCTTAACTTGATCCTTTCCTATTAGTTTAACCAAGTTGAAAGTCATTCGGTGAGCTATTTGGACATCCTTAGACCAAAGGATGTCCCAGACATAGTTCTAAGGCTAAAATGGCAAGAGGGGAGTTCTCGAGTGGCGACTACGTACTGGGAAACTGACTCTCAAGAAGGTGAACTGACGAGCTGGCAAAGGTACTATACTGTAGCTAGTGTCTAAGCAGTTGGTCTCAAATTCGGAGACCGCGAGTTCGATTATCAGGGTAATCGGTTTGGTCGGTAGTTTTATATGCCCGCCTGGCTATCTCCCACCATCTCAAGGGTGCCACTGCTTAGTGCCAATGAACGATAGTTAGCCAGCGCTTCATTAACTAGAAGCTTCCAGGCTCCTAGTAGAACGAGAGCTATCCTGAAATTTTTAATATCAGAAGTATATTTTACCTTATATTTGTTGATGACGTCAATTAAATGCTGTGAGTCGTCAGCCCTTGACGTCTGCAGAATGATGACGTTGGTCACCGGGAGACCGAGAGCGTTGAAATACGCCGAAATCCACTGAACTGCTGAAGGGCAGAGCGCGGACTTCCGTTTGTTGTCAGTACTGAAATTCATGTTAAAAACATTATTGAGAGCCAATTTTCCTCAAAAAAATTACGTCCAAGTCCTTTTAATAAAGTGGTTCGCTATTTGAAATATCAGACGCGTGGTTAGGACTTTATAAAGATAAACTCGTGTCTTCCCGAATGTGTTGCAGTAGGTAACTAAACACCACCTACTGAAATCGTATGGAAAAAGTAATTACGAATATGTATAGCAAATCCTTAGTTCATTTAAAAAGCAAATATTTCGAATGAATGCTTTCAAAAGTAGAGTTTTCTCAAAAATACCCTAAAATAAACTTAATCTGAGAATTTCAACATAATTGTTACATAATTTACTCGTATGCATTCAAATAGTTCTTCGTTTAAAGTTATTAGATGTTGATTAGACCACCACCTTTTTGAACAGTTCTTACGGAGGGTTAAATATAGTTTGCAGTTCTGCGTATTTCTGTATCAATCCCAGGAGATCTCGATGTTTGAATGCGGCTAGTTTTGGCATCCCAGTGGAACCACTAGTACTGACTAGCCAAGCATATACCTTATCCAAATCAAATGTTGCTGGTCTGAAATATAAACACAATCGAAGTATGAAGAAAAAAACGGATTTTCGCTTACGTATCAATTTTCTACGTACCCCATTAGGTACATCATTAGGCAATTATCATAATGTCTTTATGATATTCCATTCTGATATAAAAAGCTTATAAAGTAGATAGGCTTTTTATAGCAATTAAAAATACAATTTATTGTATAGCTATTTTATTTTCACATCAACAGCCTGTCTAAGTGTCTATGTCCCCAATGCAGGAGCTCAGGCTTACTCTCCTATAAACAGTGTATGGGCCATAGTCCACCACGTGGGCCCAGTGCGGATAGGTAGTTTTCACACATACCTTTGAATTTCTTCTCAGGAGTAACATACTCCTTCCTCCTTTATTTTATTTAACCCAAATTATCTCTAAATACCGAATCAGTATCAATTGTCATTCACCCGTCGAAATTATCATAATACTTTTGAGAACAGAAGGAAGATCGTGTATTTTTACATTACCTTTGTCTATTTCATTGTTCATTACATAATTTTAAATACTCACTCAAAATCATCAATTGAAGTTTTATCGTCATATTTCTCTACGAAATTGGCCAATGTACACGCTCCTTCGTCAAAAGTTATTATCTTCATATCAAGGCCCAGTTCTTTGGCCACTTGCTGGTACACGTCGTATGTCTCATATTGACAGAAGGCAACTTTAGGTTCTAATATTTTGAACATGTACTTTATTTCACCTAGAAAATGGGAAACCAATCTGTGACTTTCGCTATTATTTTCATTGAGCATAAACCTGCGACTTCCGCGCTTACATTGAAATGTACTTGTAATGTGAAGTGCAATGTTTTAATTCAAGATCACTCAAAAGGGGATGTCTGGTGGACCGCGTTCAAAACGAGGCTATCAGACCAGAGGGTCCCAGTCACCGAAATAGCTCATTGGTATGGCAAATGTATCGTATTCTAATCTCATCTTGTTGTTTGTAAGGTCGATGACTGACTTCACATACCATAGTGTCAAGAGTTGTTGAGCCGACATAAGCCTCTGACATGGATCATGAAGCTACTGCCTGAGGATAGTAACCGAGATCAACGGCTTAACGTGTCTTGCCGTGCACGATATCATCTTACTTTTCAGACAATCAGGTGATTCAGCCTGGAATGTCCTAACCAAACTGGGGACAGTCTCACAAAATTTTCATAATGTCCCCAGCGATAATCGACCCTTTTGACCTTTCGCGTGTGTTAAGAGTCTAAATCTATGTATGGCAATAAATTTCTGGAAGAAAGCGTCCGGCCAAGTAAAAAGACTTGCTTCGCTGGACGTGATTGAATTAGAAATAGAGGTCCTGATTCAGAGGCGCATCATCGGAGAAGCCTATCTTTGTCTGGCAGAGGTCAATAGCAGATCATTCACTTCTGGGACACTCCTGGATTCTAGAGTACCACTGCTGATTCTGTCTACAAAAGAGTTGTAGCGATAGGTGGGTGGAGATGCCAAAAACAGACTGTACAAGATAAACACCATGATATACTCACTATATTTAAAATAGGGATCAACTCCGGCTATAGGCAAACCATTCAAAAGTCCAGCATTGTACGGTATCCTCAAATCGATGTGGTTAGGACCTCCCAGTGCCAACACGTCTCCTGGTTTAAGACCTATCTTTCTGAGACACCTGGCCAGACGGACTGATCGGTCTAGACCTGAACCGTATGTCTCTGTCTGGTCTGTAGCTGCGTCGATCTGGATTATATAATGAGTGTTCAGGAGCTATTGGCTGACTTTTATCATGCGTACAGTTAAAGTGTGGAATGCCCCAATGGTTACCATTTTCTCTGAAGTTAGCACATGCGAGTCTTAAAACTAAGATTAAATCTGCACATACGGGGTCAACGCGTGCCATGGTGTGAGACAGTGGTCAAGCGTTGAACTATCATCAATATACAGAAGTCAATGTTTGTAATACCTTCTGCTTCCAACCCCTTGGTGATCGCAGTAAATATCAATAATAAGCAGGTGGATCCTACTGCCCGTTTTGTCACAGTCGCTTTCTACCCATGTGATGATATAGGATCGTTCTATTCTAAACCTATTAATTACAGCAAGACTGAAATATTCGAATTAAAATAATCAATGTCTTTCCCTTGATATAGTTCCCAGCTAACAACTTGAAAAATGACCTTGACTGCGCTGTACGCGATTTACGGGTCTCTTTGGTGGAGCGCGGGAGAGGAATGTCATTTCGACCGCGTTTAGGCGCGTGTTTGGCCGAACTGTCTCCGCTTGCGCCCCTCTGGGATGTGTGAACTCATTGTTTGACGAGATAATATATATCATAGTTTTAGGGAAATGAAGGCGACTACCACTGCGGTGTGTAACAGACACAGACCTACGAGACGCATAGTGCAGGGCGAAAACTTTGAGACCATATCGTCTTACAGACTTTGTTTCCGACTTCCTAAGTAACAGCTAGAGTTTGATCGGGCCAATGTTATAAACGTGTACTCATCTCTCATTGGGGACAATAAGCGTGCATTCCTTGTGTCACATAATTGTTTGAATTTAGACATAATGAACATTATAATCCAAATACCGACCCGCTTGCACAGCGTGACTACTATGAAAATCCCTAGTCATTTCGTAACGGTCTCTAAGTGAGGGTATGTCCGCCAAAGGACGTTTGATAAATAATCAATCTAATAAACAAAGATAAACTCAGAAACAAACACGTTTCCATTCACATGCAGATAAAACTTGAAATGAGTTACCTCACCTGATATATATCATTGGGATCCTTCGCCTTCATGCAGTTTAAAAACAAATGACCTAAATGTTCATTTTCATTGACACTCGACATTTTGAATTCCGTTTTTATTAGTTTGTTAAAAATGACCGCCGCGTTTGAATACACATTAGCGAATAAAAATATATACTAGTTATTTTATTTGTTTGAGATAATAAGTAGATTGATAAAGAGAAACAAAACAGAAAACATGTAACTCAATGTGCTGTAATGGATTCCGTAAATATTATTTTTTTACTTTTTTGCTTACTTTGATACTTGTGTCGTTTGATATTGTTTTATTCAACTCCAATTCCGAGGTCACAGGTTCAGAACCCAGTGCAAGAATCTCTGATATTCTGTTTGGATCGTGATGGTAGGTAAGGCCAATTGTATGTCCTCCTGACTGGCTACCACCGTTTTGTAAGTCAACTGCCAAATGTTCCGGAGATGAGAGGCTTGATGGTCCTGGGTATGCACGCTTTCCATTCAATGACCATCGCACTAACTATTGCGTACCTACTTACACACTAATGGTTTTTCAATTAGTTTGTAATCGATACGCAAAACCCCATCGAATTTCCTATTAGAAAAATTAATATGTATGTGTGTATGTAATTATGTATATATATATATATATATATATATATATATATATATATATATCCCACAAACAATCTTGCGTCCTCCTATTGCCAAATTCTCATTTAATCCTGCGTCCACCGCGCTATTGCGTCCGTATACGGACGCCAGATTGCAATCGCCGTTATTTTTACTTCAGCGACGGTTCTGACATCTAGGCTATTATTTAAGAAGTTTTTGTTCGGACGTAATTTTGTTCCGAATGTGAAATTTTAATTCGCAACTCCGCCGCACGCCACTGTGGCGCTGCACGCGGCGACGTATACCTTTCCCCCCGCGCGCTTTTTACCCCTTAAATGTATATTTTAAACCATCCTAACAACTGTTTTGCGCCCTTCGGCACACACTGGTTCTCACCCATTACCCTCTTCTGTACTGCCTATTGCGGTGCGGTGCGGACTCATTTTGCCGCCGGACGCACAATAGTGAGTCAAAATCAAGCAAAAATATTTAATGAAAGCCCACTTCAAAAGCTGTTTAATTCTTTTTTTTTTCAGAGGCGCATTTAATTTCACTTGACAAAGTGGCTGTATGCGCGTATTTCGCATGAAAAATAGCGTGTATGAATTGGTATTTTTTTAATAATGCGCCTCAAAAATATATATAATATAATTAAAATATAATAAAACAGCACTCATAATGAGCTATCATTTGGTAGCCAAAATTGTCCATCTCCTTTAGCAAATGTTATACGTAATACTGACGTTTAAAGTTTCATTGGAGGTTCAGACAAGAACAGCTTCATGAAGCAAAATAATACACACACTCGCAGTGCTCCATACCTACTTACACATGGTGCGCCCTGTGAGTGTGTGTTTTAATAAAAAATCAATGCAATTGGACGTTGTTATGCAAAAACGTTCCAATCATTTTGAAACATTACTGTAAAATGGTGTGCAAATGAAAATCTATTTCGTAAAAACGTTCTAAGCTTTTTGAATCATTATTGCAAAATATTAATCTATGCTAACCTCATTTTTCAAGAGGGTTGGATCATTTTTACCTTAAAAATGTGCTATAGATTATGAAAAGTGTGGGTTGGAACATTTGGAAAATGAGCTATAATTTACATTTTCACAAAAGTATTTTTGTCACATGGTGGGAGGCCATTAATCAAGTACGCTGGTGTGATTAACTCCATTTTGAGCATGTTGTGGATTGGAACGTTTTTGCAAAACTACGTCCAATTAATTTCGATAACTACTTACTCTAGTAACATCAATATTCAGAAGAGAAAAATCTACTTACCATACTATATTCGTGAAAATAATAATACTAATAACATCTTTATTATTGATAAATATAGAATTGATAAAAATAGGTACTATTATTATTATTAGTGTGCTATTTTTATTTTTAGAAATACAGTAGGTAAGTAGTAAGAAATGACAGCACCGAGCTGTTATCATGAGAAATCTTAATGGAAATTCAAATTTTCAAATCCTTCAATGTTTGCAGGCAGACCATTAGGGTCCTTTAAATAAATCTAGCCCAACTGGACAAATTAAACATCCACAATATGTTCAGTATATTATGAAACGCCCAGTAACAGAGTACTGCACAACATCCAAATCTTGTTTAGCATATTTTTGCGGTGGTTGCTCCAAAGCAGAATCTCCAGCGCAGCGTTTGCGTGATCGCAAGTAACACCTATATGATCTCGTGTTTTCATTAGTCATGTCTTCTCTCCTCCTAAGATCCTGCTCACTGAATTTTTATTTGTACTGTCTTTGCTGTTTCGGTTAGATTTCAATTTGAAACATTTTCTGATCTTGAAACATTTTTCGCAGTAGCTGTATAAAGGATTACTGTTGTCTTTTCCACAAAGAGCGCACTTTAGAAAATAGTGATAATCTATTTCCGAGTCACTACTGTCCGAATACGTCCGCTCAGAATCCGCCAAATTAAATGATTCGTTGATTGCTGTAGAAATCATCTGGTCAAATGTCGATGTGACATCGCTGTGACTGATATCACTAAATGATGATTCACTATCGGTGGTGTCCCGTGCTAATCATGTTTCTTTTGATTGGGGTCATTGGTTGGGGGGTTGATTGAATCATTTGGGGGTCGAAGCTGCTCGCGTCCGTAGGTTTTGCCCTAGATGCCTACACGTAACCCCTGGGTGGCGCTAAACGAGCAGCATCTTTACCGGTGGTAGGCTTCGGCCGTGGCTGGTTACTGCTGGTTAAGGCTGCCCCGCCACCTTGTGAAAAACCCCGGGGTGCTCCATCGTGCCGGTTGGCGACCGGATGCGAGGACCCGATGGCCACTCCCGGGGGGGTCGGGCGTCCCTGCGCGCTCCAAACTAGCTTACCATCAGTGGGGAACATGGTAAGCACCACTGGGTTAGCAGTGCCGCGTCTCGTCCCACTTCTTTCATCCTGCCTATTTCACTCTTCCAACCAAAAAACCCACATGAAATACAGAAAAGAGAATCCCACAGCGGAAGCACGTCCTCGCGCTCAAAGTGCACCTCAGTAATATTCGAGGTCTGCACTCCAATCTCGTTTCAGTCCATCAACACCTTGAGGCTGAGAGGCCGCACATGCTCTTTCTGACGGAGACTCAGATCAGATGTCCGACAGACACAGCATACCTCAATTACCCAGGGTACTTGGTCCTTGGAGCACAAATTTGCCAGCAAAGCTGGAGTTTGTGCGTATGCCCGTGATGACATCTGTTGTCGGCGTCTCCGGAACCTTGAGGACCCAAGCTTCTCTGTAATGTGGTTACTGGTGGATACAGGCACGCACCAGTTAGTCTACGCTGCTGTTTACAGGTCACATGGAACTGATCAGGACACGACGAGGCTATGTGATTATCTCGGCAAAGCAGCTGAAGCTGCTCAACAACGGTACCCGTCTGCACAACTCGTTTTTCTGGAGGACTTTAATACTCATCATCAACAATGGTTGTTCCCATACCAGAAGACCGACCACGCTGGGAGAGAGGCGCGGGCATTAGCTCTTTCGCTAGATCTCACCCAGCTGGTAACTTGTGCAACGAGAGTACCGGACGTCGATGATCACACCGCAAACTGCTTGGACCTTCTGCTGACAACTGATCCAGACAGATACCAAGTGTCGGTTTCCTCCCCACTAGGTACCTCTGACCACTGTCTGGTGAAATCTGTATCTATTTACTCACCTCCTGACCCCAGTACCAAGGGAACTAGGCGAGTTTGGCGATACAGGTCAGCAGATTGGGATGAGATGCGTCATTTCTTTGCATCTTATCCTTGGCGGCAAACGTGTTTCAGTACAGACGATCCGTCGAGCTGCGCTAATTCAATCTCAGATGTGATTTGTCGAGCTATGGAGTATTTCATTCCGTACTTCGACACGTCACTCGAGAGTAAAGCTCGCCCTTGGTTTAATTCGGAGTGCAAGAGAGCTGAAGCACGAAAACACTCCGCTTACCTGGAATGGGCAGATGCTCGTAGTCGTAAAGCTCCGGACACACGTCGATTAAAGAAAGCGTTCAACGCAGCCGCCAAGTCCTGCAAGAAGACTATGCGCAAGGCTCGGTTTGACCATATTGGCCGTATTGGAGCCAGACTAGCTTCTTACCCTTCTGGGAGTAAAGCATTCTGGTCTCTTGCCGAATCTGTCGAGGCAAATTTCTGCCGACCGTCCTTGCCTCCACTGGTGAAACCTGACGGATCACTGGCTCACTCCGCGATTGAGAAAGCAAACCTATTTGCATCTCTTTTTGCGAGCAACTCACGTCTAGACACTGTGAACAAAACTCCATCAAATGTACCCCGTTGTGATTCCGAAATGCCGGATATCCATTTACATCAAAAGGAGGTACTTAATATACTTCGCAATCTAGACGTGAATAAAGCCAGTGGTCCAGATGGCATCCCAGCAATAGTCTTGCCGAACTGTGCACCCGAGTTGTGCCCTGTCCTGACACGCCTGTATAAACTCTCCCTGAGCACTGGGAAAGTCCCCGAGTCCTGGAAGTTGGCTAACGTGCAGCCTGTGCCTAAAAAAGGCAGTCGTGCTGACCCTAACAATTACCGACCCATCGCAATCACCTCCATACTCTGCAAGATTATGGAGCGTGCATTAAACAACCGCCTCCTGGCATATCTGGAAGCTAACGATCTCCTCAGTGACCGCCAGTTCGGATTTCGCCGTGGCCGGTCCACTGGGGATCTTCTCATTTATGCCACTCACAAATGGAGCGAAGCCATCGAGAAACACAGTGAGGCTATTGCCGTGTCACTCGACATCTCGAAGGCTTTTGATAGGGTCTGGCATGATAGCCTTATCAGTAAACTTCCAGCTTATGGGGTAACTGCTGGCTTGTGCCTGTGGATATCGGACTTCCTGAGGGGCAGATCGATTCGAGTAGTCATTGACGGCTGCTCGTCTGATCTGCTGAGCATCAATTCTGGTGTCCCTCAGGGATCTGTTCTCTCTGCTACTCTATTTTTGCTGCACATCAACGACCTGCTTATAATGCCCGGTATCTTTGGGTACGCAGATGACAGCACAGTAACGGAGAGCTATGTGTCCACCGCACAGGCCAGTAGTCTGAGCACTCGTTCCCTCAGAGAGGAAACGGTAGAACGTGTTGAACTGACGCTGAAGGCCGTGTCGATTGGGGCGAAGCCAATTCAGTTAAATTCAATGCGTCGAAGACACAGGCGTGTCTGTTCACAGCGAAGCGGAGTCCATTTCACCTTGCTCCATCTTTCCAAAATGTATCCATACCGATAACAAACCGTCTTGAGCTCCTGGGATTGGAAATCTCGTCTGATCTCAATTTCGGGAGCTACATCGAGTCCATAGCAAAAACTGCGGCCAAAAAACTAGGCATCCTATCGAAGGTCAGACGGTACTTCCAGCCATCACAGCTCTTGAGTCTATATTGCGCTCAAGTAAGATCATGTATGGAGTACCTCTGCCATCTTTGGGATGGTTCAGCTCGCTATCAACTAGCTGCTTTGGACTCGGTGGAGCGTCGAGCTATGAGACTGATAGGCAACGATACGCTACTTAAGGCAAAGTACCAAAGCCTGAAACATAGGCGTCAGGTTGCCTACCTTTCGGTATTTTATAGGATACATTTTGGAGAGTGTGCGCAGGAGCTATTTTTGTTGATTCCACCTTCGCCGTTCAAGTACCGGTCAATCAGAAGAACGGCAGACCTTCACCCGTACACTGTTGATATTCCTACAGCTCGCACGAAGCGTTTCGCTTCCACATTTATCGTGCGTACAGCAAAAATATGGAATACACTACCGGTTTCCGTGTTCCCCGAAAATTACAACTTGGGAATCTTCAAAAGAAGAGACCTTCTAGACCAACACGTAACATCGTCGAGCTCATCGTCACTTACCATCAGGTGAGTTTGAGGTCAAGTGTTGGTCTATCTTAACTAATAATAATAAAAAAGATTGCACACTCTCGACGGAAGAACTGCGATTCCTGGATCCCCCGGACTTTTTACTTATCGTTCAAATATTTATGTTCCACTCTAAGTTTAAATTGTAGCAAGAAACTATAGGTAGACAATCCTAATAAAGAAATGTCGACTGCTTTTAGCGCACACAACATGCAACGAAACCATCTAACACAATAATAATAATATACTCCTAAATTGTTTGGTATTCATTTTGTAATTAAAATAAAAGATTTGACCTCGAACGGACTCCACATTCGCCGCAGAATAGTAGGAGTCAGCATGGAGGGTGAAATGAAAAATGTATAGTACATTTCGCATGTTACGATTAAGTAAGTGCTACTATCGCCATCTATGTAATTATTAGGAAAGTATTCACAAAAACTACAAGCGGGATTGACAAAAAAACAGGTGGACGCAGAATTAGCGGATTTTTGGAAAGACGCAGAAATGATACCGGGATTTATATATATATATATATATATATATATAGCTATGACGAACGGTTGTTTCAAAGTATACTCATTTCTTTAGTACACGTAGCGCCGTCCGTTGCCGCGGAAGAGAGGATGTTAGCACGTAAAAACTATATCAAACTAGCGGTCCGCCCCGGCGCTGCACGGGTGGACATTTATTTTTTAAACATTTTGGTATACACTTAGTAATGTATCTTTATGCAAGACAAAAAAATCTAAACCATTCTCGAATCCACTTGAACACACACAAAAAACATCAAAATCCGTCCAGCCGTTTAGGAGGAGTTCAGTGACTCACACGTACAGTAGAATTATGTATATAAAGATATACATATGTATATGTTAAAATTTATCGTATTTCGTCAGGAATGAACCCTAAAGATGTTTACAAGAACGTGCAAGATAACAAAATTATGTAAACGCAATCACTAAATCCTGATTACACCAGGTATTATCTTAGATATTCCTATCATTAGCTGCTTTGGGGGAGTCAAACATGTACAGGCTGAGTGGAGAGTTATCTCAACCACGTTTGAATTGAAATTATTTCTTGAATCAAGTGGCGATCAAACAAAACCAAATAATGTAATTTAGTACAGTTTAGATATGTTTTAAATGACTCTGTTTTTAATTAGTTTAAGCATGTTTATTTATTTTTATGGGGATATAATATATGACTTAATATTAATAATTATCATCAGCTAGGAAGCGTCCACTGCTGGACTATGCCTGCTTCATGGTATGCCACATCGACCGGTCCCGAGCCACCTGCATCCAGCGACTCCCTGCGACCTTAACCAGGTCGTCGGTCCATCTAGTAGGTGGACGGCCTGGTAGACGCTTCCCGGTACGTGGTCGCCACTCGAGAACCTATACTCCCCATTGGTTATTACCGGTCATCATCAACAGCCTATATACATATGACCCACTGCAGGCCTTCTCTCCTACAGAGAGTGTATGTGCCGTAGTCCACCACGCGGGCCCAGTGCGGATCGGCGGACTTCACATGCCTGTTCAAGACATGCAGGTTTCCTCACGATGTTTTCCTTCACCGTTAAGCAATCGGATAGTGTACTTGAATTGAAAAACAACTCATAGGTACACGGCTGGATTCGAACCCGGAACCCTCAGATTGAGAGTCCGCGCCTTATCCATTGCACCACAGATGCTTCATTATTTCTTTCGTTATTACCGGTATCCTATCCTACTAATATTATAAGTTGATTATAAGTGTGAAAGTTTGGATGTTTGGATGTTTAGATGTTTGGATGTTTGGATGTTTGTGACGCTTTCACGGAAAAACTACTGAATGGATTTGAATGAAACTTTACAACAATATAGCTTATACTTCAGAATAACATATAGGCTATAATTTATAAAGACATATTGTGTAAATTGTCCAAAATCACACTTATAATATTAGCGGGATTACATGGGCAATTTTGGCATAACAAAAACGCGTTGCCTAGCAACCGACCATAGAATATGTAAATTCGTATATACAAACTTTCGCGTTTATAATATTGGTGTGAAGACTATTTGAATGTACTACGTCAGATTTTGACATTTAGTTTGTTTCTTTAAACTATTAGACTACGTAACAGAATAAACACTATTTTGTACCTTATGCTGTATAATAATTTGTCATATACGTCACCTGTGCCTATCGAACAAGTAGAATACATCCTGAAGTACACGCGAACAAAGTCGCGGGCGGAAGCTAGTTATTTATAAATATGAATGTCAAATATTATAATTATTGGGAGGTGAAATAAACAATAGCTCCCCCTTGAGAGTCCTCACTTTGTTTATTTATAGCTTCTATAAAAAAACTAAGTTCATTTTTCTTGTAATCTACATAATCACGTAATTTATGAACGCCCCCCGCCCCCCTTTATTGATTATAAAAATCATTATCGCTGTTGGTGGAAAATAAATACAAGTCACCGTGATCTGCATTTTGATTCCTGAAAAATATATTATACTAGTTTTCACTAAAAATTAAAATTATTTTGGACGCAGACAATGGTTAATTTTTTTAATTAATCTGTAGTACATAAATTTAGTAAAATAGATGTGATTAATTGCCCTGAAGAATATAACTATTCTTATTGATAAGCTGCCTTCTTCATTATGGTGTCATGCGGATGCCAGGATGACTGTTTGGTCATTTTTTGAGTGCATTAACAGCAAGTTCTGTCAACTTGGCTCTGTTCACTTTACCCGCAGAGGTCTTGGGCAGCTCTTTCACAAATATCACGCCGCCGCGAAGTTGTTTGGTAGCCGATAACTTGTCTGAAATATGAAAAAATGGTTAAATTAAGACTCAGATTACTATTGATTACTGGCAGCTCTTACAGATTAAGAAGCGTCAGTGGCGCAGTGGATAAGGCGCGGACTCTCAATCTGAGGGTTCCGGGTTCGAATCCAGCCGTGTACCTATGAGTTGTTTTTCAATTCAAGTACATTATCCGATTGCTTAAGGAAAACATCATGAGGAAACCTGCATGTCTTGAACTGGCATGTGAAGTCCGCCAATCCGAACTGGGCCCGCGTGGTGGACTATGGCCCATACATTTTCTGTAGGAGAGTAGGCCTGAGCCCCTGCAGTGCGGACGTATATAGTCTGTTGATGAAATTGGCAGCACTGTTACAGAATAATAATAATAAACAGCTCCTGATCACCCGCTCTAGCTCTATACTGACCGGCGACTATCTGTTTGATCTGTTCCGCGGTGACGTCACACGAGGGTCTAGCCACCACGCACGCCACAGGATGCTGACCGTCCTCAGGGTGCGGCACGCCGGCAACACCCACCTCCAAGACACCAGGGTGTGAGCTGATCACCTCCTCTAGTTCCAATGGTGATACCTGCAAGTGTATAAAATTAATCCTTTAGACATGTCTCAATTTAATATTGAAAATGAAAAATATGAAAAATATTTTATTCTATAAACTTAAAAAATTACAAATTGCACTGGGTCTTCCTGTTAAGCATATGCCTGTGGTAGGAAGCCCAGTTCCTCCGCGGTACACATTATTTTAAGTTTATGACACATTTTACAGTTTTTACACAGAAATATATATAACAATTATAACAGTATTTTATGTGTGAGTGTGGGTGGGTGAAAATGTGTGAGTGTGATGGTGTAAGAGTGAGAGGGAATTTATGTGTGTATTTGTGGGTGAATCGACGTGTTGTTTTAATAAATTGGAACATTAGGTTAATACTACGTTACAGACTCCAGGGGTAAATATCCAGTATCTTATTAATTGTATTATAGAATGTGCAGACTGAGCCAATATTTACATAAAAAGTTTCAATACTTACATGGTAACTCCCATACTTGATTAGCATCTTTGCTCTATCACCGAAGTAGTAGAAGTTCTTCTCATCCCTGTACAGCAGATCTCCAGTGCGGAACCATCCATCCTCCGAGAAAGCCTTCGCTGTTTCTTCTGGGTCATTGTAATATTCCTGGGAAACCAATATGATCAGTTAAATAGCACCATATACAGTAAAATGATGAACACTGTGGTCAAACGTTTAGTACGTAGCAATGGTAGAATGATTTGTGTTTTCCAAAAAAGTACCAAAATAATTTAAACTAGCTTCTGCCCGCGGCTTCGCCCGCGTGGACTTTTTCGCATTAAAAAGTAGCCTATGTCCTTTCTCAGGGTCTAAAGATTGTCTGTGCCAAATTTCATTAAAATCGGTTGAGAGTTTTAAGCGGGAAAGCGTAACAGACAGACAGAGTTACTTTCGCATTTATAATATTAGTAGGGATACGTGTAGTTCCATAACTTCAATTTGAATTAACATTATCAGTATCCAAGCTTTAGGAAAATGTGAAATAAAAGTTATTTAGTACTAAAGTAATTACATATTTTTGATATACTCGTAATAGAATAAGAAAGATATCGACGAATAGACCACCTTCATCTAGAAAATAAGTTATGGACAGTTTCGTAAACGCTACAACCCGAGGACCCTTTTCTCCGAAGCGATTACATCATTAGACAACAGGTTAGATTGTGGAGGTATTATGGTATATTCTATGATTATAGGCCTTTGTATGCAGCTTTTAACTTACCGAGAACATAGTTCCTTTGACCCACAATTCACCCATCACATTTGGTTCGGTCACCTCTTTACCTGTTTCTTGATTCATCAACTGTCAAAAAAAATTGGTTCAGTAAATTTATTTATTTATAGAACTTACATAAATCACTCGACAGCAAACCGATATGAGTGTGTCTACCATGAGTTTACGCAGGCGGTAACGTATATCGAATACTATCGGAAATGCTGCTCAGTCAAGATGCGGGTGATAAAGACAGAGCGATAGTTAACGATACACGTAATTGCCTGCGTAAACTCATGGCAGATACACTGTAAGTATTTCGTATAGGTAAGAGAAGTTTTAACCGCCATGGGCTTACAATCCGAAGGTTCTGGATTCGATTCCCAGGTAGTTCCCTGTCGGTACTCAGTTTGGCTGGAGGTAGGGCAATTTCTATGTCCGCGTAGCTAGCTACCACCATGCTGCCTAAGTCTGCCGCTAAACAGCAGTGTTAATATCACTGTTGTTTTCCAGAATGGTGTCAGAGGCAGCGCCTTGTTAGCTTGCTTCTTGGTGCACTCGCTTGCCATATAACAGCTTTATCGTCACTTACAGGTGAGATGAAGGCCAAATTCAAACCCTACGCACATCGATGAAAATATATATTTATCACGTATATTTTATACGTAAAGTATATGTATATAATTTTCTTATTTCTCTATTCTAGGTACTGGTATCTTCGTTATTCTCACCTTCACCTGGCAAGCAGGGGAGGGGACTCCACAGGAACCTAAAGGTGCGAATGGATGAGGCATAATGGCCGGTCCTAAGGTTTCCGTCTGTCCGTAGCCTTCGAAAACAATAGCTCCAGGGCGGACTCGAGCCTGAAAAAACAAGCCTCTCAGCTCATTGTATGCTATAAGTATAGCTATGCATGAAAGTTGTATATAGTACAGTTATCGTTATCACTATATAGTATAATCGAATCAAGAAAGAAACGCTATCTAAAGTCGAATCGAGCAATTAAAAATTCCTTAGAAGAGATCGCTTATATTTCTTTTTTCGAATATACTTGATGATGTTGGTCCTGCGACCACTACAGCTTCACCCGGACCATTGTCGGGCACAGATGACACTCAGTCCGCTAAGATTTTACGAACGACTAGCCAAAGGGTGCCCACTCGGACTCGACCTCGGATTTGGGCTTTGTGATGAAGATCGCTTATAACGAAAAAGTCGCCTTTATGCACTATATATTTCCCTATTATTTTTAGGTGCACACTAACGATCCATGTACTTATATGTAACGCCCACTAGTGCGCCTATAGACACGTCACATCGAGTTCAGAGCCACATGCATTCATCAGTCAACGTTGGTCGATTACCTAACAGTGTGGTGTTTAGTTAGACGTTCTCGATTATTGTAAAGTATCTACATACCCTCAAAGATGTAATCAATTCCTTGTACAATTTGGATCCAGTCAGAGTGAGGACATCAAAACAAGTGAAGTCACAGTGCTTCTCATGTCTCAGGATCTGTGAGAACAGTGCAGGGCCCGCCATGGCTGTGACAGGCTGAAAAACACATCGGTCATTTAACTTTTTGGCTACTCGATTGCCACTGTAAGACGGGATTTGGGGGGTGGATATTATCCTACATAAGTAGATTCTGATAAGCATCTCCTTCATATTTTCACATTGTTCACCTTTAAACGCACTTTGCGGGAGGATATGACCTATGGATTGGAATATGCTTGTGTATGATAGAAATGTTTTAGAAAAGCGTTACAAATTCCAGACAATGCTGATCCCTTCCGTAAACCGTCTAAAGTACTTTTGGAAACTCTGGTGCATGTTAGCAGCACCAATCCCTGAGGAGAGTCTGACGGACTTAAGAGACCCCAGTCCATCCCTTTTAAATTCATTATTTTTAAACCGCCTCCATAGCCCCACAGTTATAGCTCACAATCTGTGGTCCAGGGTACGATTTCCAGGGCCATACCCATCCGTTCTCAGGTTGGTGGTAGGGCCTTTTCTATGTTCGCCCGGTCAACTACCGCCATGTTACCAAAATCTGCCGCTAAACAGCAATATTAAAAGCACCGATGTGTTCCGGAAAAAAATGCTAGCGACTGATCGAACTTTAGACTTCTAGGTGACCACGCTTTCAACCCAAAAGATTTCCATTCAAAGAATAAGAGATGGAAAGATTTTAGCAGTAAATTTCCTCCCGATGCCGATGGTTTCTTACACCAAAAAGACCAAAATAACTGAAAAGTGGATTCGCATCGCATAATCTATGGTTACCTTATATTTGTTGATCATATCGATAATATGTTCGGTGGTATCAGGTCCCGAAGTCTGTACTAGGCCATAGTTCATCAGAGGCAGTCCTATCGCGTTGAAGAACGAAGTGAACCATTGCACCGAGGAGAGGTTGAGGGCCAATCGTGATCTGAAATGTTAGATGAAAGTCTATTAGCTAAAATTTGGAGTATGGCCCATAAAAAGTTTTCACCCCCTTACTGTTGTGTTCGCAATCGAAATGTGTGCAAGTTTACTATTCAACGGCCTACCATTAGAATCAGAAAACCTAAAGACATTCATTCAATCAGTATTCATGGAAGCCCTCTATAAAATGTATATTCTTATTTTTATCTTTCATTTTAATTTGAAGACCTTTGTCCAGGGCTGGCGTAGATCATGAACAGCAACTACATTTGTCCACAGTTGGACATGAAGCACATGTATGTAAAGGTTCAACGCGAGACACAAAAGCCATTATAACAGAAGGATATAAAAGGACAACGTACCCATTCTCCTTAAACGGCGACATTTTAAGGTAGCCAATGATCTTGTTGATCACTGGTTGGTGCTTGATGGCTGCTACCTTGAGTTTACCGGTGGTGCCGCTCGTGCTGATCAGCCACGCGTACACCTTGTCAGTATCGAAGTGTGTAGGTCTGGAAGGTTCAGGTCAGAAGACTCGCCATAAGCACAATAATTGGAGCGTTCGAAAATTGACCAGTCCAGAGCCACTTACATCCAGCGACTCCCCGCGTCATTTACTTGGCCGTTGGTCCATCTAGGACGATGTACGTGGTCACCACTCGAGAACTTTTATTCTCTCCATCGGTTATCCTTTCTTTAAGCTTAAATGGGTGAGATATATCCTATGAAATAATGAAAGAATTATTAAAATCGGTTCATAATTGGCAAAAATCCAAAGGTAACAAAACATTCATACCCAATTTTCCCCAGAATAGGATTTTTATGAGCGACTTAAGGTCACGCTTGGCCGGTTAGTCAGTGCCACTTATGTGCGGCATGCTAAGTTTCTGATAAATTATATCAGATATTATAGAAAGTATATGCCTCACAATTGATACATTTTTGCATCAGGTGGACCCATTGTAAAAAGCAGTTGCACCAATGGACAAGCTAAGTCGTCCACGAAGCTACTGAAGAAGTCCTTTCAACCGCTTCGAGGATGCCAGAATAAAATAAAAAACAAATGACATCTCGCAAGTAAAAAAGTAACTGCTACCAGATAATTCCATTTTCAAATTTCGTAATTTGCTTTCTATTTCTGTCATTGTAAATGGCCAGTTCCATAAAATAATAAATAGGCGATGCGGCCATTCTTTTTAATATTCAATTTCCCCTTCATTCACGCGATGACATGACTTCATTACTAATTATATTCTGAAGCCTAAATTACACAGCTAAATATATAGTTTTAAAATTAACTTACTCAAAATCTTCAATGGGAGCATTGTCCTTATCGTGCATTTCGATGAAGTCCGCCATCGTGCAGTCCCCATCCCCGAAGGTGACAATTTGTAGATGGATCCCCAGATCTTCGGCAGCACGTTTGTACGAATCGTAGGAGTCGTTATCGCAGAATGCAATTTTTGGCTGTGTCACCTTGAAAAGGGTTTTGATTTCATCTGGAAATTGAAATTTTTATATGTGCTATCTATTTAGTTAACTTTACAGATCCTTTCTACAGCGAATGATGGGCAGTGGCATCTACCTACACAACAACAGTTGAGGCTTGTGGTTAGGCACGCTTTCCATCCAAATACCTTATCATTACTTACCATCAGGTAAGGCAAAGTGCAAACCCTTTGTACTCAAAGGTAATCTAACTGGGATCATTGAACCGCCTGCAAAGCGTGGTGTTTACAGCAAATTAATCTCCTCATGTAAAGTCCGGCGCAGCGTTGCTATCTATGAAGGAGACTCATGTCTAACAGTGGACTTATACTCGTAGTTTTAAGAGTTGAAGGGTCGGAAAAGGACGTAGTGTATTTATTATCCCGATCAAAAAGTAGTTCCCATGTGATAAATTATGGAGTCAACAATCCAGGCCGACGCTTTATACTCCATACCGTACATTCGCGGAACGTGTCATTTCTTTCGTCCATTCTAGGGAGTGCCTTCTTGCAACAAAATCTGCAATCTCGATATTTGCAAGATTTAAGAATTCTAATCTCACAAGATCTCGGTATTTTGCGAGATCTCGCAAATCTACGAATTATTTTCAAGTATTATATTATATTGAAACTTGGTAAATCTAGCTGCGAATTAATGAAATAATATTTACATTAAAATCAACTAAATAATATATTTATTCCTAAGAAAGCATGTCTAAAGTGTTGTCTGGCAACACTGACTTTTGATTTTTCGTGGCAAATATCTAGCAGCAGAAAAGTCCCGTTCTGCCTCTACGCTTGTCGGAACACGCACTGACACGCTGACTACAGGGGCTGTCCTTTTCACCGCCTGATTCAAACAGATTGATTTCTAGACTAACAACTATCAAATAATGCACCAGTTACAAGTGATGGGCGTTCTTGTTTTAGGTTTGAAGGGTTTTCAAAATCATTTGTAGCTCTTCATCAACAGAGAGAGGTGTTTTGCAGATAGTAATCATAGAGGCATGATATTATCATCATCACCGTCTGCTGGGCCTACTGGAACAATGTTGTTTGAAGATATCTACAGATCTTCAATCTTCCAAATCTTCTTGCGCGCGATATTTGGTGCAAGATTAATCTTGCAAAATTAGTGCAAGATCTCGGCATTTCGAGATCTCGGAATACCGAGATTACACTCCCCAGCCCATTCCAAAAGGCAGGTAGATTTAGTAGCGTAAAAAATCTGTATATTTACTGAAAATAAGTTTTCCTCTTCTCTAATAACATTTCGCGTCATTCAAAGAAATACACATATCCCTGATACTAATCTAATCATACTTTGCCAAGTACAAGCAACTATAATAAACATTTTATGGCCGATTATGATTAGTTGATGACGTTTTGATCAAAGTCGATTTACACTTAGTTTGCTAGAAATAAGCTATTTGGGAGCTACTTTGCGTTAATTTCAAAAATCTCATCTAGGGAACCCCTGTATCGGGATTAAAGTATCCAAAGTTCTTTTCTTTGCCATTTTCAATTTTGAGTTATTTTGGGACAAGCGTAAAACAGGACTGTCCATTATAAAATGGGACGTTTGGTCTGTCAATACGACTCGCACTGTGCTCGTCTCAACAAATGAACTCAATCGAAATGCCCCGCCGTGTCCTCCAAATGAATGAGTTACTTGGGAATACCAGGGACTATACGGGAATGCATGACGTAACCACACTTAAATTAGATGTCGTGGCATAATATACAATAACGTTATATGAATTCGTATGTCAGTTTACAGGATTTTGTACGATAGTAAAATAACATTCTCGCACAGTTTTATATAATTGTATGTGTGATTTGTTTTATATAGTTATTATTTATTTGTTTTATATCATCATCATCAACAGCCTATATATGTCCCCACTGGAGGGGCTCAGGCCTACTCTCCTACAGAGAGTGTATGGGCAATAGTCCACCACGCGGGCCCAGTGCGGATCGGCGGACTTCACATGCCTGTTCAAGACATGCAAGTTTCAGACAAATGTTACGATATCGGTTCCTATTCATGGGAATGTATGAACATCGAACGGATGACGTTCTTATACACGTGCATGTGTGGATATATTCGCGCGCGCCATAATAACGATCCGTATCTGGGACGCTTTCTTGCGGGGGAGGTGAGGTGTCCCGGATAGGTGGGAGGCGGTGAACGTTCATTCTGTACGTAGTAGTGTCTTAATTCTGTGGTACTGATGCGATGTTAGAAATCGTCGTACCGTACTTGAAGAATGGGTCGACCCCGACGATGGGCAGTCCAGTCATCAGCGCCGCGTAGTATGGAATGTGTAGATCCAGATGGTTCCGTCCCCCCAGCGCCAGCACGTCACCGGGGAGCAGCCGGCGCGTGCGCAGACCGCGCGCCAAACGCACCGAGCGGCGCAGCACCGACGCGTTGCTCTCCGTGAGGCCAGTGAACGCATCTATCTGTTCAATCAATAATCAAATCACGTTTCAATAACACATGTCACGGGATTTTTGTGTGAAAACAAATTAATTGTATATGGGCATAAACGACGTCGATATGACGGGGCTATCTTGCTTAGTTGAGGAGTACCGTTTCTATGCATCCTTCCGGCTCCATCATCATGGCCCTGAACATCATGGGTACTGATAACCATAGTAGTTGTGAAGACGAATTAAAAGAGACCAAACTCAATGGGATTGCATGGTTTCGTCACACAGTTCCTTTCTTGCCAAAATGTTAACTAGTAGCGAAGATTTTCGTGAAAGGCTTTCTCTCATTTTGACATGGTTTAGAGGCCTATGTTCAGTAGTGGACGTTTGCCGGCTGATGATCAAGATTCTGCTCTTTTTTTGAATATTGATCAAGATTGCGACTGTACACAGCTTAACAAGTTCAATTTAATTTGCCACGAAGATTTTAGTCTAAGACTTTTAACATAATACACAATTGTGGAAACTACTTCAACACAGGTTTAAATCTCGTATAAGCACGAATCGAAATGGCATCGAGGAAACAAAAATCAGCAGACAAAAAGTCTCCGTTTATCAAACCGGTGCGGTGCAGTGATAGTCTGTGATAGACAAACTCGCTCTTTGAAGGATTCCGTATTTTGTTATTATCCCTGCAATAAAGTAAGCATATTTTATTATACTCGCTGACACAAAACATTATTATTTAAAATATCAAGTCGATACCGTAGTAGGTGCCACATTTAGCTGACAATTATCAAGACAATCAATGCAACGGACAAAAACTAGTGATGTTGTAGGGGTTCGGTCTGATGTAAACAGCCCTAATAACTCCCAAGTCGTATATTTATAATACATACATACATAAGATATTGTACCTGACAAATCTCATCCGGAGGTTTTCGCTGCAAGCAATCCATAAACATACGTCCAAGGTGATATTTCCCGCTCTTATTGTTCTCCAAATACGTGTCCAACGTCGACATTTTTATTGTTTCCTGAATATAAACTGGCGCGAATATTTAATATATATTATGTACACGTCTAAGACAAGGGGCAAAGCGACTCTCTGATAATGACTGATAGCAGATAACACTTTTAATTTGGGTATCTCACGCAACGCACAAATTCGTACTGCGAGTTTTACGGTCGCTATGAACGCTGGCTTATACGATAGTATGTATGTATTGTATTATTAGAGGCAATGGCTCATACCAATGAGTTTCAGTTGGTAGTAAGCCGTGGTAGCTCAGTTGGATAGAGCGTCAGTCCTTGAACGAGATCTGAGTTTGATCCTGGCTTGTACCAATGAGTAACATTTTTTTATATGAACGAATTATAACAATTATTACCATTGGCTTTTCGGTGAAAGAATACATCGTGAGGAAAGCTGCACTCTCCTGAGAAGAAATTCAAAGGTGTGTGCGGAGTCTACCAATCCGCACTGGGCCCGCGTGGTGGACTATGTTCCATATACTCTCTGTAGGATCACTTTTATTTGATAATGGCCTTTTAAAATTATAAGTGTACAAGACCTTGGCTCCATACATTCATTCATTCGTGTCATTTATTTTCTATTTATTTGTGTCTATGTAGGTATATGTCATAATGGCATCGTGTGTATAACGAATAACGATAAATTAAATGTGTTACATATTGCATCAGCCTTTAAAGTCAGCGCATTTTGAAATCGCTTTGTTTTGGAGCTGTTCACCTTCTTACAAGAAATGTGACTAAAAAAGAAAACACGCTTATGTCTGCCAGCTGGGATTCCCCCAGTAGTCCAAAAACAAACAGACATTCTGCGAATCTTTCGCAATGTGCGCTACTGGCTCATTGCTACTTCAACACATGACGTAAGAGTATTTATGGATGGTAGCCATGAAAATTTAGGTTTGTACAGATTACATGTAAATAAATAGACCTACTACTTACTAGGTGGTTCCCAATTCGATGGGTATTTTTATATGTTTGTTACCTCAGAACTTTTGACTGGGTGAACTGATTTTGATGATTCTTTTTTTATTTGAAAGCTTGGTCCAGTTCTGACAACGGCATTCATGAGAAAACGATAGAAATCGAAAATTTGTCTTAATAAAAGTAGACTTTTAGGGCAGTTGAAGTCGGTTTCTAGTTCTTTTTGAACGCGTTTACTTGTAGTTTGTCTATTATTTATGATTTTCAGTACGATTATTATTCATATTATGTACGGAGCCCTACGTGTACGAGTCCGACTCGCACTTGACCGTTTTTTTGCTGAAGATACAATATTTTCCATTGACATGTGTCCAATAAAACTACAATTATGGCTGGTGAATACAAATGACTGCCGATGACATTGTCTAAAATTGTAATGTGGCGCATAAAGGGCGGTACTTGCCCATTACGTGCTAGAACTGTAATAAAGGTATAATAACATTAAATACAGTATTATAATTAGTTTAAAGTATAAATTGTTTAAAGGCAGGAACGGATAGAAGCACATCTTCAGTCTCAGTGTCTGCACGAGTCCACTGTTGGACATCAGCCTTCCTCATAGACACGAATTTGACTTTCTATGACGGATTTAACGTAATCACTACGCTTGGCAGGCAGGGTAGGATGGTGCAGCATCATAGGTAGATGTTGCTTCCTATCTCCTGAATAGATTTCCCATAGTCGCCTTTTACGACACACGCGGGATGACAAGGGGTGAAACTATTTTAAAGCCGAGACCGCACGAGCGACAAATATGGAAATAATGAAAAATTCTGAAGTTCGTTTCGTCGTCGTGACGAAGCGAGTGAGAGTAAAAGTTCCGGAATAGCAAAGTTTATATATTTTTTATCCTGTCGTAGACCTTTTATGAATATTATGCAGAATTGCTATTCCGTAATATTCAGGCGTTCAGGCTGCATAATAAATACAAACCTTCAAAAATGTTTCGGCACGTGGCAAAAATCTGAACTAGAGTCGTTATTAATTCGTGCTAGAGTGACGCCATCTTGTCTGTATTGTTTTTTAGAGCACAAGTGCCTGTTAATGTCCTCCACAAGCCAAAAATCCTTGTCGCACTGACACGGTAGGTATATAAATATGCAAAATTGCTATTCCGCAACATGCAGGCTGAAAAGAATCTGCCATTTTTTGTGTCCGGGCTAGCTAACTACCACCGTAGTATTTATGTCTACTTCCAAACAACACATTTATTAGCACTATTGTGTTCCAATAAAATGAAAGCTTTTCAAGATTGTTGCGAAGCGAATGTTTTGTGTGTGTGTGTAATAAACTTTATTTGAATTTGCAGTAGGAAATGCACCGAACAATACTCTAAAGGCAACTGACCAAATCACGCGCGATTCTTGAATTTAACAACAGTTTGTAATCGTAAAGTGACGAGTGTAATGTGATATAGGTAATTAAAAAGAAAATCTTTTCACATTTCTTTCTGTACTTGTGCTCTAAGAGCTTCGCTACCAATTTTAAATGATAGTTTTGACATCTTATGCAGTGTACCATGTCACATTAACATTTAAATGTGATTTCTCGTAATATGCTTAACAATATCAAGTACGACTGAATATGCCATGGTACACTCGAGTACAAAATATGTATCAACTTTTTCACCATGTTGACCATGTCACATTAACCCTTGCTTGTTCCTACGCTGTTTGTTGAGTGAAATATCAATCAAACCTAAATATGATATGGTCCAAAACTGGATATATATTTTTGTACTCGAGTGTACAAAATTGCATAGAGCCCATCGTAACTGTACGAGAATATGTAATTCTATTACCTGTCACATAATCAAGGTCGTCAAACGAGGTCTATACCATTGTATTTTCGCACCTTAGCTTCACACAACGATCAAATTTCATCGCTAGAAAAATTACACAGACCACCGGAAGGAAAAAATCACAAAACTGCTATTAACCATGACAGTGTGATATCAGTAGGAACAGGTTCCTTCGAGGTTATGTAACAGACTTATGTAATGCCGTCAGAAGAATGCTACAGCTATTTATTTTTGTCTCAGTTGTGTATTAGTCGTGGACTAGATCGCTTTAAGAGCATTTATATGCTTGAAACAATCAGTACTGTTTAATATTGTGATATATACGAGTATGTGGTTTTTGCCTAGCCATCCTATCGATACTAAAATTAAATTAAACAAATTAATTTATGAACCTAAAACGTCGGTCTAAAGTTAAATTTTTCTACAGAATATAAGCCTAAAATCGTAATCACCTAGAAATTTGTATATAGTCTTTAAAGTGAGGTAGAAGTTTCAGATTGCAGTACCTAAAAATTTACAAACGAAGTCCATAGTCAAACAAATGAACGACCTGATTCTAATAGTCTTGAAAATCATGCCACATAGTTTCGTTTCTTTGACTGTAACGTTATCATTATTCACACAAAAGATTTCTTAACTTTATATAAGTGATACTTGTGATTCTTGATACTTGATTCAATAGTGGCCAGCTAGTGGTTCATCATGTCGCTGTTAGATATATATGAGACAAATAATAAGTGTGGAAACTATAACCTGGGACGCATGTTTATGGATTGCATGGTACATAGAAAACCGGATGGCATATGTCAGGTAAGTGCAATCACATACGGGAATAGGCCGTCAACTCACCTTGTGTATTTTATACCGAACAGGTAGTTCGGAAAGTATGCGTTTTATTATCTAAGAAGGTGATGAGATGAGAAGATCTGGAAGAAAATAGCACTTCTATACTCTAGGGAAAAATCATTTGTAGGGTTCACTTCGTAGTACGTCGGTCTGACTGTCAACACCCTTTTTCTAAGGAACGCGTGGAGGATTCAAGTTGAAAACAGCACAAGTATATGAATAAATCTGAAAAGTATAATTTTAAAAGTACATATATATGTATCTCTCATTATAATATTACCCATTATTCATAAAAATATGATATTCAGTATGTTAATTATTCATATACTTTACGGAACCCTCGATGTGCGAGTCTGACTCGCAAACTTGCACGGTTTTTTTTATTTCAGCTTTCAGCTTGAGATTGAAAATTCTTTTGGTGCGCAGCACACGAAATATGTAAAAAATCCTCAAAGTGCGAGTTAGACTCGCGTACCGAGGTTTCGGAACCCTTGGTGTGCGAGTCCGACTCGCACTTGGCCGATTTTTAGTCACTATTTTGGATTTACAAAACAGCACTGATTGACGCAGCGTCGTATGTTTCCAGATAGATGCGTTCACTGGCCTCGCGGAGAGCAATGCGTCGGTGCTGCGCCGCGCGGTGCGTCTGGCGCGCGGTCTGCGCACGCGCCGTCTGCTCCCCGGTGACGTGCTGGCGCTGGGGGGACGGAACCATCTGGATCTACACATTCCATACTACGCGGCGCTGATGACTGGACTGCCCATCCTCGGGGTCGACCCATTCTTCAAGTACGGTACGATCTCTAGACACACAATAGTACTCGATCCAATCCACTGCTGGACAACCTTTCCACATTGTCGGGGTCAACCCTTTCTTCAAGAACGATGATATATAGCATCGCAATAGTACACGCTACTGTCCACTGCTGGCCAGCCTGGGCATTATCAATCCCTGGGCCAGTAAGAACCTGCCACATTGGCATCTGCCTGGGCCTTCTGCTTCGTCAACTTCAACCATTTCAACGTTGTACAAAATATGCGACTTTAAACTATACAAAAGTACACTAATTAATAATGTCCTATTTTATACCAAGAATGTATAAAATGACCTATTAATTTTAAAACTGTAACACTACTTTGCGAACTTTGTTTAAGTAGTGTTTTATGATAGTCGGTCATTGACCTGACAGTTGACACTGATTGGTGAAAAACATTTTCATTACATTCATTTTAAGATTCCGCAGTACGTAAAATTTCGACTAGTGTTTTTATTATTATTATTTTTAATGATTGATGAGTTCTGGAAAAATGAAGAATAATTTAAATAAATAAAAATATTTTTAGGTTACAAGGTTTAATTTACAAGTAGGTACAAAAATAAATACCTGAACTTGTTTTGATATTATGTACTTATTGTGAGATAAAAACCCAAAAAGGACCAATCCTATTGGCCGAGGCCGAGGAGTCTGCTGCTCACGTCCTGCTGGAGTGCGGAGGAGTAGCAACACTGCGGGCAAAGTACCTCGGAACACCGAGGTCGCTCCCAGAGACCTTCAACAACACAAATAAGCTGTTGGGCTCTCTGCTGGAACTGGGGTGGCATGAGTAAGGCACACCACCCCAACACCCAAAATAGGCGCATCTGACGTCGAGTTACGGAAATCTGCCACATAACGAATACGAACAGACATGTATCACATAAGTATTAGCAGTAAGAGTAAGCGAGACATATATTTTTTTGTTAGGACCCAGTCATACGTAATTTCATTACACTGCCAGCGAATCCAATTTCTACCGAATTAATCGCTTCAATTTCGATGCACATTAAAATTCAAAAATAATAATAACTTGTAGGATTATTCTTTTTCAGATGAACTTAAGCATCTGTTCAAACTGACAAAGCCAAAAATAGCTTTCTGCCAACAAGAGACGTATGACCTATACGATCGAGCTGCCCGGGACCTCGGCATGGATCTCAAAATTATCACATTCGACGGTGGGGCCTGCAGCTTCAAAGACTTCATGGATAGCTTAGACGTCACTGATTCTATTGAAGATTTTCAGTAAGTATGTCCGACAAACCTGTGACTGTATATAAAATACTTTCAAAGCGAAACATGGCAACCAGAGTTGGTCGGTCGCATTGTATCGACGTAGGTATTCCTCATGCCGAGGTGTTGTTTTTGTTAAAAAAATCTTACTTCTTCTTGGCGTCATTTTAGTACAGACAGCATTACAGACATCGTTTTCATTGACAAATACAATACACGAAAGATATACAAAAAATACATACACATTTTACACTTCGATCAAAAAGAAATCAAGAAAATAAAAGAATTGCATACTTCTAGAGGTACTTTCTCTTTATAATATATGTTTGGTAAACATTTCAGGCCGACAGACTTCGTCACGGATAAAGTGTATGCGTGGTTGGTGAGCACGAGTGGCACTACTGGCATGCCTAAAGTGGCAGCCTTCAAGCACCAGGCCCTCATTGACAGGATGCTCTCGTTCATCAGACATCCGCTAGCTAATATACAGCAGTAAGTACACAGGAACGGCCAAACTGTTTCAAAATTTAACGGCATCCGTGGGCTAAAACACGCTTGAACTAAAAACTCGATACTCGGTTTAGTTGGTGGTAGGGCATTTTCTATATCTCCCTGACTAGCTACCACCATGCTACCTAATTCTGTCGCCAAACAGCAGTATATTAAGATTACTGTTGTGTTCGACAAAATCCGGAATGAGGTAATCCGTAGACGAACTAAGATCACCGACATAGCTCGACGAGTCAGTGAGCTGAAGTGGCAATGGGCTGGCCAAGTCGCTCAAAAAACCGATAGATAGATCAAAGTACCGGGAAACGTCTACCGAGCCGTGCCACTACTAGATGGACGGAGTCGGTTGATGCAAGTGGCTCCGGACCGGTCAAAATGGCGATGGAGGAGGTCTATGTCCAGCAGTGGACGTTTCCTGTCTGGTGATGATGATGACTGTCGTGTTCTGGTATGAAATGTAGCATAGGCCATTTAAATTTACAATATACTTAAATATACATACATTCAGTACTAGCTACATGGGCCCACTCGACCGACGGCCCTTGACACTGTCAGTGATAGATACTTTGACACTGATGTATAGCCAACTAACACAGGGACACACGACACGAAAGTATGCTATAGTGCACTTATACAGAAGTATTGTGTATCTACCTTAAGAAATAATATGATTGTAAACACACACACACAGTCAGAAACTCTCACCAGGCAATAATAAGAAAACCTTTACTATTTTTATTTAAATCAAAAATAGAACGCAAGTAAATTAATTTTATATTTTTATTAATTATATTTAGATTAAATTTATTTTCTGTTTATTAGTATTAATAGTTATTGTTTTTAATTTGTTAGTGTCATACCATTTTAGAGTAATCTTATTCAAATTGTTTCATATATGTATAAATAACATTAAGCTATCTATGGAAGAGCGAGGTCTTCTATCACAGGTATTTTCATACTTAATAGAAGGTCTCAACTTTGTTACTAGTTATATAGTGTAAAAATATATAAGAAATAAAGAAAATTTTTATTTAAAATAAACAACCATTGTGTTGCTAGGGAGAAACTGGGCCTGAATATGTCTCCAGTACAATGGGTATCAGGATTCTTCCACGCCGTCTGGCCACTGCTGAACTACTGCACTGTGCAGACCTCGGGACCCGACACGGACGAACATCTCATTGACGTCATCAACAAATACAAGGTGAGAAAAAATCGGGCGCCTAAAGGCGTTTAGGTTGGTGGTAAGGAATTCCCTACGTCTAACTGGCTAGCCACAACGTTACCTCAGTCTGACGCAATCCAGCAATGTTGCGTGTTCCGATATGAAAGGTAGCAGAGCCAGCGCTTTATTAACTTCAGGCTTGTGGGTGCGCACGCTTACCATTCAACGATTTTATCGTCACTTACCATCAGGTGAGATGAAGTCCAAGTGAAAGATACCAATCCGTTCCAGCTGTTCTCAAGTGATTCGCTTACCAAGGCACATTACTGCAGTAAATTAGTTCTTCAATTTTAGTTTGGCTTGTTCAATATATATATATATAAATATTAATATGAACAGCAAGGTTTTCACCATCTGCATATTTTTTGGCTCTGAATAAACTGCGCAACTATAATACCTACTATGTATGACCTATCTAATTCTAAAATGATTTTTACCGACGTAGAACATTCTCAGGAGGGTTTTAGCATAGTTTTGGTACATAGTCTCAATATACATGATGATGATGTCCTCCACGACGTATCCGTCGACGGCGACATCCTGACGCTACCTCCTGGCACGTGCGCGGCAGTGAATTGTGAAGCCGAATTTGTTTTTTAAATATATATTCGCAAGTAGCGCAATACACCTGTCCGTCGTCGTTGAATGTGTAGTTATACACTTGCTTATATATATACATGATACAACGAATGCGAAGCTAGGTCGGAATCAACTAGTGGTTAATCATGAAGTAGTTATAATGAAAACTTTGTAAACTTCCAGCCGGTGACAACAATGTTAGGACCATCGACGTTGTCCTCCATCTTAAGACATGAGAAGCACTGCGACCTCACCTGCTTCAAGGTCATTTCAATCACCGGATCGAAAATCTACAAGGACCTTATTATACAACTCAAGGTGGACAAATGAATTATTATTAATCATACTTATACATAAATATCGTATATATAAACCTTTCCGGAATAAATTACAATCTGTTGCGTACTTTAGATGTGAACGGACGAACAGACGGCAATGATCATACGTTTGAGACAAACTATGAGGTTTGTTGACGCGGAAAAAATACATAAAATGTTGTCATATTTATCTTTGATAAGAGACGTCGAAACACTATTCCGAATTAAATCCCAAAGTAACCTCTAAATCGTAAATCAGTGGATTTTGAAACCAACTTTACTTTCTTGACACTCAATGAAAGTTTAGGAAAATTGGTTAAAAATTAATCATAAATTTTATATTAATTTGACAGTTTTACAGTGTCTTTATCTTATGCCAATAATTTTTTACATGAATTTGAGACAAAAGGCTATAGAAATCGAGACGAGAGTCGATATTGCGCACTGTTTCTTACCCTTTCACTCTTAGGTGCGATGATTAGAGGGGAAGTGAGGCAAAAAATTGAACTCCTTGTGGGTCAGGGAACGGCCATAGTACTATTTATGATAGAGAAGATATGCGATAGTCATTGTTTTTTTCAACGGATCATCGAATTATGATGGATATGCTAATAGCCTTGAGCTTAGGCTACTTTTTATTAATCCCGGTAAATTTACGCAGTGCCCGTGGGATAATTTCTGAAGTGCGCAATCCGTCCGTCCGTCACAGGGTTTATAAGCTTTGAACAGTACTAAGTTTACATATCACAGAGCCGGCTCGTCCCTCTATTAGATGTACCGACGACCTAGTAAAGGTCGCGGGGAGTCGCTGGATGCAAGTGGCTCGGGACCGGTCAATGTGGCCATGGAGGAAGCATATGTCCAGCAGTGGATGTTTTACGGCTGATGATATCATAGAGTATGTATGAGGAACGAGTTTTTTTCTTCTAACAAAAATTTGCATTTCAGGCTCGTCTGGCTAAGGATGCCGTTTTGTTGGAGATGTACGGACAGACAGAATCTATAGGGCCAGTGTTTATGCCAAATCCCATGGGACCCATCGGCAACTGTGGTGTTCCGTCACCCGAATTCAAAGTCAAGGTACAGAATACGATGAATTGTATATTATCTAATAATATACATGTTCTATCATCCCACATACGCACAGAGTATAAATGTAATGTGAAACAAAATATCTAAGTCTGCCGTCCAATAACAGTGCCAATAATTATAACAAAGCCAGCGCCACGTTAACTTACGGCTTCCGTGTGAGCTCGCTTCCAGCACAGGACCAGGATGAAGGTCATGTGAAAGTCGATTGTGTAATAAACGATTATATGGCAGCGTCCTATAACAGAACGTAAGAATAATTGTTTTTTTTTCTTTCTTCAGTTGATTGATCCGGACACGGGTAAAGAAGTTTCAGAACCAAATGTTCCTGGTGAATTATGGACAAAAGGACCTGCTTTTACGGTATTTATTAATTAATATACCCTGTTACTTAGCTCCTGAGCTTCACGTAATTCTGGACATATACAGAATTTCATCAATATTCACAGGAATACTACAATAATCCCGAAGAAACAGAAAATGCGTTCAGCGATGGATGGTACAAGACAGGAGACTTGCTGTACAGGGACGAAAAACATAACTACTTCTTCGTAGATCGGATAAAGATGATTATCAAATATAGGAATTATCATGTAAGTATTGTGCAATATTTGCTTAAAAGTAAATTATACAAAACACTTTTATAGTTGTTTTATTCAGTAATATAAAATTTATGCTCTTTATTTTCTATTTATTCTCGGACAGGTTCGTGTGCACATAAGGGTGCGCTTAAAATCTAAATCATTCTCTCTACATTTCATTACCTTCCGCATCTTGATTGCACTTCATCAATTTATTGGAAAAGGAAATCATTTTCAGGAACGCTTGTCACTGTGTCTAAAAGACCTAGAAGACGGTCGAATTAAATTCTTTAATTTTGCAAGAGCAATGTAAAAAAAATCCACAATATTCCTCCGATTTGGAAGAATCGGTGGAATCGCTCCTATCGCAGTTGAAAGACCCCAACAAGTATTATGATAAATCAGTATCATTTTTTAATTACTGTAACGCAAGCTCGATAACAAAATGGACATGTTGAGCAACTGCAGTGTATCTATAGCAAAGCCTAGTGATTTATCGTTTTACTGCAACTATTCCTGACATGGATAAAAATGTATTATTATTTTATCTATTTTAATAAAAGAGATAAACCTAGCGACTCGAGACCGGCAATAGCATTCATGATTGATTAGATCATTCCATATCGTCTGTTATAGGTAATGCCACCAGAACTAGAGGAGGTGATCAGCTCACACCCTGGTGTATTGGAGGTGGGTGTGACCGGCGTGCCGCACCCTGAGGACGGTCAGCATCCTGTGGCGTGCGTGGTGGCTAGACCCTCGTGTGACGTCACCGCGGAACAGATCAAGCAGATAGTCGCCGGTCAGTATAGAGCTATAGGGCGTGATCGCGCCATTGGCCCAGAGATACTTTCGTATAATTTGACGAAAAAACTATGCGTGTGCATAGTTTCTTCTAAATCAAAGAATGTATGGACTATACAAGTATGCCATTCAACATGGCCTACTGATAGCTTGTCTGTTATTCCAGATAAGTTATCAGCCAGCAAACAACTGCGAGGTGGAGTGGTATTTGTGAACGAACTACCGAAGACCTCGACGGGGAAGGTGGCAAGGAACAAACTGTTAGAACTCTTCTTAAAAGCACGTCAGGACCAAGCGGATTCCTAGATATAGAATGACTTCCTATTCCTCGGCTAGTTACCTAGAAGTGGTCGTGAGATATGTTTATAGTCGCTGGGACCTCTCTGTCGCACGTGTTCACTCTTTGGCTCAGAGCCAACAAAACTTGCAGAATTAGAAACTCCATGTGTCTCTTGGAAATCTAAGACGCGTTTTCGAATTCCGCTTGTAATCTTTTTTTAAAATTATTTCCTTTTTTTATAGTATGTAAAATAGCTTCAACAATTTTGGACCAAGTAAATGTTCGAATCGTAAATTAAGTGTAAATATAGAAATAAAATTGTTTGTTTCAAAGGTTTTTTCTGCATGGTGTTTAACATTTTTGTAATCGAGTGTATCCACACAGCCCCAAGGCACCTTACAGGTATCACCCAGAAACATAAAGTCAAAGATACACTGACTATAATTTTTCATTGCCGGATTACAAAAGCCAAGCGGGCCTTATAATAAAACGAAGGTAAAACTTACGTAAATAAAACAAGGTCTAGAAAAAAGTGATGTATTGTTTTTGAAATCCATCATAAATAAAAATGTTACTTTGTTCAAAACTTAACGTTATCCCTCTCATAATGCTTCCATTCAAAATTTCTGTTGCCATAATCTTTTAAAATAGAATAGCTGGATTTGATAAGTAATTACCTAAAATTAGGTGAAATTATCGTGTCGCGTATATAAATATCATTAATTTACAACTTTATAGATAGCTCCAGTAGCAGTTACGCAGCTAATGGTTCATAGATGGCGCTTTGAACAATAATCGAAAAAAAGTGTTTAAAATAAAAATTGTGATTCACTGTGAAGTATGTTAATGATACTCATTTCGCGACATCACAATCTGATGTCCTATTTTTAGATAGTTACTACACAAATCCAGCTATTCTATTTTAAAAGATTATGGCAACATAAATTGTGTATGAAAATTTGATGGAGGTGGGATCGCCTTAATAACGAACTTTTACATCCTAGATAAACATACTAAATGAATTCATAGCGTTTCAACGACTATCTAAAGATATAACATATCATCAAACGATGTGAAATTCCGAGCATACCTCAAATATCAATTTATTATATCACAATTATATTTTGTGAGGATAATCATTGTTGGGGTCAGTATTTCTGTTTACTGGTGTAATTTTGTCGAAGCACAGACATGGATTATTCCATCGTTTAGATTATTTCCAGAAACATATTTTCTTATGTAAAGTCACCAGTTGAAACAATGTGAAGTATTTGCTAAACACTATTAAAACTCATGTTCTCCGCCTTCTTTTTGGCAATAATTTTAAAACTGTCGCTTTCGGTGGAATGTAATCAACACAAATAATTTAAAAGCTGCAAGCAAAGCTCTGGGCAATTTCATAATTTTCTATTTCATTTTCGAGGTATTACAAAATCGTAATGTTATAATCATCAATGTATGCAATATATACAGTGCTTTGTGAAAGATTTCTTATGTCACTAAATCTGATAGTTCTAAATGTAATATTGGCGTTTTACCTTACAATAAAACGCTTATTAAATACTTACCTAATTCGAAGCCTATTAAATGAGAGTAGCACTTCCGTTTCCCTTTAGCATTGCTGATTTGACTTCTGTAGTCCCCTTCTACCCAACTTCCGCCCACCGCCAGCAGGTGCGAGCCGAGCCTATATAACGCGCTCGTAGCTCGCGCGCTAGCTCATTGCGGATTTGCGAATGTCCGCCAGGCAGGAGTTAAGCTATAGGCTTCGAATTAGGTAAGTATTTAATAAGCGTTTTATTGTAAGGTAAAACGCCAATATTAAAGACTGTACCGTTATTCGAAGCCTATTAAATGAGAAGTGTTTGATATCGCCTGGCGGTGGAGGACGCCAATGTGATTACAACATATTATGTTAGGTAGAAAGGAAACAACATTATGTGATAGAATCATACATACATTGTAGAATCAAATAATTACACATCTTTCTAAACTGATACAAATAAATTACTCAAACTTGATTGATTTGGAGTTGATTGAATTACCTCTCTGTGGTAAAATTTTCTGAATGTATCTTCGGAGCGCCAGTTGCCCTGAGCTAATATCTGATCTATTGAAAAATTATCTATCCAGTTCTTGGATGCTACCGCAGCTCTCACACTGCCAGGAGCAGCTTTGATGCCAGCTAGCCGGAGCATCGATTTAACCCAACCAGCTAAGATGGTGCGAGTAGCTGCCCGTGGTTCACCTCTAGCAGTAACAAACAGTTTGTCGCTTTTGCATGCAGTCCGTCGCTGATGCCCTGCTTCAATCAAAAGCTTTACCCAATGTACTGGATCTGTCGCTAGTTGGTTATCGTTTTTCAAAAGTTTCCAACCAGATTGTCTTTGATCTACCGTGTCTGTCTTTGATCCAAAACCTGGCCAAAGAATAATTCCATCTTGTATGTCATGTAGGTGATCTGGACTAACACTTAGTAGAGTAAGGTCATGTACACGTCGTCCCGAACAAAGCAATAATAGTGTGGCTGTGTGACGAGAAATCTCATACAAGCTGTTTGAGATTCTTTTCTTCTGCAGAAAGGAAGTCAATAATGAAACATCCCATATCGGAGGCTTTGGGTCCTTAGGTTTCTTCAAGGCAATTGCTTTTAATGCTTGCTGTACCAATTTGTGTGAACTTAGTGAACCTGAGTCGTCTATGTTACAGAAGGTAGAAACTACAGATTTATGCACTAGGATAGTTTTGTGTGCGAGACCGTCCTTCTGATGAAGGTCAATAAGATATCGTGCTAACTCAGAACCCGTAGGTTTGGCACCAATGCTATTTTCCTGCGCCCATCGGCACCAGCGTGACCAGGCCGCTTTATATGTTTTACGGGTAGATTCTCTCCAACCCGACATCAATAGATTTTGTTGTTCAGTTGTCCAGTCAGTTAAATTCCTACTCCACCCCCACATCTCCAAACTTCCAGTGCTATCTCGGTTACATTGGGAGGAGGTGCTTGGGTTGTCGCATCTATCAATACCTGATCCAGGTTCCATATTGTGTGAGGAGGTGATAGAGCTCTGGCCTTCAGATCCGCTCGCCAAAAAACTTTCTGCCACCTGGGCGCTACTATTAGGAACACACCTCGCGCTTGGTTCATGTGATGTAAAACTCTCGGAATCAGGCATGGGGGTGGAAATACCCATGCTAACTGGTAGTTCCAACTTTTGCTTAGTGCATCGTGAAATTCCGCCTGGCTGTCGTTCAGGTCTAACGATGCGTAAGTCGGTACAACATGCGCCAACCGTGACGCAAATAAGTCGATGTCGGGATGCCCCCATTTGGCAAATATTACTTGTGTTGCCCGGGGAAGTAAGTGCCATTCCGGAAGGGGACGATGCCTTGATAGGTGATCGGCTTCGCAGTTCAATATCCCTGGCAGATGGAAAACTCTCATTTGGATTTGAAGATAATCGATTAGTGTAAAAATCTTGTATGTCAGGTGCATCGCCGCCTCCGATCGAGTACCTCCTTCGTTTCTTAGATATGCCACAGCTGTCCGATTGTCGCTCTGTAGCAACACTGACGCTTCGCACAAACCGAGATCGTATCCTCGTTCTAGTACTTTTAAAATTGCTAGCAATTCCTTTTGATTGCAATGCAGATCCTTCTCTGCTTTGCTCCAAGTACCTGTCAGACTGATGTTGTTGAGCTTGGCACCCCAGGCGAGGTCCGAGGCATCTGTCGTCAAATAATGGGTTGGCGGCGGGATGTGCAATAGTGTCGAGCGATGACAGTTCTGAAGCCACCATGAAAGCTCTCTCGTCACTCCGTTTGGAAGCAAAAGACGCTTCCTCGGTGGTATGCGCACTAGCAGGTTGAAGAACCTTTGTAACTGGCGATAGTTCAGTCTGCCTCTTGGCACCACCAAGCTGGCAAAGTTCAAGACGCCTATCAAGGATTGTACCTCCAAGAAGTTTGCTTTCTTTCTGCGCAGTAACCTGTTGACAAAGTTTATAATCTTTTCGGTTTTCTTCTGAGGAAGACTTTTTGAGCCTGTCCATGGATCCCACATGATCCCTAGATAGTCTAGACGCTTTTGTGGAGCAAGCACTGATTTCTGACAATTGATTTGCCATCCCAATCGAAATAGCGTATCTGTTACTATCTTTGCGTGACTTTGTAGAGTCTCCCAATCCTGGTGCGCCAGCAAGAAATCGTCCAGATATACTAATATTCTTATCCCTCTCTGGCGAAGGATCTGCGCAATCCAATTCGTTATTGAGGCAAATACCCTTGGTGCTGAACTCAATCCAAAGGGTAGACATGTCATTTCTAGTAGCTCGTCTTTGTACAAGAGACGCATGAACCTCCTGTGGGGTCTGGATATTGGAAGATGAAAATATGCCTGTGACAGGTCTATTTTGATAAGATAATCCTTGGATTGTAAGAAATCTGGAATCTTTGACACATTGATCAAAGAAAAATTCTTTATAGCTACATAGTCGTTGAGAGCTTTTAAATTGAATATAGGTCTCAGCGAGCCGTCGGCCTTTGGAACCAGAAAAAGGCTCGAAAGAAAACTCGGACTTTGCCTCACTACCTCTAAAACATTTTGTTCTTTCATTGTTTGAATTACCTGAGACATCTCGGGCGTTGCATGTATTTGAAAATGACGACTTGGCATCACTAACGGTGGTTTTCTTATAAATGGTATTCGGTACCCCTGAATTACCTTTAAAATGTAAGCCGGAGCATTCAGTCGTACCCACTCGTTGTAATAATAACGAATTTGCCCCGCCCGAAACTGCCGAGAGTCAATATCTCTTACGTTTATTCGCAGATTTATTCCTGTACGAGGGCGATGCCGCTCGCTTTGTTGCACCTCGTCGTTTCGTGGGGTACGACGTGCCCGGCTGCATATTTCTTGGACGAAAGGTTGCATTGTTTCGAGAATAGGCAGCCCTTAAATTCCCACCTTTGTTTGATCCTTGCGCAGGACAGTGCTGACATAAATGATTGCCCTGCGCGGGCATATGACACTAATTCATAAAAAATTGCGCAGGCACATTTCGCTTAAAAGAATAACTGTTGGGTTGCGCAGGGGCAACCGTCGTGTGTGACCCTTGCGCAGGGCACTGTGTTTCATCACCCCTTGCTTGCGCAGCAGGGGCACCAAATTTCATTTGGTTTGGTTTGGTTAATGGCCAAAATACCTTCCTGACGCCGCCTGCTTTTTCCAGAGCAGCATTAAACTTCTCCGCTGCAAAAAGGTCCGAGCAGGATGGAGGAATCTTTCGCAGGGTGGATTTCACTAGTGGTTCTTTGACATATTTTAAAATAGCCTCACGTCTCTGCTGAACAATATCAGCTCTATGTCCACATATCATTTGCAGCGCATCCACTGAAACTTTTTGAAATTCGCCCTTTTTGAAAGTATTTTCAATTTTTTCCTGTAAACCATCACGTGTTAAATTCTCAGTATCCCCACACCAAGTTAAAATTTCTTGCAATCCTTTCTCTAATGCCTCTTTTTGTTTCAAAAAGGCATAAGTCAGAGCTGAAAAAGACTTTTCTACGTATAAAAGCGATTTATTAGTTTCATAATTCTTTACTTCGTCGTTGGCTTCTAGTTCAATAAATCCGGGTGAATGGGCATAGATTTTTTGAGTCTCAGCGTAGCGAACGTCACACCATGACTGCTCATCAAATCTCTGAAGGTTCTTTAACGCTTCTAAGTATGAGTCAGGAGTCTTTGGAACGACTGGATCTTTAACACTGGTACTTATTTGTAGACTAAAATCGGAAGGGTTACGTACCACGTTTATCGAGCCATCCACAGCTGTGTTGAATAAATTGCCACTAACGTTTGAATCTATCAATTCATATTCATCTGGCGTTTGATACATGGGAGTACTTGCGGGAGGGATGTGTATTTGACTGCGTAAATCACTGACCTCCTTTAAAACTTTCTTCAAGACTCTGTGGTTGTGATGACGCGTAGACCGCGACTTTTTCTTAGATTTTCTATGTCTTTTCCGGGGAGAAGAGCTACTGTCCGAGCTTGAGGACGTTGAAGCTGAAGACGTCACAGATGAAGTACTCGAGCTAGAACTCCTCTTCCGCTTATTCTTCTTATTTTTCTTGCGTTGAACCCGAGTACCGTGTTCGGTGACGACATCTCTTTCATTTTGGGAAGCAACGTCCATTTGACAATTCACATCCATTCTGGGTATATTATCATTAACACTCATTTTACTGAAAGTAAATTCTTTTTAAAACGTTCTGAAACGCAAAAAGAAAATTATTTCATGAAATGTTCACATTTTGATATTAAGTTATAACACAAAAAGAAGTCAACTTGAAACCACAACTGTTTGAAATTCTACAAGTAAAATTTCAAAAGAAGTGACACACGAACGGCAAACACCGTTTGAAAATTATTTTACACAATGCTAAGTTGTCTATGTTAAAATAAAATAAAAACTCACGTGGTAGCAGCACCGTGCGGTGGTTTAGACAACGTTCTGGGCCGGGAAACAGACGCCAATGAGCTAGCGCGCGAGCTACGAGCGCGTTATATAGGCTCGGCTCGCACCTGCTGGCGGTGGGCGGAAGTTGGGTAGAAGGGGACTACAGAAGTCAAATCAGCAATGCTAAAGGGAAACGGAAGTGCTACTCTCATTTAATAGGCTTCGAATAACGGTACAGTCTTTAATAACAATATGAGATTCAATCCAAGGATTATAAGTCTGGTTACGCCTGGATGTTTTTACACTTCTCCGTTTTTGATAGCTTTTTTGATATATTCACAGACAAATGTGCAAATATTGTGAATTTGGATTCTAAAAGCATACATTTTGAATAAATATTGACATAAATTTACAAATATATGATGGAAATGCTATGTAAGTACACAGTTTTACTTCAAAGTCCATCAGTAACAATAAGAAGGCACTAACGTTATATATTGCAGAATATATATGTATCTAGGGTACATGGAAACGTTTCATGGTAAATTCACATCTTGCTGGACGATTAATACTTCTTTCTCTATATTTCCGGATCCGATTTTGCAGTTCGGCATTATATGTAGGCCTTCCATTCTGCAAAAGGAGATTCAATTAAATGAGGCTGCGTATAATATATAAATATATACATATTTTTACATGTACAGATTTCCACTATGATATGATTTTGAATCTTTTGACTACTTAGAAATCCACGGAAGGAATTTCAGGGCTGACCGAACCGCAGTTGATATAATATTTTATGACGTAAATCGCATACACCAGTATTACCTAGTATATAGCACTATCAATTTTGCGCCGCACAATATAACACCAAACCAGTTGCGGTTAAATTGTATTTTTTTTTATCACAAAGGACTCTCAAAAACCTACCTTGTATTTATACCTACCTATATATTTATATATGTGGGCCGAATAAACAAGCTCAAAGTCACTCAGCGAGCAATGGAACGAGCAATGCTAGGAATTTCTCTACGTGATAAGGTCCGGAATGAGGAAATCCGTAGACGAACGAAGGTCACCGACATAGCTCGACGAGTCAGTGAGCTGAAGTGGCAATGGGCAGGCCGCATCGCTCGAAGAACCGATAACCGGTGGGGGGTAAAGGTTCTCGAGTGGCGACCACGTACCGGGAAACGTCTACCAGGCCGTCCCCCTAGTAAATGGATATGTGGCATGCCATGAGGCCTATGTCCAACAGTGTACATTTCCCGGCTGTTGATGAGATATATTTATACAGAGTTTTACTGGGATTCGATGTCCCAAACATACGACAAATTACCACCATGTAACAAGAATTTTTTTGACGGATAAGTTTAAACAATATATTAGTCGCATAGAAAAATCTTAGCCTTAATCATTTATCACATGGTCTCTTCATTTTCCCCGTGGCCCTTATTTCCTAAAGCGCTACGCTCAGAGTCTCAGTGATGGACCGCATTCGAAACGAAGTCACCAATCAGAGAACCAAAGTAACAAAGCTAGGTGGAAGGCTATTGCTACGAGTAATGTGCTGTAAAAACAAAAATAGCTCACCCGTGTGAACAGTCCGCATCTCTGTCGACCTCACAGCGGACACTGTTCTCGGAGCACTGGGCTATGCTCACGTTGCTGAGCTTCACCTGAGACTCCGCGTACATCTGTATGCCGACGCCGCAGTTCTTAATGATGCAGTTACGTAGCTCCACCTGACGACACAACACCAGCGGAACAAAATTATCTAACTATATCTAAATTCATCTAACCAACCCATACAACAGACGAGTTCTCGAGTGGAGACCACGCCTAGGCAAACGTAGTGTAGGACGTCCCCCGGCGAGGTGGAAAGACGACTTACGTAGGGTAGCCGGACGTGAATGGATGCGGAGAGCAGAGGACCGAATCGAGTGGCGCCTATGTCCAGCAGTGGACTGCCGCAGGCTGTACATGATGAACCCATAGATTCCCAACGAGAGCGGTACCGCGCCCTAGTGGGCGCTGGAGCTTTTCGCGGTGGTAGCGGGTCCAAAGGTAAATATGTGGTGTGTTTTTTTGTGAACACTTTGTATGGTCTGTCTGACTTAAATGTTTTTATTATCACATGTTTTTGTATTTACGCCATTGACCTATGTATCAAAAACATATTACTGCGATCACTAATTCATCATGGAAAGCCAGTTCAACGCGATCTATTATGGAGGCTGATGACCAACAGTTGACATGCAGCTGTTGATGACGAACTGACTAAAGGCTAATTAGGTTTTTCAATGAATTTTTTGACACTCGTTGGCGGCACTTTGACAAGAGGTCTAGCCATCCCAGTTATTATAAGGTACTATATTCTTTTTTTAAACATAGTGTCATATAAATGAAACTATATTTAGACAGCGTTATAATTGGAACGGGACAAAGAGTACCTTATCACAAATGGAAAAAGAAACATATTTTCGAGATGGAAGATCTCTTGGCACAGTGGCGCCAACTAGTAGCGAAAACGTTAGTGAAACTTATCAATAAAATAACCCGTTGACTTACCGTGGCTCCCTTGTGCACGACGATCCCAGAGTAGAAGTTGTCAAAGGTAGTGTCTTCTACGAGTATGTTAGCGCCTGTCATGGCTACCACGCCTTGGGCGAAGTCGCTCTGCCAACAGTACAATATCTATCTAGAATGTAAGAGTCGCCCACCCCGATGATCCGATCACTTTGGCTCTTAAAGCACTATCGATCCATCCTCAAAACCACACTGCACGATTACACGGAGACAGCAGAAACAAAAACACATCGTTCCTAATACACGCTCTGGACAGATTATCTCTGATCCTCACACCATAAAGCAACAGCTCTAAGCCGAGATCGAGTCGAACCCAAAGAGGCGACTTTATACCAGTTGCAAGTAAAATCTTAAACAGCGAATCTAATCAATAGGATTATTTATATGATTAAACGAGCCGAGCGCACTGCGCGAGCGAAGCGTCTCCGTTTCAGCTTAGGCAAATATGCTTTCGTATATTGTTTGGACGGTGGATGTCCAATTGTTCTCTACAGATATTTTGTGATCAGGAAATTAATGTAATTTTTTGCCAATTAAATTTTTCTAAATTTTCCAAAATTGCGGTATCTTTGTGGTGGGTAAAAACTTTGAAAAATCATATTTCAGCCATTTTTAAAAACGGACTCGGGGTGTGATTGTGTGGAAAGTAATTTTAAAAAAATGATTTAAGGTGCGTGTTGAGGTCTACAGCCCACAGAGCCACTAGTAAATAATTTACGATGTATGAGGTTATAAATACTAGTAATTACGTCATGCGTGTACGGTGTCTGAGATAAGATAAATACTATTAAACTGACCTGTGAGCTCTGCGAGTCGTCCATGAGCGTACACCGGTGAATGCGCAGCGTGCCGTACCTCATGACCACGACCGTGTTGACAGCTGTACACTGCAGCGTCAGGTTGCGGAGCTCGCACTCCTCACTCAGCATCAGCAGACAGGAGCGCATGTCCGTCGCTTTGAGCATGGAGCCTGCGCAAGGAAGTTGGTGCTATTGTGTTCTTGTTGTCGATTTCGAACTCATTTACCATGGGGGAGGCCTATGTTTAACATTGGACATATCGCGTCTTATGACAAATTATTGAAGTGATAACTTCTTATATAAACCACTTCGTTACGTAACGAGTTACGGCGCCAGTCTGGCTTCCCTTTCTCTCACGCATACGGCAGCGCTATAGGCAGGCTCCTCCTCTCTTTCTAACACACAGCGCTAGCCGTATTTCGGACAGACGCTTCCCCTTCTTTCTACTCAGTGTTTAGTGTGTGATAGACATTTACTGTTTAACCTAAGCTTTATAAAATACTTTATAAAAGCTAATATTAAATAGTTCAACTCAGATTATTATTATTTTGAATCAGGCAAGCAGCTGATGTGCAGCCAACATTGCCTGTATCCAGTTATTCTCACTTCGATCACTCTTGCCGAGTTCATTTTCCTATGTCCAGTCTATTTTTAAACAAGTTGACATTTGGTGAGGCAACTACTTCGTTTGAAAGATTAGTTAAAGTTATCACTTCAATCGGGCGTCCCGAGGTGCACACGTTTTTATAGAGATTTTAGTATCTACTCAAAACTAGCAGCTACTACAATACCTTGGGTTTAGATATCTGACCCCAATTGTGAAACGGGATTAAGCTAGGGAATGAAGCTTACCATTATAGCTGCATATAACAATCTGTGAGAGGGGCATCTCAGGTAGTTCATACTGTTTGCTGCACACCACCACTTCCTCAGGCTCCAGGCTCAGAGCCTCCTCAGCAGACACTGTCACTGTGAGGGTGTGCTCATTGGTGAGATGAGAGCGGAGAAACTTGGATATCTCCTCAAACTCGAAGATGGTACCGCCTTGCCAGAGTGCCACTACCTGAAAGTACTTACAAGGGTAAGGTAAGGGTATCTGGGAACTATAAATTTCCTCCATGGCCTAATTGCAAAATGTTGGATTAACAATCTGGGGTTCCCGGATTAGGTTCCCGGTGGAGGTACTCAGTTTGGTTGGTGGTAGGTAGGTACAAATATCTATTTCATAAAATTTATTTTTTCAAAGAATAAATAATACCAACTTCAAATCCTACAAGAAGTCTGAAAAGGATCATTACATCGGTTTACAAATGTCAATAATATGAAGTAACCTACACACACAAAAAGGTCAATTATGGAAAGAGAGCCTTATCCTTGTTGCGGTCGGTTGGAAATTCTCTGATATTGTTAATCTAAACGTACATTTCGCTTGCTTTTATTCTTCTGCCACTTATTCCTTGCTTTAGCTAGATAGTGCTCCCTGATTATGGACTTCTCGTACAGTGTCCATTTGGACATGTGGCTCTCTAGTCGAGCTGTCATCTCGGCACACAAGGTTATGTAGTTCGGTGGTAGCATGGAATCTGAAAATATAAATCAACTTTTTATCCTTCTCATTGAACCTGGTTCTGCTTTAACTTTGTCGTGCTTTTGTCAAGAATACAGCCAAATACTTTTACCAGGTTGCATATTCTTTTTGAAGTCCGTTTGTTATCTAGCATTTAATAACTGATTTGTCAAAAGTGTTGAATCCAAATGATTTAGGCTACTTCAAAAGTAAATTCCCTGTGGTTATATTCTGTGGACACATTCTAACCCCAACGTTAACATATCTAATTTCTTTTTGAATAAGAATGGAACCGTGTCCTGGGCATAAAAAGGCACCTCTTAAATGGTTCACTGAATGCCCTTTTGAACCCTCCAAATATCTGCCATATATGATTTCTTAACCACGGTCCTTACTTGTGGTCCACCTATCCCAACCTTTATAATATCATAGTTCATAATGAAAAAGGAAATTGGTAAACATTAAAGAAACACCACAACAAGGCTTAAAATTTCATTTATAATTAATTTCAATCCGATAGTAATAAACATAAACTGCCATAATTTGAGTCTTAAGAACCACTCACCGTCTTCATTATCCAAATCCTCCTCACACAGCGAAGAGTCCAGCTCCTTCAACTTCTCAAAAGCATTGATAGCGCTGTTCCTCAACAGTACTATGGACCGAGCCACACAATTAGGTATCGTGCCATTGTGGAGTTCTGTCCACAACTGCATGCGCTCTTCTATTGTGTTCGGTATGAGTGACTTGTCATCTTGGTCATCCCAGGGCATCCATATGTTGTTGTAGTAAAACCTGCAGACCAAAATATGTCATCATCTCTTTTGCATACCAACACCCACTAGCCCAACCAGTACCAACACACATTAGTCTATTTTGACTACTAGTCCCTACCTTTAAATTTCATCAAGATAATATTATTTATTGCTTAATTCCACTAGCAGCTCTTTGAGCTGATGTGTGTACATCACTGCACTTGTTTCAATGTTTGTAAATGTCTATCTAGTCTGTTTTTGACACAATTCACTGAAGTAGCACTTATTACCCTTTCAGGAAGAGTGTTCGAAGAATTCACTACAGGGTTAGGCAACAAGTGTTTCCTAGGGTTGCTATTACATGGGCTTGTTAGTTAGGCTCTAGAGATTGTTAAAGATTATTTTGAATTCATACTGTATATATAAATATACAAGTCATCATTCGCTGCAAAAGTCCACTGTTGGACATGAGCCTTCCACAAACGTCACTGGGTTTGACTTTCTATTTGCGATAAATACCACTCTTGGCAAGCGGATAGGTAATCGCAGTTAAGATGTTGTAGGTATATACATACTGCACATCTTCAGAATAGGTTTCCCTTTGTTGACTTTTACAACCCCCTCGGGATGGCATGAGGTGGTTTTTGTCAGAAGAGGAGATCACACCACTACATGATAGAAAAAGGTTGATGCTTCACAAGATTCTCACTTGATGTCAAGCATGCCTGTGCATACATGAAGAAAAAAGGCGAAGGTACCTATATAATTAATTATATACTACTAATTAAAGACTTCCAAATACCTCATCAAGTCAAGAAACTCAGCAGTTGTGGCAGGATTAACACATTGCTCCCTCTGCTTGATTGTAGGCCAAAGCTCAATAAGTGGAACATCTTCCACTGTCTCTGGCAGTGAAACTGATTCATGTTGCACACTGAGGACTTCAATGCACGCTGTCAGGGTGTCAAAGTCTACTGTGGTGACTGCTACACAGGCTATGCAGGGGAATCTCACTTCTAGAAATGACAGATTTCTTGTTTTATTAATTGTACAAATAAAGTTTTTGTGCCATAGAGTAATAATTATCCTACTAATATTATAAGTGTGAATGTTTGGATGTTTGTGACGCTTTCACGGAAAAACTACTGAATGGATTTGAATGAAACTTTACAATAATATAGCTTATACATCAGAATAACATATAGGCTATAATTTATAAAGCCATATTGTGTAAATTGTACAAAATCACACTTATGATATTAGTGGGATTACATGGGCAATTTTGGCATAACAAAAACGCGTTGCCTAGCAACCGACCATAGAATATGTAATTCGTATATACAAACTTTCGCGTTAATAATATTAGTGTGAAGACTTTTTGAATGTACTACGTCAGATATTGAAATTTCTTTTGTTTCTTTAAACTATTAGCCTACGTAACAGAATAAACACTATTTTGTACCTTATGCTGGAAATAGAGATAGATGCCTTCTATGCCTATCGAACAAGTAGAATAAATCCTGAAGTACACACGGACAAAGTCGTGGGCGGAAGCTAGTACAAAATATATCTGGGGTATATGTATAAGGCCAGGATTATAATAATTTCACCTTGGTAATCATAAATGTATGATTTAGCTAGAGTCACTGTCCGGACACTTAAGATATGATGTTGGCACACTTTAATTTGCCATTTTAACTATCAATATCTTTGTCACTTCCTTGCAAGGCAGGTGAGGTATTGCGGATCAGTGGGAGGCGGTGAAGGTGTGTTCTGTACATAGTACTATATTAATTCAATGCTAACCCAGATATAACAACATTCGTTATAATGACTAAATAGCATGATCCTGGTTGAATTCTACCTAGATAACTTCAGATAAAGCAACAGTACAGATTGTCCATATCATATGAATTAGGTTATCATAAAATAAATAATATTGCTTATAATGGCAATCAGATATAGCACCCATAGATCTGTACCATCAATGTCGTTAAATCTGGTTTTAACTGTACAATATAAATGATGCAAGATAATGTACAATTTGCCTTTACCAAGTAAGGCAGTTGTATTTAAAATAGATAGACTTGCATATTTCTCAACTGATGGTGATTAAAATATGTGGTCGACAATGGTACATGTAACACTTCCCTTAAATCTTTTAATCTTATAACAGTAAACATGTCTGCTTATTGCATGTATGTTATATAGCTTTTGTTAAGAACTTTGGAGGACACGAGTTTCTAAGCGTAGTTAGTTCATACTAACCAAACTTTTTACAAAACTCTTTAGATAGTTTCCAAAGCGCATCCCAGCCTACCGGCTCCATCAACATTTCAGCATGCAAGGACCACTGCTCTCGAGCGGTACCGCTTCCCTGGCTGAATACTTGCAGCAGTTGCTGAAGGATGTCTTGGTCACTTCTCGTAAAAGTATACACCGACGGCATCTGGCAGTAAAAAGCAATAAGTTTGAACATTATTTTCCAACCAAAACATTTCAATGACAAAGATGGTATCGAGTCTAGATTTAGAGTAGATATTGTATTTATTTAAAGTGTCAATGATACCTTTCTGCGAGCTTCAGTCAGTTTCACGGCACTTTCAAATAATTAACACACAGAATTCAAACAATATGTTAGATTTTAAAATGAAATTCCGTTCAATCGGTGTGTATTTTGAAATTTTAAAAGTGACGCTAACTTTTTTAAATTTCGGACAGCTCTGGTAAAGCTAAGACGGTCGTATGCTTCGTGCCGTTTACACGTTCCAATTAGAACTCTACAAGTACCTTATTGGATATTGTTGTTTTTCATGCTACTGCTCCACCTGCGTCTTAACGTGATAATTATCGCAATAATTAATGCACTACGTAGATGTGGCCAACATTTATCGCGCTAATTCACTAACGGCATCAATAATGCCGTTAGACGTTAGACGATAACCCGGGTGGCGGTTTTTTCGACACATCAAAGGGTTTTAGCGTGGTAAATAACGCAACAATTCTATTTAGCGCTGTCTCATTCTGCGCGACACAGGCGCTGAGCGCAGATGTGTTTACTTGTGTTTTTTGGCGGGAACAGGAACGTGCCGTGAAAATGGAGTGGTCGAATGAGAAAGCATTGGAATTTTTGGAGTTATTTCAAATGGAACCATGCCTATGGGATCCACGTTTACCAGTATATAAAAATCGCTTAGCACAAAATGATGCGTGGCGGCGAATTAACTTACATTGTTCGACGGCGATGCATTCGAATCATCCACCACCTTCTTTTAACCTTTATTTTTTTATTTTTTTTCCTGATTAACTAGATGCATATAATAATTAAGAACACTCATGTAGTACACTAGAGCAGACGATATTACCTTCATTCTGGAACGCTGCTGTTAGCGCATTAACTCACCTGAAATTAGCTTTTGGCAGAGTAGTACCTTTGATGTGGCCACAAGTTTAACGCGCAATTTTTAGTGCAATAATTATAGCGCATATAGACGCTAACCTTTACGCTAACGCTAACGCAGGTGGAGCAGTAGCAGCGTTACCAACCCTACTGTTTTAACAGTAGATTTGCTGTTTTCACATTGATGACCATGTTTTCTGTTTCATTCCTATTTTCTACTGTTTTTCGCGTTCAGCGCCACCTAATACACTACTATGCAAACATTTTTTGATAACCACTACGCAATAAAACGCAATGAAAAACCACTACGTAATAAAACGCATTGATACTAGATGGCAGTATCTTCTTTATATTTTTATGCACGGGGAAATCCCTATTTACGAATAACAGCTACACGCCCTTTTGTATTGCGTAGCGTAGGTATTGTTTTATAGTCACAAGTCACAACACCTTGAACAGTTTCTTTGAATTGCGGCGTCTATTTTGAAAAAATAATAATTACAAAGTTTTTGATAAAATGAGTAGCGATTCATCGACTGGAAAAAGTCCTCCTAAGAAGAAAAATGTGAAATATGAACAGAAATTCGTAAATTCGTGGTTAAAAGATGTTAGGTTCAAAGGCTGGTTAAAGAAAAGCACTAAAGGTGAGAGCATAATTATGAAATCTGTCTTTTTTTCTTTACCTACCGCTTTCTACTGTTTTTTTAAGGCGATTTGTTGTTTTTTAGTTTTTTGATGTTGGCAACACTGAGCAGTAGCATTACTAGCATTAGAAACACACTATCGCTCCGTGTCATGGCGCGTCAGAAGCACATAGGTTTCATACATTTAGTATGGTTAGAGACACATTTGTAGGTCGTGTCGCGTCGTGACCAATGTGTGACTTTCTCTCTTACCTAAATGTATGAAACCGATGTAATTCTGGGACGCCTGCCACGCTATGAATCCATACTTCCATAATTTTATAAATGCGAAAGTGAGATTGTTTGTCGTTCATTTACGTCATACCTATGACTCTCCGCATAATGACTTAATTTTTGGCATAGGGATAGTTCAAGGGTCGGTTTCTATAGTGAGAAAAAGTTGCCTATGTTCTTGATAGGCTAATTTTTAGCACGATAGAAAAGTTCGTTCCCGTGAGATACATACAGTCGCGGGAAAAAGCTAGTAATTTTATATAGAATATGTAAAGTAAAGGCGCTATTTAATAACGGTTATTAACCCTTAACCTCAGTGAGTATATAACAGGTGTGTGGTCAGTATGAGGTACCTTAATGACCGCTATATGTGGTAGCGACCTTGTGGTAAAAATACATACACCATTCCTGATTGGTATTGGTACACACTTATGTGTACGTGAACAATATCGTTAGCGCAATAAATATTGATATAAAATGATAATATTGATATAAAATGATAATATTGATATAAAATGATTTAGTGATGGAAATGTTAATAAAAATTTATTTATATAAACATTTTATTGCACACAGACAATGTGTAAAAATATTAAATACAGAGGAAGATTTTTAAACAATTACGGTTGGTGGTTGGACTTTTGTAAGATGTCAACATATTTTGGTTTCTGCAATGTATTGTGACATTAAAAAGACCCTAGCTCCGCATTATTCCTGCCAAGCTTCCAGGCTTGGCTGGACAGAGAGGGACGTGTCACCTACCGGCTGTCTCAGGTGCTCACCGGGCATGGCTGCTTTGGTGAGTATCTGAATAGGATTAGCAGAGAGCACACACCGCAGTGCCACCATAGCGGAGATGACCGGGACTCTGTGCAGCACATGACGACGACGTCGACGAGATGGGAGGAGATCTCTCTCTGGCAAACGTCGTAGCGGTAATGCTGGAGAGTAATTCTGCGTGCAGAGAAGTGATCTCTTTCTGTGAAACTGTGACGGTTCAGAAGGAGACCGCCGAGCGGGAGCGCGCACGAGCTGATTCCGCCCGGAGAAGGAGACGATGGAGTGACGGAAACGTTAACTCTGTAGTCGCACCATAGTAGCCCTAAATGAAAAGGGCAAGGGACCGGAGAAGGCATGAGAATCCGTCTGTCCTACCACGATCCCGAGAGGGCAGTGTAAATGGCGTGGCCCCCTTTCCGCTGCAGAGTCCGCTCTGCGAGAGTGCAAGGGCTGACACATCAGCCCGGGAAGAGCAAAATGCATCGCGCGAGGGGAACACTGCCGTCGTTCCTCTCAGAGCTCCCTGATATGCGCAGCGGATGGCCACCGAATGGTATCCGGAGGCCATCTCACGTAACCCGACTCTTCCCCTAAAGATTCGGGTATCTTTTGAAGATTAAAAAAGGGGCATTTTCTGTGTACGCCTGGCTAGCTACCACCATGTTACCTAAGTCTGCCGCCAGCTGTTGTGTTCCAGTACGAAAGGTAGCCATCGCCTCATTAGGTTGAGGCTTCGCAGTTAGCATCCAACGGACTTATCATCACTTACTATCAAGTATGACGAAGGCCAAGTGCAAATCCTTTACACATTAAAAGTGAACGAGTTTAAAAACAAAACAAACGAGGAAATGAACCGGCTAATGTTGTTGTGTTGGGGAATAAAACAAAGTTAATGTCAGCAACTTGCTCTTCCTTTAAATTATTTCTGAGTCTTTTGAATGCTCGCGTACTTCCTGTTTAGACACCTGTATTGACACTCAGTCTGTATTTAAACCAGAACTTTAGTCTGAAGGTATGGAGTTGCAAAACTGTCAAAACTCGCATTTTCTTTAGGTAGAAAGAACGAGGTGCCAGCAGGCTATCTACAGCAGTGGAGAGACACGGGCTGATAAGTCAAGTCAAGAAAGAACGAGAAAACGAGTTAAATGCAGACCAATCAAATACATTAATACTTGTGATATTGACTCAGGAAACTCTGGCATCTATCGTTATTTCTCCTATACTCGTATGTAGATCCCCGATGTAGACCCTGACTCTTTTACATATAAGAGCAAATGAGCTATGGAGATTGAGACAGATAGCGGTTTTCAAACTGGCGGTGGAACCCTTTTTAAACGATAAATATTTTACGGAGCTCTAAAATAAATAAAACCTGATTTAAGAGGACATAGACTCAAACCGGTTGATGAAAATATTTTTCGTAGAAACGTCTTGTTTTAGAGTAGTGAAAAAAAGTAGGTAGTACCGAAGATCATAATATAATATATTATAATATGCATAAATTCATTGTTGCCACAAACACATAAATCATGTAACTTAGCCCGATAGAAAAATATCACAGTTTATTATTTTATTATATATTAAATAAATTTCAAACAAATATATGCTTTATTACACTGATAAAATTTCATGACAATATGTGGACCTATATTGTATCCCGGTAAGGTGGGATATTTAATCCCGTGGGATAATGTAACGATAAAGTCACGTTCAGAGCCATTTGACTATAAAACAAAACAGATTTTATTTTAGATTTCTTTTTATTCCACATCACTGCCATAGAAAAACATTTTCCGACGTAACATGGTATGTACAACATCTGTTGCAGATAAATTTGGAAATCAGCATTTTTATAAACTGTACAAACATGCTCGACGAAGGATAGAAGATACAAAATGTCAAAAGGTTATTTTTATGGTTCCGTAATCAAACAAGGAACACTTAAAGTTTCGCTCTGTCTGTCTGTCTGTCCTTCCGTCCGCGGCTTAGAAAGCTGTAATTTGGTAAGGGTATACATACTCGTATTAGTCACGCCGACAAATTGGTATAATAAAATTTTGAAAAATAATTTTTTTGAGGGTTGCTTGGGGGTGAAATGGTTTTTTTCGCGTCTACCCCAATGTGTGGGATATCGTTAAATAGGTCTTTCAAAAACATTGATAAACATCACTTTTCGATTAGCGAATATTAGTGAGGGAATATATGAGCATACATAGATTCAAAGGTTCATAAAATTATAACCCTATTTTTGGCTTCGCTCCATAGCCGGGCAAATCATGTAGTGTCGTTGTTTCCACATAAACTGCAACATGCGATTAGGTAAATGGTCTTATATTACGATAATAAAGAAGGTCATGCTCTTAGAAGTAGGCACTTGACGAGCTGCTCTACCTACACCAGCTGCAGTTCTAGCGGAGACTGGTTACTGTGTAAGCATATTTTTTTGTATAGTTTGAGATCTGTGTTACTTATTTACTAATAATTGCTGAATGGTAAAGCGGCAATGGGCGATGAGCCGGTGGAGTGTAAGAGTTATCTAGTGGCGACGGCGTACTGGAAACGTGTACCGGGCCAACCCCCTACAGGGTGGACGGACGACCTAGTAATAGCTGGATGCAAGTAGCTCTGGACTGGACATTGTGGTACTCGTACACCATGGAGGATACCTATGTCCAGCAGTTGACGTTTCCCGGCTGATGATGACACCAAATCAGATTGGGGTTAAATTGCATTTTAAACCACAAAGGGCATTATAAAACTCCAATACAAATTTATAATATATAATATTGTGACTGTCCTATGTCTAACACATACCTCCGTGGAACCCCGCACACGAGTCCCTTCTGAGGAGTGATATCGCTTGTCTCGGAAACAGGGAATGTGACTCGCGCACTATGTTTGCCCCTCTGAAGTTACTCACAAAAGGGAGGCAAGGCTAGTTAGCGGTTGGAAAGAAATGTACTAATATGTAGTGTAGGGACAGTTATTATCGAAAATAATACACAACATTCCGTCTGTACATGTTCGAAATTCCGGAGAGCTAACTTCAGAGGGGCAAACTTAGTGTGCGAGTAATGTAGGCTTCGATCGCGTCCTGAAGGTAAGTAGGCACCTCATTAAAAATCAGAAGAATCGCGTCCACTTTCGTCGACAAGGAAACCGAACTGTCTGTCAAACAAGCTAGTGCGTTCTTGCGCTGGGTTCCTGACGATCTGGAAGACAAATGTTCGTTTCAAAAGCTTGCTAATCTCGTCCAGCATTCAGATGGGATGGTACTCGTACTTATGCCAAAGGAGAGACAGTCCACAGGTCTTCCAGACTTGTTTAAGAGGATTAAATTTGCTTCGTTCCATGACTAGGGGTTACAGGCTCCGCGAAGACAAGTTGAATAGGCGTCTCAACCAGTCACCTAAAAGTCAGGGCTACTACCCAATCCCGGCTGGGATCCCGTCAGACGCTTGATGAACATCCTAAGCTCCGCCTCCAACACTGCGAGCTCGTCGTGCCAGCCTGATAAGTCTAAACGAGGTTCGTAAGTCGCGATTCTTCCACTTTTCCGGGGAAAGAGTCTGTTAATTACCCTCTCCATCAGTTTGGCATCCAAATTCATGGTTAGTGGTCGGACCCATGACTGGAGCTTGCCCATTACGGTTTTGTACGGGCGTCCCCGATGGATCCCTGTTCAGCCCTACGATCACAAGCCAGATAGAAGATCCTGGGGGGCAATCCATCAGGGACAAATATCCTTGCAACCCTATTAGTCTTTGATGTCGTCATTAAATATTCTTGTTGTCTAGGAAACTAGAGAGGCGAGGGGTTGTAAGGATGTTTCTCCTTAGTGAATTACGAAGATGTATGTAGAAGATACTAGTTCAGACGTTAATTCGGAAGGAACCCTCCATTTGCGAGTCTGACTCGGCTTCACTAATTATTTAAGTTAAGATTTATATGTTGGATGTCTGTGGGTATAGTTTTTATACAATGCCATTTTGAGGGCCACATAGATATGCATTTTAATTTTAATTATTTACATTTTATAACCAGTTCCCCGTTTGTTAATTACTTAATACTTACCTTTCGCCCGCAACTTCATCTGCTTTAGAAATTTCTCACGCGGGAGTGTACTTAAAGGAGGTAAAAAGTAGCATGTCTTTTTTTTCGGATGGGAATCTTGCAAAGATACCCGGCGCTTTAGGGGAAGAGCTTTACCTACCTTTTTAAGCCATGCCAAATTTTATTACAAATGCTCGCAGGTCGCAGGAGGTGACAAACGAACATACTGACAGACTGTTCTCATTATAATCATTATGTTTGGTTTTTATTAACATTATTCATCAAAAATACATAATTAATAGTTAACAATAGTATAAATAGTTATGTAAGTACATTTAGTTCCGACTATGTAAAAAGGCTTATAATTATTGAAACTTGTCAGTCATAAAGTAGCAAGATCTCATTAGAGCCAGTGCATAGTGTATATGTATAGTATCAAGTGCGTACATCTATTTGCGAATGGTTACGCAAAAAGGGATCTGAAGGGATTGGAAACAGTTAATTTTATTCTCTTGTCTTTCAGCTTGGTTGTGGTCTAATCAGAATATTTTAAAGTGGCGTCGTTTTCTTTAAAATTACTGAAATCCTTGAGGCGAACCTCAATGCGATTTACTCGAAATTAATTATTTTCACTTGAGGTCCCTTTTTGCGTAACCACTCATATTTTATATCTTTACTAGTTATTTCTGCCCGCGACTCCGTCTGCGTTATTTCCCTGAGGGCCCCAGAGCGTTATACATCCTCTTCGGGCCCCAGTACCGCGTCCCGGAGGGACCCTTTTTATAATTTTATCTAAAATGTAGATTAAAAGTCAATTTTGCGCACAAGTTGTAAGTACCATAAGCAAGAAAAGTATTAAGTCAATATTTTTGTTACTTACTAAATTATTCGACTTATTATTAACTTCTAGATCAGAATCTGTTCAAAGTCTGCTTTTTACAACCCTTTGAAGTATAATTGAAATTTTAATATAGTTCTAAAGTAGTAGAGGCAACCGCACTTAGGGGCCATTCATTTATTACGTAAGACGATTCCGGGTCCGGTTCCGGGTCGACCATTTCTTAGTTTGGGGGTGGGAGGGAGTCTTGATAGTTGTTACGTAAGATCACAAAAATGCGCAAATTTAAAATTATACTTTGATTATTACTACCAAAAAATAAAAATTACACAAATAAACATTCCTAAATTTTTATTTGAGAACTTTGATATGAAACTTTTTATCGTATTATACAATAAGCAATGTCTGATGATGGGTTTAGTACAATTTTAACAGATTTCTAAATCTATTACAGAGTAAAATGAACATCGCCTGGTTTCACATAGTTGGTATCCTGTTAATTTCCGCCTTTCTATTATGGCTGCACTGGCACTGGACTCACAGAAGAATGCTGAAGTTGGCAGCACAGTTACCCGGACCTCCTGCTGTGCCGGTGTTGGGGAATGCTTTTGTCTTCTTGACAAGACCTGCAGGTTGGTCGGTAATCAGCCACGACAGTTTCTCACCGTGCGGATTTATTATTGATACCAGTTTTAATGAGGATACTTAGTTATGTAATCAAATATAACGTATAAATTCTCTTTGGTTATGCACAAAGCAAAGGTTCAAAGACGGGAATCACAAGGAGTAATCGATCTTATTAGGGTTCCGCAGTTAAACAAGGAACCCTTATATGTTCGCTTTGTCCATCTGTCGGTCCTCGGCTTAGCACTACTACTCGTAGTAAGCTGTAACTTGGTACGAGTATACATATTAATCACGTCAATAAAGTTATAAAATAAAATTTTGAAAAATATTTTTTGAAGGGTGGCTGGTATCCGTTTGCGAAATATTAAGCTTTAAAGTGATAATTTTTAGGGTTTCGTACCGTTCCGTAAAGGGTAAAAACGGGACCCTATCACTAAGACTCTGATGTCCATCTGTCTGTCAATTTCTTTTTATAAAACCAGTTCAACTACGGAGCCCTAACTACGCGTGGCCCGACACAAACCTAGCTGCTTTTTTTCTTCTTCTTCAAAATATCAATTAAATACTTGTGAGGTAGGTCCTTATGTCCAAAGGTAAACGTATGCAGCTAATTATAAAATGCTTTTTCCAGACCTTCTCTCTATATTGGAAGGATTTATAAATAAGTATGGGAAGTATTTGAAGATCTGGCTCGGCCCGGACCTGATGATAGTCTTGTCCAACCCAGCTGATGTCAGAGTAAGTTAAAACCAAGCTATAACCATGGATATAGAATATAAAGATCGGCTTAGGATTTTATCACGGCGAGACAGAAAACAAAATACATGTGGTTTGGGGTGCATAAAAGGGGGCGCTAAGGCGGGACCTTAAGAAGAACGGGAGGTAAACCGTCCGTAGAAAAGTAGGTATTTCAATATGCTATTGCTGTCGCGATTCGGTACGCACACATACAGCCTTTCACTCACACAAATAGCGCTGCATGCACTCCCAACGCGGCCTCCCTCCCCCGTCAATGGTGTATATTTTTTATTATTGTTATACCATGTTGTTTCTGATCATTTAATGTATAAATTGTATTTATTCTTTTATAATTTCCAGATGCTAATGTCAAGTAACAAAATTAACAAGAAAGGTCCGCTCTACAATCACATAATTACTTTTATCGGCGAAGGAATCCTCACTGGAGGTAAAATTGAATTTAATTAGTTTATTTTAGTTTTAATAATTGTATAAACATATATTGTATAGTTATAAACATAACTTAAATATAATGGATAAATATGAGTCGTTATAACAGTTGAATCAGGTGGAAAATGAAATCAGAGTCATTCAGGAAGGCAATAAAGCTTTAGGTTAGATTTGGATGTGTGTAAGGTAAGACTCGTCTGATGGGTTCAGGGATAGAGTTCCACAGTCGGACACTCTGCTTGGAAAATGATTTTAAGCAGAACTTGGAAGAATGAGACCCCTCTCATTCCAACCTCCCCAAGTTGAGTAGTAGGGTCTCAGAAGAACGTAGAGGGCGAGCGAGACATGACGATAATTAAATAAAAATGTAATAATAATATTTTATTATACGGTTATTTGCATTCATCCTAGGATTGTCTCAAATGACCTATTATTCGGACCCTAAGTGCGTAATTCTCGTCATAAATTATTGTCTATTTACCCTTCAGGTCACTTTTCGTAAAACCTCCGAAATAATTTAAACAAGTTTACATTTTAAACGTCTTCCTTGTCCTAGTGACTACACAGTTGACTAACATCTGGAAGATGCGGGTTCGATACCCAATGGAACTAACTATTAGCACTATAGTTAGTAAGCTATTTTCTAAATCCGTTTGACTAGCTACCACCATAATTACAGCACTGATATGAAAGGTAGCAGAGACAGTTCTTCAGTAGCTTGAGGGTTCTTGGTGAGCACGCATTTCGCCCGTCGTACATGAATAAAGGAGAACATGTGTTACAGGGCCCACATGGCGTTACCACCGTAAAATGGTAAGCGCGTCGTACAGCAAGCGCAGCGTACAGTCCTACACGCAGGTATTCAACGACGACGGCTGCGACCTAGCGCAGGTCCTCGCCAATAAACATACAGACGTCACCTTCAATGTGTATCTGGATGTAGTCAAATACACAACAATGTCTGTTTGTCGTAAGTATAGCATAATTCTACTAGCTATACTCTGTGATATAGTGTCGCAGTTGGATTGCTTAATAAGCTGTTTTACATATGCGCTAGCTGGTTTACTAAACAGCTCCGTTCATCCATCCATCCCTCATACTGATATTGTATTGCTTTCGTTAAAGCATGTGCAGAAACAGCCTATGCCACTTTGCGCCTCCGTTCGGCAGTTTAGCCGTGAAAAAGTATCAAACAGATAGACAGACTTCCGTGTGTATAGTTTCAGTGTGATTTTGACACTCGATAAAATTCCCAACGTATCTTTTTTCAGGAACCATCATGGGACTTACAAAGGAGGAGTCAAAGAACTTGAAACGGTTGGATGAAGTCCTTCGTGAAACACAAAAGTAAAAAGAGCTAGAAATTAGTTACATATAAGCCAAATACCACTGACTCATCACGATATCTCCGAAACTATAAACACTACAAACTTGAAATTTTCCATACACAGCGTATACACTCGCTAAGAAAGGGTTTTCCAAAATTCAACTCCTAAAGGAGTTAAAAAGTAGATGAAAGTTTGTTTGAAACGTTTAAACCATAAAGTCTGTGGATTTGGAATTTTGTAGATTTCATTATGTAACTTGGACACTCATCAATAATATTTTGTAATTCTATCACATAGGGGGGTGGAAAATGTGTTTTGAAATTAGTAGAAATATATATTGAAAAGTAGATGTTTGGGGGAACTAGAGATACCGTCAGCAAAAACATCCGTGGGCCGTGAGGTGGCAAGGTTGCTTGTTTATAGTTCACACCAGCTCTTCCTAAACGAAGTTGTGACGGAGCAAATTAGCGGATTGTCCAACCTGTTAGTTCTTAGAGTTTGTATGCGTTATAGATGAAAACCTTAAGTAAATGCCCTGTTGTATGAGTGAGCAATGTGTGAGAAATTTTTAAATTTATTTTTTTCCCATACTGCTCACAAACACATGAGTATTCGTATACTACGAGTAACTGGTAACAAACAAACACATTATTATGTATGGTAGTTTACACAGGTTCTTTGATTTCCTTCCGGAACACAAAAGTTTTATTAGATTTGTGCGTGGCGACAGTGTGGACCCCTAACTAGGTGGACAATAATAGAAATCTTACTTTCAGCATGTACGATTTCATCTTTGCTAATATGAACCATTGGTGGAACTCAATTCCACTAGTATACTGGCTGACTGGAAGAAAGCTCAAAGAGATACAGTACAAGAAGTTGATATTCGACATGACGGCAGATATAGTCGCGAATCGGAGGAAAGCGCTGAAGGCTAGTGAACACAAACTATATAGAGACAGTAATGAAGAAGACGAAAATTTGGGAATAGTTGACAAATACATTTGTGAAGAACTGAGCGATGCAGAAATAGTGAAGAAAATTTTTGTGCTTTTCACTACGGTATGTGAATAAGATGTTACTAAGTCTCCAAAACTTTGCTATTTGAAAATCTTTACTAGAAACAGTACAGTAGGAATATACATTTCAGTATATGTAGATTGGGACAAAAGATTTCAATTACGCAAGGACGTAACCGACATTTTACATGAGTATAACGTATCTAATAATATGAATGACGTATCCGATACTGAGTAAGACGTACTGTATGATGTACCCGATATTGTGTATGACGTACTGTATGATGTACCTGATATTGTGTATGACGTACTGTATGATGTGCCCGATATTGTGTATGATGTACTGTATGATGTACCTGATATTGTGTATGACGTACTGTATGATGTCCCAGATATTGTGTATGACGTACTCGATGTCGCATAGCATAAGTCGCCGGGACATATCACAGTAGCGAAATATGGGAACGCATTGAGTTCAGCGGTGGACGTTTTCCGGCTGCTAATGATTTATGTTTCAAGGTTAATAGAAAAATGTAATTGTTTCAGAGCCAAGAAGCTTCTGCTAAGATAGCGTCTACGGTCTTCTTGATTTTAGCTCATTTACCGGAGTGGCAGGTATGTCAACACTTTTTAATCGACTTCAAAAAAGGAGAAGGTTCTCAATTATACTGTATGTTTTTTGTTTGTTTATGTTACGCGATAACTCCACCAATTATAAATAGATTTTGATGATTAGTTTTTTGTTTGGTAGAGAATACTTAAGGGGCGGTCCCAGAAATTTTTTCTCGAAATAGATTCAGCGCTTTTTGAGAAAATGATGATGGTGATGATATTATGGTATTACATACAAAAAGCTTTCTTTATACATAGAAATACTGGCTCGAAGTCGAGACTTTTAAAACGTATTTTTTTAAAATATATTCTCTAAGTTTCAGGGAAATAGATTCTTGCTAGTAATAATTATTATAGAAATTAGTTATTTTCGCTTGATTTTCCAGGACAAAGTCTACAAAGAGCTGGTAGACGTATTGGGAGCAGACTTTGACTACGTGACGGACGAACAGCTCAAGGATCTTCGTCACCTGGACATGGTGTACAACGAGGCGCTCAGATATATGTCCATCGCGGCCGTCATTGAGAGAACTGTACAGGAAGAAGTTACCATCAATAACGGTGATTTTTTTAATTTTGTTATTTTGTGTATTCGTATTACTATGTTCAAGTAAAAACCGTTAAATGCACGTGTCTCCGCGTGTTTTATACGAATAATTACGAATATTTTAAAAGTCTTTGAAGGCGACTAATGTTCAAGAGATGCGCAACAGCATCTATGTAACAACAATATAACACTGCCACTTGTGTGACTGACGTGGCGATATATAAGGAAGGCTCACGCCCAACAGTGGACTTATTCAGTCGATTATGATGACCTCAATTTTTATCTTCCAGGAACCCTCACGCTGCCGGTTGGAGCCTCGCTGTTGATACCAATACACATCATCCATCGTGACCCTCAGTTCTGGAAGGACCCTAATAAGGTCCAGCCGGAAAGGTTCAGTCCAGAAAACAACAAGTTGCGGGACCCTAACGCGTACATACCTTTCAGCGTGGGAGCTATGGACTGTATAGGTATTTGAACAATTAATATGTATTTGTTGTATACAAAAAAAGTTCTTATCATCACTAGAAGCTATATTTACCAGACAATATTGGGGATGTGGAAGAAAAGCACAATAGTTGAACACATACTCGTATAAATTCGTTATTTTATGGATGCAATAGATCTAATGAAACAGAACGTAAGTTGAATGTCGACTTAGATTTGGCTTGTCTGAAAGTTTCGCGGGAAAGGAGTTCTACAACGCTTTGCACGGTAAAAGCAGTGTAGAAGACGGAAGAAGATTTTGTATACGACGGGAAGAAATGTCAAATATGAGGAAATAATTAGGAATGTAGAATTGAAAATACGCTCTTTGAGATAAACCAGACGGAATATAGAAGGGAAATAATGACTTTGTAAGCCCGTGCGGCGACGGACTACGAGCCACTTGAGATAAGTTTGAAATTAGGTGTTCTGGGACGTGATCAAATTTACGCAAATCTAATATGAAACGAGTGCAATAGTTTTGAAGTCACTCTGACTTACTCAGTAGCTTTTGAGTCAGATAAAGGTCGAACAAAAGCTGACATAAAATTGACAGAAGGAAGAAGAGTATGGCAAGTATGGAGTGGCAAGACAGATTTTCCTTCTGACTTCAGAAACCTGCAGCTTCTCTAAAAGGAAATGATTGATAACGCCTTAAAATGTTGGTCGGTTGTATATATCCCAATTTTCTACGAGAACTTCATGGGCAAAAGTTAGTTTGTGTGTATCCTGTGTATATGAATTTGGTTGATATTTTGTGACAGATTTGACATTTCCCTATCTTTGGGTTTGAGCGATATTTAAAAATTCCTTAAATTCATTGCTACTTTGATTTTGGGCCTCAGGTCGCGTATTCGCTTCATCAATGATCAAGACCCTCGTTGTTCATACTGTCCGAGACGTGGAGTTCGAAGCTGATGGCAGGATCGAAGACCTGGAGCTGAAGGTAGCTGTATCCGTCAGGTTCGCCAAGGGATACAACTTGAGAGCCAAGCCTAGAAGACCGAACATACTGTGATGCTTAATGATGTTTTTGTAGACTATAAATTGTTTTCTATTGATCGGGAACTTTTTGTTTTATTTGCAACTGATATTTTTGCCCACGAGTATCCGTGTACTTCACTGTACCCCCCAGGAACCACTAATGCCATCCTTTTAAATGCAGTTCTAGTTTTAGTTTCCGTACCTCACAAGGAACCCTCATAGGATCATTTGGTTGTCCGTCTCGGTGTCTGTCTATCAAGACCTTTTTATCCTGAAATGCGAGGAAGTATCAAATGGAATTAACGTCAAGTACTCGTACTCAAGTCGGCAATCCCTCTCATCTCTGAAAAATCAAAGCAATAAAAATATACGGCCGTTTCTATTCCTTATTTTCACCTCTTCCCTTGAAAGCGCATCAAAACTTACTTCCCATTGACCTAGAATCCTGAAATTTGGCAAGAAGCAAGGTCTCATAGTACAAGCATAGCAATAAAAGTGTAATGTTTAATTATAGCACATTACAATCGCCACTTTACGATTACAAACTGTTGGCGCCTGATGTAATAATCTTAACAATTATTCTACTGTTAACAATTGCTCGTTGGTTTCGTCAGGCGTACTTATTATTTATTATTTTCGGTATGTTAGTTATTCATATTCTACACGGAACCCTCGGTGCGCGAGTCTGACTCGCACTTGGCCGGTTAGAAAAAAATCAAAGTAAGTTCTTATTTGAGCAGCATTCTCTGTCTACACAAAGTAATATTTGACGAGGTCCCCACTGGGAATCGAACCCGGGACCTGCCTCGCTCATAAAACTTACTGTGCTACCGAGGTCGTTATTAATTGTCCTTTAAATAAGGATAAAACGAAAACTTCGGTCCAAATAGATCTTGATAAAAATAACTGTCTAATTTTAATTCAAGTCATTTTTTATGTAATAACAAAATGTCCGTTACGTGCATCGTTTTACATTTAGTTAGATATTAACTGGCGGACAAAATAAGAAGTTCGTATAACAAGGTACATTAGTAAAGCAATCTGCAGATTTGTAGTCTTATGTGTTTTGATTGCTTTCGTATTTTTAGTGTTCCGTACCACAAATAATACAATTAGCCACCATCACATCACTTTGTTGACCGTCTGTCTGTCTCTGTCTATGTGTCAAGACACGGTTTCTAAAGAACGTATCAAGTAAAAATCAATATCAAAATACTCAAGTGTTCAAAGTCAACGCAATAAAAAGATATGTCCACTATGCCGCATATTTCCACGAAGGAAATAAAACCTATATTATAGGGCTATTCCCATTTACCTTTGGCAAGAAGCAAGGTGGAACAAATGTAGGAATAAATCTGAAAAGTATAATTTTTAATTATATCTCATTAAAATCGGTTACGATTACAAACTCTTCTAGCGCCAGCATTGTATTTTAATGTGAAAATTAACAATTACTCGAGTATTTCGTGATGCGCATCAGCAATTATTTATGATTTTCAGTCTGTTAATTTTAATTATTCATATTTTGTACGGAAAAGTATTTGCGCGAATCCGACTCGGAATTGACCGTTTTTTTTAAAGGAAAATATGACAGATATCCACAATTTGTGTACCGCTTTACGATGCTTGGAACGTGCATAAACAAGATCAAATACGTCATGTTAATATTAACCGGCGCAGGCGCAGCGACACGACACTGCGGGGTGGTGCGCGCTGGTGATTGGAAGGGCCTTGTCTTGTCTGCTGATACAGGTAAGTCAATACAGAAAAATAACAACTGCTGTGATTTTAACATTTTAATTACTTGTTATCTCGGTCCAGACATACATTCGAAATTTCAAGGGAAAACGTCAAAAGCGGCTTTTAACTGCCGTATTATTGCGTTGACTTCGAAGTTTGATTTTTCACAGATTCAAGCGTTCCTGAGAAAAAAAGGCTGGACAGACAGACAGACAAGCAGACAGGCGGACAACAAAGTGATATTATGGGGGTTCCTTTTTCTTTTTGAAGTACAGAAACCTAAAAAACATATTTGCAAACATAGAACATCCTCCATTTTTTTAAGGATTGACGACCGACCTTACAAACCCATCATCAGAGTTGTTGAGCCACCATGAGGCCTCTGACATCACTCATGTAGTTACTACCTGTCATATATGTAATCCGTTGCCTTCCAAAGCACGGAATCATCTTACAATTCAGACAATCAGGTGATTCAGCCTACCATACCATAGTAAAACCTCCACACGTTTTTGACAAAAAGGGTCTTGACAGAAACAGACAGACAGACGGACAACAAAATGATCCTGTAAGGGTTCCTTTTGAGGTACGGAACCGTAAATACTGTGTAAAAAAAAAATTGGTTGCCTGTAAAGTCGGTATACGGGCGAAAGTTTTACGTGACAACGACTTTGAGTGGTAAAATAATTTTAATGTGAATATTCATTCAGGGACGCGTGCCTTTCACTTTTTATGTCTGTCTCTCTCGCTCTTAGGCGGGCTAACCATGCCCGAGTGGAAGGGACGCGTGCCTCTCACTCGCTCTCATTGTGAGCGCATAACGTGAGCGGAGCGTAACGCAGTTTCTTGAAGTGTCACCCGGCAAACCAATTTATAAGACGTTGTCACGTCAAAATGAAAATTGTGATTTACTATGAAGTTGTATATTAATGATACTCATTTCCCGATATTATAATATCCTACTTGTAATTGTATATAATTACTGCACAATATTATTGGTAAAGTAAATTTGCTATGAAACGTTTTATCGTATTGTACAATAAGCAATGTCTGATGAAGGGTTTAGTACCATTTTAACAGATTTCTAAATCTATTACAGAGTAAAATGAACATCGCCTGGTTTCACATAGTTGGTATCCTGTTAATTTCCGCCTTTCTATATTGGCTTCACTGGCACTGGACGCACAGAAGAATGCTGAAGTTGGCAGCACAGTTACCCGGACCTCCTGCTGTGCCGGTGTTGGGGAATGCTTTCGTCTTCTTGACAAGACCTGCAGGTTGGTTGGTCATCAGCTCCATGTTGAAGCTTGGAAACGTGGCTATTATGTACTCATGCAGCTGATTATAATATGATGGGTTTTTTTTCAGACCTTCTAATTATATTGGAGGCTTTTGTCAACAAGTATGGGCAGTATTTAAAAATCTGGCTGGGACCAGACCTCGTTATCATCGTGTCCAACCCAGCTGATGTTAGAGTAAGTTGGGTGATGTCAATATCAACCGCACTGGTGGATTCAAGAAATAGTCTTCTTGTCACATGCAATACGGTTCATTTACGTCTAAGTGCTTGCAAATGTCGCGAGTAAAAGTACTTACAATTACAGGACTAACGCATAAGGTCTGTTCCGGAGGTATGGGAGCGGTACAGGAAGGTGTGTTTACGGAACGTCAAAAGACGCATAACTTCAGTCGGTCGTCGTTCCGGTACCGCTCCTATACCTCAGGAACAGACTCAGTTATGCATTAGACCTGTAGTTATTCATTTCAGTTAATTAACTGTCATATATGTGTGTGTGAGTGGCGACACTTTGAGGCTCAGGCCAGCTGCTCGGATGCCTGCGTCCTATGTTCAAGAGTGAATGTGAACTTAATACTTACGTAGGTATTTGTTATAAAGTTCAGTATCCTGTAAAACACCTTCAATCTAGCAGTAGTTTGCTAGTATGTGGTTTTTTAAACACAGTAATTTTTGTTCTGTATGTTATGCATAAACAAGCGTTTTGCCCGTGACTTCGTTCGCGTGGACTTCAGAAATTGTCCTACGACAACTACTTGCTTGATTGAAATAAAAAGGAACCTATGTCCTTTTCCGTCCATCAAGTACAAAAAATCTAGTTCTTATATAATTTCCAGTTGCTGTTGACAAGTACCAAAATCAACGAGAAAGGTCCGCTCTACAAATATCTAACCAGTTACATCGGTGAAGGAATTCTCTCTGGAGGTAAGAGTAAAGATGGCATTCGCTTGATATTTGAATTGAATTAGTAAATAAACAATAAAAGCACTCTACGGTTACCCCATCAGCGTTCAAGATTCCAGTCATCCTGAAAGAACTAGGATTTTTGCAATAATCCTGAAAATAGCTAGGATGTTTGCCAAATTCTGTATAGATTCTAGGATTATCTCAGACTCTGGGTTGGCTCTGCCCGGAGCCGTATCGGATTCTGGAATTTATTCCATATTATGAATGTACTTTTCAACCGACATCAAAAAGGAGGAAGTTTTCAATTCGACTGTATGTTTTTTTCTCGTATGTTTACGCGATACCTCCGCCAATAGTGGACCGATTTTAATAACTATTTCTTTGTTTGGTAGAGCATACTTCAGTGGTGGTTCCAAATAAATTTTATCAAAATTGATTGATCGCTCTTTGAGAAAATAAGAATAAAACAAATATGTACCCAAATAATTCTACCTCTAAGGGTGAACATTTTAGGGGATATAGGGGATACTGGAGTAATTTAAATTTAGTGTTCTAGTTGGTGGAGTATTTTTATGTCTGCTAGCTACCCCCATATAACCTAAGTCTGCCACCAATCAGTAATGTTTACAGCACTGCTGTGTTATGGTATTAAAAGTCGAAGAATCATCATCTCATAGCTTGAGGGTTCTTGGTGAGCCGTCGCCCGTCGTACATGAATAAAGGAGAACATGTGTTACAGGGCCCACATGGCGTTACCACCGTAAAATGGTAAGCGCGTCGTACAGCAAGCGCAGCGTACAGTCCTACACGCAGGTATTCAACGACGACGGCTGCGACCTAGCGCAGGTCCTCGCCAATAAACATACAGACGTCACCTTCAATGTGTATCTGGATGTAGTCAAATACACAACAATGTCTGTTTGTCGTAAGTATTACTAACTGTATCTTATACTACAGGTCCGCATAACTGAGTCTGTTCTTGAGGTATGGGAGCGGTACGGGAGGGTTTTTTTTTTTTTTTTTTTTTTTACAGAGTATAGATCAACGCTTGGCCACGATCTCGCCTGATGGTAAGCGACGATGTGGCCTACGATGGTGCGCGTTGGTCTAGAAGGTGCCTGTTTACCCTCGACTTGAAGACACCCAAGTTATAGTTTTCTGGGAATACAGACGCCGGCAGCGCGTTCCACTCTCTGGCTGTACGCATGATAAAATTAGAAGCAAAGCGCTTAGTGCGAGCAATAGGAATGTCAACGACGTATTGGTGGAGCCCTGCTGTTCGTCTGTTGGATCGATACTTAAATGGCGATGGCGGAATCAACATGAACAGCTCTTGCGCGCACTCTCCAAAATGTAACCTATAGAATACAGAAAGGCAGGCCACTTTTCGCCTGTGTTCAAGGCTTTGGAGTTTGGCCTCCACGAGCGAATCATTGCCAATGAGCCTCTTTGCACGTCGTTCTACCGAGTCCAGGGCTGCTAGCTGGTATTTAGCAGAGCCATCCCAAAGGTGACATAGGTACTCCATACATGATCGAACTTGAGCTCTATAAAGGCTTAGGAGCTGTTCAGGCGTGAAGTACCGTCTCACCTTGGATAGGATGCCGAGTTTTTTGGCAGCGGTCTTTGCAATGGACTCGATGTAACTACCAAAGTTGAGGTCGGATGTAATATCCAGCCCCAAAAGCTCAAGGTGGTTAGTTATAGGTACGGAAACATTTTGGAAAGATGGAGCAAGATGAAATGGACTTCGCTTTGCAGTGAACAGACACGCCTGTGTCTTTTTCGCATTGAAGCTGACAAGATTGGCATCGCCCCAATCGGACACGGCCTTAAGTGTCAGCTCAACACGATCTACCATAGATTTTCTGAGGGATCGGGTTAGGTCACTGTCGGCCTGCGCAGTAGACAAATATCTCTCCGAGACTGTGCTGTCATCAGCGTACCCAAAGATACCGGGCATTAGTAATAAGTCGTTGATGTGCAGCAAAAACAGAGTAGCGGAGAGAACAGATCCCTGAGGGACACCAGCATTTATGCCCAGCAGATCGGACGAGCAGCCATCGATGACGACTCGGATCGATCTGCCCCTCAGGAAATCAGACGTCCACGAACACAAGCCGCCAGATATCCCATATGCTGGAAGTTTGCTAATAAGGCTGTCGTGCCAAACCCTATCAAAGGCCTTCGAGATATCAAGAGACACGGCAAGAGCCTCACCGTGCTTCTCGATGGCTTCGCTCCAGCAGTGAGTGGCATACACTAGAAGATCTCCCGTTGACCTACCACGTCGAAATCCGTATTGCTGGTCGCTCAGGATGTCGTTGGCTTCTAGGTATGTGAGGAGACGGTTGTTTAATACACGCTCCATAATCTTGCAGAGTATGGAGGTGATTGCTATAGGACGATAGTTGTTAGGGTCAGCACGGCTTCCTTTTTTGGGCACAGGCTGCACGTTAGCCACCTTCCAGGTCTCAGGGACGATCCCAGTATTCAGAGAAAGTCTGTACAGGCGTGTCAGGACAGGACATAACTCGGGTGCGCAGTTCCGCAAGACTATAGCCGGAATGCCATCTGGTCCACTAGCTTTATTCACGTCTAGTGTGCGAAGGATTTTCAGCACCTCTTTTTGGTGTATATGGATTTCCGGCATTTTCGAATCACATTGAGGTACACGAGGTGGAGTTTTGCTTCCTGCGTCTAGACGTGAGTTGTTTGCGAAGAGAGAAACAAACAAGTTTGCCTTCTCCTCTGCGGTATGAGCTAGTGTTCCATCAGGCTTCACAAGTGGGGGCAAGGACGGTCGGCTGAAATTCGCCTCGACTGATTTGGCAAGAGACCAAAACGCTTTACTCCCAGAAGGGTAAGAAGCGAGCCTGGCTCCTATACGGCCAATATGGTCAAAGCGAGCCTTGCGCATAGTCTTCTTGCAAGACTTGGCGGCTATGTTGAACGCTCTCTTATGCTGACGTGTGTCCGGAGCTTTGCGGTTACGAGCATCTACCCAAGCTAAGTATGCAGAGTGCTTCCGAGACTCTGCACTTGTGCACTCCGCATTGAACCAGGGGCGAGCTTTACTTTCGAGTGATATGTCGGAATATGGGATGAAATATTCCATAGCTCGACACACCACCTCGGAGATTTCAGTAGCGCAGCTCGACGGATCGTCTGAAGAGAAACACGTTTGTCGCCAAGGATAAGATGCAAGAAAATGTCGCATCTCATCCCAATCTGCTGATTTGTAACGCCATACTCGTCTGGTGCCCCTGGGACTAGGGTCGATAGGAGAGTAGACAGAAACAGATTTCACCAGACAGTGGTCAGAGGTACCAAGTGGCGACGAAACCGACACTTGGTATCTGTCTGGATCGGTAGTCAGCAGAAGGTCTAAGCAATTGGCGGTGTGATCATCCACGTCCGGCACGCGTGTAGCACAATTCACCAGCTGACTGAGATCTAGCGTTAGAGCGAAAGCTCTCGCCCCTCGCCCAGCATGGTCGGTTTTCTGGTATGGGAATAGCCATTCCTTATGATGAGCATTGAAGTCCCCCAGAAAGACTAGTTGTGCAGACGGGTACCGGTGTTGCGCGGCGTCAGCCGCATCGCTGAGATGATCGAACAACCTCGTTGTGTCCTGATCAGTAGTATGCGATCTGTATACAACAGCGTAGACTATTTGATGCAGACCAGTGTCTACCAGCATCCATAAAACAGAAAAGCTAGGATCTTCTAAGTTGCGAAGACGTCGACAGCAAATGTCGTCACGAGCGTAAGCACAGACTCCGGCGTTGCGGACAAAATTGTGCTCCAGAGAATATCCTGGGTATGTAAGGTACGCCGTGTCACCAGGACAACCAATCTTCGTCTCCGTCAAGAAGAGGATGTGCGGCCTCTCAGTCTCAAGATGGTGGTGGACTGCCACGAGATTTGAGTGCAATCCTCGAATATTACAGAGGTGCACATGGAGAGTGAGGACGTGCATCCGCTGTGTAACCTTTTTAACTTTTCTGTTTCTCATCATCGGTGTCTTTGGGAAGGAGTGAAGAAAGGCAGAAGGAAAGAAGTGGGATTAAGGCGCTGCGCTGCAAACCCAGTGGTACGTACCATGTCGTCACGCTTATGGTTGGCTGGGCTGGAGCGCGCGGGGACGCCCGAACCCCCCCAGGAGGGTGTTTTTACGGAACTTTGACTCAGTTACGCGTTGAATGTTATATGAAGGGCTTCTCTGACTGATTGACAGACCAACGCGCAGCACAATACGATTCAGTTTGTACATTGAAATGTGAATTATTTACAATCAACTACCATCGATCATCATTCAAAGAAAATAAGGTTCCAGATAAAGTTTTCATCTTGTTTTGTATAATGACGTTGCCATGTCTACTGGTCATGCAAGTGGCTGTCTATGTACGAACCCATCTAAACTCGTACACCAGACGGAGGGAGGGTCACACGCACAATGTCCGCCACCCAGACACGCTGCGGCCAGTCGCATTTAAACGACTAGACAAAATGTCGAGGACCATTCGTGTTATGGGCCCTCCAGTTTACAACAGGCTGCCAAACCAAATTAGAGAGGCTCTGAGTCTATGCTCTTAAAATGGCTTGTCGCACAGTGTTTCTATAAAATAGATGACTTATTCAACTATACTCCATGACTAGTAGTAATTTAACTTTAGTCATTTAATTTTGACTTTTGTGTGTGTGATTGATTAATAAATTGTTATTTAACTTTAAGATATTGACTTGTACCAGCAGTACCAATAAATGATGGTTATGATTAAAAGCCTTCCTCAAAGGGGTGAAATATCGAAAAATTCGTTATTGTTAGTTGCTCAAGATTTTTTGCTTTTGCTTTGAAGTAGATAATTACACGAAGTCTAGTGTAAAGGTGAAGTTAATCTATTAAATCATTATTAGTAATAACAATTACAGCAAAACCATAAATACTGCTCCGATGAACCTATACTTTTGGGGATCCGTACATAAAAAGGAACTGTCCGTCTGTCTGTCAAGAACGCTTGCGGTATCAAGTTGAAATTAATATCAAATACTACAGTCTGCAAAAATCGTAAATAATTTGTGTATAAACATCATCCCCCAACCCCGCCCCCTCCCATCTCTTAAGTTTCCAAAGTGAAAAAACTGATATAATCATAGTTAGTAAACAGGAATTGGTTTTAGGAACTTTTAAAAAAAATCATCCAAAACCCTTGGCAAACAATCTTAGTTATGCGGGCCTATTGAACCTTATTTCAAGGAATAATATCCGACTATTTCTGTCCATGGTTCGGAACCATTGTGCGAATCCGATTCTCACTTGACGGATTTTAATTGTAATTTCAATGCTTTGCAACCGCAGCTCCGCATATTTGCTCGTATATCCTGTAATTTTCATAATGGCCGTTGTAGCGGGTGGGCAATGTTATTAAACCAGATCTAGAGGTCTAGCGCGGTGACCTATGTATCTAGATGACCTGGTAATTTGTATAGCTTTAAATTGGACTGGATATTACACACGACTTTGTTCGCGTGATTTCCATGGAAGAGTTTAAGCAGCAATTTTCATGAAAATTAAAAAAAATGAAAGCTTTTACTCGTATTACTGACGCTTGCTATTTAATGCTTTCGTTTACAGCAGATTAAAATTATAATAAGTGGCTGAACTTATTTAAAAACTACTAAATGATGACATGAAGTTTTTAGCTTCAAAAACCATTCCACACTTTTTTTATTTCACTCCATATTTTTATTTGGTACTTTCTCTCTATCAAAGGTAAATAAATCTCATAATTTATATGGTTTTGTTTCCGTCAAAGCAAATATGTTTTCTTCTTGTTGTATTCGTATAAGCATAAATACAGTGGCAAAACATATGTGTATTTGCACAAGCATTTGCCCACGACTTGATCTGGATGGACCTTAGAAAACAGTTAAAAACACCTTATGTCCCTTTTCCATCTGAACACTACAAAAGGCCTCCTTGGTAAGGACAAACAGGCATTAGTTACACATACTAAAATTCTCAACGTATCTTTTTTCAGGAACCATCATGGGACTTACAAAGGAGGAGTCAAAGAACTTGAGACGGTTGAATGAAGTCCTTATTGAAACACAAAAGTAATTACCACCTCCATCCAAGTTTCATACTAAATTTATGTTGTCATAATATTTTAAAAAAGCTGGATTTGTGTAATAACTATCTAAAAACAGCACATCAGATTGTGATATCGCGAAATGCGTATCATTGACATACAACTTCACAGAGAATTACAATTTTCATTGAAATTGAAAAAGTCTGTGTGTCCTGCATGTCGCTGCGTCTTTTGAAGATCTTGTTGTTGATTGTGACAATCCCCTATGGATCAAATCACCTCCCCAAGGCCAATCTCGGTCATGAATCGTACGATTGGTCTGGGTTTGGAGGAAGAGGAGGTTGTGGCAGAGTGGCCTTCGAGGTGTCTGTTCCTGCTGTGATGAAGAGCATCACAGTGGCAGAGGATATGGATGGACGTCTCCTCATCCTCCTTACAGAATCTGCAATCCCTACTGTCGCTCAGGCCCATATGGCTGAGGTGTTTGTTTAGCTTGCAGTGCCCTGTTAGGATCCGGGTCAGGATCCTTGGCTCCTGCTGAGCGAAAGCGCTTCTTTTGCGTACGAATTGTTGTACCCATTCAGAAGCACTTTAGAGTGGTTTTGGCCAGGTGCGGCTTTCCAGAACTGCAGTCCTCGTGGGCGCAAGGAAATGTTTTACAATACTAACAAAACAATAATAAAAATGTCATTATACAGTTCAATGAAGAAGAAAAGAAAGAAAACATATATTTAAATATCCTAAATAGTAATATGTCAATAATATAATATGTGTAAAACAATATCGATCACTTACCTATACTCCAAGAATTATTTGTTGCTGTAAAAACATTTTCCAAGTTTCATAAGTTTTCGATATTATGAACAATTAATTGATATAATTAACACAATAGTTTTATTGAAACTGTAATGTTAAAAAGCATTTATTAACTAGCCAGGCCGTCATTAATTAATTATTATGATCTCACTTTCAGATTCTACGACTTCGTCTTTACTAATATGACCCGCTGGTGGAACTCAATTCCACTAATATACTTGCTGACTGGAAGAAAGTTCAAAGAGAATCAGTACAAGAAGTTGATATTCGACATGACGGCAGATATAGTGGGGAAAAGGAAGAAAGCGCTGAAGGATAGTCAAGAAGACGAAAATATGGGAATTGTTGACAAATACATATTGCGTGGAGATCTGAGTGATACAGAATTATTGCAGAAAATTTTTGTGCTTTTCACTACGGTATGCAAATTAAAAGTTACGGCTCGTCTGCACTTTAGGTGACTACAACAGATCTGGAGATGACTGCAGGGCAGAAATCCTATCGGATAGATTTGCATGATGAGTTCTACAAGCAAAAACTATTGTAAGTCACCTAAAGTGCAGTCCTTCCAAAGTTACAGTTTAAAAAAAGCTTTGCTATTATCAATAGGGTTCAGTTCAGTAAGCATGAACTGGGTGACCACCTGAAGGAGCTCGCTCTGATACCCGGTCTGGATGTTTCCTAGTTATTCTGAAAGTTTCTTGGTGATTTTTGGACCGGTACAAGATCAACCCGTTAACTTTCGTTGTAAGGTTTAAGTTATTTGTTATGTGTTTAGTATGTAGTTTATTTGCAAATGTTCTTTTTAAAGTTTAGTTAAAAAAATGTTGTATTGTTTCAGAGCCAAGAAGCTTCTGCTAAAATAGCGTCTACCGTCCTCTTGATATTGGCGCATTTACGGGACTGGCAGGTATGTATGAGTATATATTTTTTCAGCTCTATCAAAGAATGATGGGTGTTGATTTATTATTATTCATTGGAAGCCTTTGTTTGGGTTTAACAAATAATTATCTTATATCTAAGTCAGTATACTACAGTCAGTAACAGGGATGTCTACCAGTGCAAGGAGAAAGATGAAGGGATGGTATGCGCATATATGTATCGGATCTTTAAATAAGAAGGTTCTCTGTGACACAAATGAAAAGATTATAAAACGAAATAAATATCATAAATATCATATGTCAATATAATATATAAATAAGGATACTTAACTAACTGTAAAACGCTGAGATTTAAAAATGCATAAAAATACTGGTTTGAAATCTGTACATTCAAAGTAATATTTTTTCTACAGATGATCCTTTGTTAAATATTTTTGACATGGAAATCGATTTCCAAATTGTATACGTACACACAATAATAACTACAATTATTTTTTTCGCTTGATTTTCCAGGACAAAGTCTACAAAGAGCTGGTAGACGTATTGGGAGCAGACTTTGACTACGTGACGGACGAACAGCTCAAAGATCTTCGTCACCTGGACATGGTGTACAACGAGGCTCTCAGATATATGTCCATCGCGGCCGTCATTGAGAGAACTGTACAGGAAGAAGTTACCATCAATAACGGTAATCTAACACCTTTTAATGATCCTTCTTGTATATTTATTTATTTATATCGGCGATCTCAGAAACTGCTCTAACCATTTCACTGAAGTTTGTTATGTGGGCGTTTTCGGAGATGAAAAATTCATCTAGATTAGTCTTATGTCTGGAAAAACGCGTGTTTTCGAGTTTTCATGCGGTTTTCTTCCGCATTATTCAACGCAAAATATGGTCGCGAATTTCACACGCTAGGGCATAAGCATTGTGATCAAGCGGCCAAGGCGCAAGGTTGTCAATCACAGGTCCGGGTTCTAATACCGGTCGCATACAAAGTTTTTCTTTTTGGGAAGGGGAATATGTGGGTGTGAAAGTGTGAATGTGTGTAATACTTCATGGTTACCTTGATCGGTTTTTTAAACGAATTAATTTTTTCATACAGGAACCCTCACGCTGCCTGTTGGAGCATCGCTGATGATACCAATACACATGATCCATCGCGACCCACAGTTCTGGAACGATCCTCACAAGGTCCAGCCGGAAAGGTTCAGTCCAGAAAACAACAAGTTGCGGGACCCTAACGCCTACATACCCTTCAGTTTGGGAGCTATGGACTGTATAGGTATTCAACTTTGCCAGATGTATTCTGTTAAACATAAGCCCCCATCATTGATCGCCACGTCGATCTCTCTATAAGGGAATTAAAACTTGACAGAAGCATTGTACGCAACGCAGTAGGATGTTGGTGATATTTATGTAGTGACCATATACTGATTTTTCAGCTGAGACTACTAATTTTATAAATGTGTAAGTATTGATGTGACTCTATGGCGCATAAACCTGAGCCAATTTGGATTAAATCTAAAACACAGACGGAATGTAATATATTCTGGATATCTCGACAAGATTCTAAGCTGGAGAAATCGTGGGCAGCTAGCGTTGATATTGCGATGCAGATTAGGGGATAAATTTGCCAAAGTTTGAGGGAAGAAAAGTTAAAAAGTTTGTTATGTTCCTTCAGGTCGCAGATATGCTACATCACTGATCAAGACCCTCGTTGTTCATGCTGTCCGAGACGTGGAGTTTGAAGCTGATGGCAGGATCGAAGACCTGGAGGTGCAGGTGGCTATATCCGTCAGGTTCGCCAAGGGATACAACTTGAGGGCCAAGCCCAGAAGACCGAGCAAGAAACTACTGTGATTGATGAATGTTTGGAAGTTAAATAAACTTATTTCTATTCATTGGGGACTTTTATTTTTTTACAAATAGTATTTTTAGTAATCACTTGATGAACGGGAACAAAAAGTAAGCTATGTCCTTGTCAATTCTACAAGATCTATTTGATTGGCAATTGAGCCATAATATTTTTTACCAGACAAGTTAGAAGGTTTGTAGTCATTTCTTGTCGTTCAGACGTTGTATGCGATGGGTTAAGTAGTCGTGTATTTTCCCAGTAGTTCCGCTGAAGCTGTCCCGCGACTAGCCTACTGTTAGATTTCTTTCCGGAAGTTCCGTTACTCTACAATTGGTTGAAGGGTAGTAAGTAGTAACTGAACTTTGGGAATATAATTCCCAGCAGTCCAGTTGCGGGACGACTTCAGCGAAACTACTGGGGACACACGTCAGTACTACCAGATTTATTATTTTGACAATGACAAACATTGGAGTTATTTACAATATTTTTAAAGTTACAATAAGTGAAACTTGTTAGTGAACAAGGGTAATTTTAGGTAAAGAGCAAACACGCCAAAATAAATTAAACTTAGTGTGACCCTAGAGTGGACCTTTCTTCTGAACGCAACCATATAAAAATAACATGGGACTCTTCAAACGAAGAGCAAATAGGCACCTTCTAGCCTAGACCAACGCGTAACATTGTCGACCTCATCAACAAGGTGAGATTGAGGTCAAGCATTGATTCATATATTTTTTTTTATTTTCTCAAAAAAGCGCTGCATCAATTTCGATAATACACATCTGCAGTATGCTCTACCACACAAAAAAAGAATCATCTAAATCGATGTACAATTGGAGGAGTTAACTCGTAACGTGCATACAAAAAATACAGTAAAATATGAGAACCTCCTCCTTTTTTGAAGTCGGTTGAAAATAGTAATAAATTATGCTTTATGTGTGTTTTATCGACCTAGAGCGGGAGTCCTGAGTGTTGATGCAGTAAAAATAATGATCAAATTCGTAATTCTAACTAAACAATTTCTAACTTTATTGTTTCGCTTTATTTCTGACGAAAAAAATGCTTAGTTATAATTTATGTGACTCAAAATGCACTCTAACTATGGGTCTATGGCCTACATCTCACCGAAGCCAAGTAAGGTAACAAAATGGCCGCAATATGGAAGTGTATCTCACTCACCGATATATCTCAAGTAAATGAGTTCCGCTCAACTATTTTCCCGTTCATAGTATGTTACAGGCAATTAACAATGTTAAGTGACGATAAGGTCGACAATGTTACACGGTGGTCTAGAAGGTGCCTGTTAAGGGCCCCGTCACACCTACCGATTCTGTTCTGATCCACCTAGAACATCAAAAACGAATCCCGGTTGTTCGCGACACTTGATTTACGCTCAGTCGTAATCTACCGCTTGCCGAGAGATGTACTAGTTTACCTTTTACTTTCGCTGTCTTAGTAGTGTACTGAGGCACAATCTCTCTCTCTCTCTCTCTCTCTCTCTCTCTCAGGTATATGTAGTTTGTATATAACTCGCGCCTCTTTCTGACGGTGCGAGTAGACAAGTGTGTTTCGATCATTACATTTTGATTCCAATTTTGTATTGTTATGATCAAGGTAGACCAGAACAGAAAAGAAGACAGGTGTGTCCCCACGATTGATCTTCGTTTGAAGATACCCAAGATTTTTTTCTTCAATTTCATTCGTTCAGGGAACACTTAAGCCGTTATTTTTGAACGGTCAGATGAAGCCCTATTAATCTGTGGTCCAGTGGCTACAACTCGGACTCACTATCTGGAGGTAACAAGTTCGACTCCCAGTGGGGGTATCCATCGACACTCGGTTAGGTTAGTGTTAAGGAATTTTTATGTCTGCCTGGCTAGTTACCACCACCATAGTCAGCCGCTAAACTGCAGTTCTAACAGCACTGTTGTGTCACGGTATGAGAAGTAGCAGAGCCACCGCCCCATTATCTTGAGGGTTCTATTGATCGAACTGAGCACAGGTGACATGTAGGCCAAGTGCAAAAAGCCATTACATATATTTTTTAAGTTGATAAGGTTAAGAGTTTTCGTTACACAAAAGTATATTCTAATTTCGAAAAATAAAAGAATTTTCAAAGTTTCAAAATCAGTTTAAAATAAAATTATTTATATTTTTCTAATAACATAGTTTCTGTTCAATTGCCTTCAAATGCTGATGGCACAGAATAAATATGTGATGGTCTTCACGTTTTTGTTAATATATAAGAATGGCCCCTGAGCGGATATAGCCACAATGGCCCTAAGGGCACGTAAGGGTCAAACGAAAACTTCGGTCCAAAAAGATTATCAAGATTAACTTTGACAAGAATAATGTCATAATTTGAATTCATGTCATTTTTATGTTACGTGCATCGTTGTGCATGATATTTACTATGATGTGGCGTAAAAAATAAGTTCATAACAAGCTACATTAGTAAAGCAATCTGCATATTCTGAGTTATTAGGGTTCCTTAACTGAAAAGGAAAAAATGAACCATTATAGGGTCACGTCTGTCTGTCTAAAATTAATATCAAATACTCAAGTGTACTGTCCATTGTCCCTGTGAAAAATCAAGCTGCTAAGTCAACTAAATAAAAAGATACAGCCATTTAAGCCGCATATTTCGACGAAAGAATCAAAACCTATATATAGATTTAGGGTACTTCCCATTTACCTATAATCATGAAATTTGGCAAGAAGCAAGGTATAGACACAGCACAAAAATAGGGATAAATATGAAAAGTTTAATTTTTACATTAAAACTAGCAAACCCGGCGAACTCCGTTTCGCCACCAGATGGCTTCGTTTCATGTAACATTTCGTTTGGTGATTAAAAAATGAAGAAATTTTTTTGTTTGTTTTATATTTGAAAAGGAAAATTTTTATTTCATTTCACAACAGTAATGAATTCATTTCGATTACAAAAATGAAGTGTTATTTAGTTGAACTTCTCTAAGTAAATGTGAATCCAAAGTAAATACTGAATCGAAGCGTTATACGTGTCCGCAAATTATCCGTTTCATTGAAGTGCTCTTTGGTAAACCACATTTTGTGTTTTTTGGTCTGACGTTAACACAAACAAAGCGGATGGTTTCCCAACTCATGAACACGCAACGTATGTGAAAAACAATGATTTTCTAAATTTATCCCGCAAACACTAAGCGATTGGCCTTGCGACTTGTTAATTGTCATTGCGAACGCAGGGCGAACTGGAAATTGATGCAAGATATCTTCACATATGTCTTCTTTGTATTTGTTCCATAACTGAATTGATTGTGAAGGAAAACATGTGGTGATGATAATTGCGAACGGCGTTCGTATTTGGTACGCATTTGATGAAACAACTGAATCCGCAAGTGTTCAATCCCAATGAGAATCGTTCTCCAGCAAACCCAATAGTTGACATGCTTCTCGATATGTTTGGCATTGGTGGCCATTCAGTTTTCATAAAATATTGGCTTGTAGTACATGCTATGTGTCAGAGATGGCGCTGTATGTGAAAAAAGATTTTTCCGCTGTTGAAATTGTTCCTGAATTTTCTTTGCTATAAACCTCACGGAGCCCGAGACCTTTCCAACTAATGCAAAACCGTGGAAATCGGTTCGTGCGTTCTGGAGTTATAGCGTCAGGAAGGAAAACCCGACTTATTTTTATATAGTAGAAAATAGATAAAAAAAATATAACTTCCATTTCACTGGATGGTCTCTGAATTGTGAATAGATTTTGATGGTTATTTTTAACCGACTTAAGAAAAAGGATAAGGTTATCAATTCCACGGGTATGTATTTTTTTGGTGTTTGTTACCTCAGAATTTTTGACTGGGTAAACCGATTTGGATGAGTCTTTATTTGAAAGGTGGTGCTTCCCGTGTGATCCCATTTCAATTTGGTCCAGTTCTGACAACGGCATCCATGAGAAAAATATATAAATCTTAAATTTGCCTCAGTAAAAGTATACTTTTAGGGCAATTGAAGTAGGTTTCTAGTTCTTTTTGAACGCATTTACTTGTTAGTACCTTTTGCCCGCGATTTCGTCCTTGTTTACTTCGAAAAATATCCCACAGGAATAACTTGCTCCAATGATGGGGGCAAAAAATATTTTACCCCTAAAGGTGGAAAATTGGGGGATGAATACTGTGTTGAAATGACTCCACAACTTGTGTACCGCGTCAGAGACCGCGTCGCGATCTTCGGAGCATGTATAAACAAGATCAAATACGTCATGTTACAATAACCGGCGCAGGCGCAGCGACACCACACTGCGAGGTGGTGCGCGCTGGTGACTGGAAGGGCCTTGTCTTGTCTGCTGATACAGGTAAGCCAATACAGGAAAATAACAACTGCTGTGATTTTTACATTTTAATTACGTGTTATCTCGGTCCAGACATACATTCGAAATTTCAAGGGAAATCGTCAAAAGCGGCATTTAACCGCCGTATTATTGCGTTGACTTCGAAGTTTGATTTATCACAGATTCAAGAGTTCCTGAGAAAAAAAGGCTTGACAGACAGACAGACAAGCAGACAGGCGGACCAAAAAAGTGATATTATGGGGGTTCCTTTTTCTTTTTGAAGTACAGAAACCTAAAAAACATATTTGCAAACATAGAACATCCTCCATTTTTTAAGGATTGACGACCGACCTTACAAACCCTAGTCATCAGAGTTGTTGAGCCACCATGAGGCCTCTGACATGAATCGTGTAGTTACTACCTGTCATATATGTAACCCGTTGCCTTCCAAAGCACGGAATCATCTTACAATTCAGACAATCAGGTGATTCAGCCTGCAAAGTCCTAACCAAACTTGGGACACTCTCACAAAGTGATATTTGAGAATGTCCCCACTGGAAATCGAACCCGGGACCTTGGCCTGTGTTGCGGGTCGGAGCCTACTCAGACAACTGCAGCACCACGGAGGCCTTTCTGGCTAGCAAAAGCACTCACTAATGTTACGGCACCACTACCGTGATATGCCAATAATTTTATTGCCATATTTTTAACAACGCCTAGGTGTAACCACGATTTATGACCATAATTTTCGGTCTTTTTTCGCACATCAACGAAGATTACCGCAGTATGTAGTACTCGCACAATAAGTTTGCCCCTCTGAAGTTAGCTCTCCGCAATTCCAAACATGTGCAGTCGGAATGTGTGTGTATTATTTTCGATAATAACTCTCCCTAGATAACATAAAACACTAGGACATTTCTTTCCACCCTCTAACTTGCCTTGCCTCCCACTTATACGTTAATAATTGATACTTCGCGGTCTTTTGTGACTAACATCAGAGGGGCAAACTTATTGTGCGAGTACTGTAATTAATGCGTATGTTTGTGGCCACACTGCCGTTTGTCCAGTCTGCATCATGAGCTCAACGGCGACTCACGTATCGACCTACATGGAGTTTAACCAGCTGCAGCTTTAACCTCCATCCTGAAAAATGATATTTTTACCGCCTAATTTAATAACATATCCAAGTAAACTCTAGTGTACCCACACCACTTCTCGAAATAATTTAAACTTTGCTCTAACATCCCGGTAAATCGCACTGGGCCCGCGTGGTGGACTACGGCCCATACACTCTCTGTATGAGAGTAGGCCTGAGCCCCTCCAGTGGGGACATATATAGACTGTTGATGATGATGATGATCCCGGTAAACGGTAAGGTAGTGTGGCCATAGCATAATACTTTATAATAATTACTAACAGTATGATGTGGCTACTCACCGGTGCTCTGGGCCTTCTGCTGGTGTCATGGCTTCGCTGGAGACACCAAAACCGAAGACTGCTGGCCATCAGCAAGACAATACCTGGACCTCCAGCTATACCAATGTTGGGGAACGCTCTTCATTTCCTGTGCCAGCCTGAAGGTTCGATTCTTACCTACTATACATGTATGTTTACTATTTAGTTATATTTATTTTCATCTCAGTTAGTGATTAGTGACATAGAATGGAAGTGCTCATACCAAATAGCCTAGATTTTTCTTAAAATCTGCTTGGACTTGGTCCCTGTCTGGTTGATGGCAGGACTTTTTCTTTGTACGCCTGGCTAGCTACCACCATGTTACCTAAGTTTGACGCCAAACAGCAGTGTTAATAGCACTATTGTGTCAAAAGTCAGAGCCAGCGCCTCATTAGCTTGAGTCTTCTGGGTGCGCACGCTTACCATCCAACGAGATGAGATGAAGTTCAAGTTAAATCCCGTCACCAACCCGTCACCAACCCGTCACCCGTCAAAAAAGTGCTGTGGGGGCTATGATTGTTTGTGTTACCGAGATATATAACGTTTTTGTGTTTATTGTTATTTATGTCGGACAGAAATGAACCATAAGCACAGAATTAATATAGTACTACTAGCTTCCGCCCGCGACTTTGTCCGCGTGTACTTCAGGATTTATTCTACTTGTCCGATAGGCATAGAAGGCATCTATCTCCATTTCCAGCATAAGGTACAAAATAGTGTTTATTCTGTTACGTAGGCTAATAGTTTAAAGAAACAAAAGAAATTTCAATATCTGACGTAGTACATTCAAATAGTCTTCACACCAATATTATAAACGCGAAAGTTTGTATATACGAATTTACATATTCTATGGTCGGTCGCTAGGCAACGCGTTTTTGTTATTCCAAAATTGCCCATGTAATCCCACTAATATTATAAGTGTGATTTTGGACAATTTACACAATATGTCTTTAAAAATTATAGCCTATATGTTATTCTGATGTATAAGCTATGTTGTTGTAAAGTTTCATTCAAATCCATTCAGTAGTTTTTCCGTGAAAGCGTCACAAACATCCAAACATCTAAACATCCAAACTTTCACATTTATAATATTAGTACTATGTACATAGCAGACGGTCACCGCCTCCCGCCGATACGAGATACCTCACCTCCCCCGCAAGAGCCTGGCGCAGAAAATGGCCAGTACGTGTATCGCGCAATGACTTCGCACACACACGTACAAACGTTATCAGTTCCAAGTGACATCATGACATTTGTTCAAAGTGTCCAACGTGTGCCATAGGTCTGGGTTAGAGATATTATCGAGTTGCTATATCAGCCATTATGAAAATTACAGGATATACAAGGAAACATGCGGAGCTGCGGTTGCAGGGCACTTCAAACATTAAAGGCTAATAATTGTTATGAATACGGTGTTGATTTAATTGTTATTACTTCTAATTATAGTTTATCAGACGTTACTTTATCTAGATTCCACTTAATTGCAAACAAAAGCAACAACTCGCTCGTTTGAAACACATACTACGTGACCAAGGGTGGCTCCCGTATACGTAACGTGTAAATGAAATATTTTTTTCACTTCTACCCCTTGTGTGTCATAAAAATATTTAGAGTCTAGGAACACCACTTTTCGATTCAGAAAACCGTTTGCGAAATATTAAGCTTTAAGAGGGTATGCTGGTGTCAAAGCGCCCATACAAACATAGTCCAGTCATATTTTGAGTATTAAGCTATGAAAATCTATGAAATTTTCAAGACACAATCTAGAAACAAATATCTGTGTCGGTGGTGAGTCAGATTTTCGTTTAAATATATATTTCCAGAGTTACAGGGCGTCAAAGTATTGTATTTTTCGGTAATGAAAAGCCCCAACTTTGAACGTGTTTTACAAGAGTATGAATCAATTTAGAACAATTTGGAAAAACCACCGACATCTGAAATTTTATTAATATACTGTATGTATTGAAAAAATGGCTACATAATATACTGTATCCTTCAAATGAACACTGGACTACGAAACATCCAAATAACAGGTGGATAACTTCGCGTAGTGTATGCTGTCTCACCGTACGCGCTCGGGTATGATAGGGCTCGGAGAGGGACAGCTACAAAACAATGCAACCTTGAATGCGGCCACGTGGTCTTACCAACATAGCCTCTTAAGCTTTAAAGTGATAATTTTTGGTCGAGTCGAGCGACCTCCCGCCCGCTATCTGCTAAACTGTTGCTTTTAAAAATCTGAAGAAAAAAAAACAGTAGTAAGCTGCTACTACTGTAATAACTAAAGCTAAAAGAAAAACGATCATGACTAAGTTGGTTTTACAGGTTAATGAGTTATAGTCGACCAGTATACTAGGATATAATAAAAATTTCGTACAAATTTCACTCAAAATTAATTTTAATAAAACCAGTTTAACTACTAAATACAAATTCAATTTATGAGGAAACGCTAGTTGTTACGATGAAATATTACCACTTTTCATTTTTTTGTATTCTAGCGATGTAATTCAAAAAAATGATGAAAAAATGAAATGGCTTACCACAAGATTTTGCAAGATTATGCACAGTGCAGCTGTAGAAGTTTAAATGTAGAAAGTTTCAGAACCTTCGGCAAAAGAACTTTGCGAGACAGCTTTTGCCGAAAGTTATGAGGAATTCTACATTTATAATACGTTTCCAATTATTTATACACAATATTCAATCTTAAGTAGAGGCACAAACCAGAGAGTTTCACAGTGGCGCTTTGACTAAATATAGCGGGTTTGCTTGGGGAGTGAGCGGTGGCATCGAACTATAAATTGAAAGGTTATGGGAGCTACCGTACCATCTAGTTTAAAAAAAATTAAATAGACTTCTGTTTAACTACAATCTCACCTGATGCACCGAATTAATATATACCTCTATATATATCGTATTACGTACAGAATTACAGAACGGACGTTCACCGCCTCCTACCTCTCCTCCCCCGCAATAAACTGACGCAGAAAATGACCGTTCCGTATGGCGCATACTACATACATGCTTCTGCGTATACAAACGTCATCGATATGATGTGTGCCGATATCATGACATTTGTTCTAAGTGTCTGTCTGGGCCTAATGGTAATTGACGATGTGGTCGAAGATGGTTCGCAGATGCCTAAAAATAGCCTATTCATTCTGGTCTTGAAGACATCCAGGTTGTTTCACTTTGGGTATTGGGAATTTTAGACGGTGTCAAAATTGTCTCCAACACCTAATCGTACTAATTTTTGATAATTGCTCTATTCAATAAAACTTGTTTTTTGTTTTCGTGCCCCAACTCATTATTAAGAGATCGTGGCGATTGTTCTTGTGATAGGATTCCCACGCAAAATTCAACTTTTGTATTATAATGAATTGATAATTGGAATGATTACGATCTGAGAAACTTCAGAACGTCTTGTCGCCAAGTGTTTTGGGGAACTAGACACTTTTGATCAAGACTTTTTTGTATTAAGCTCTCGTTTGCATATCTTTTAATACCCGAATTAAAAGTCAAGATTGTTAACATTACAAATTTTTTATTTTAATTTTATTGAAGATAGACCAACACAAATACAAGACAAATATGTGTATTGTTACAATAACACAGTCCTAATTAACATAAGAAACAATGTCACCCGCACAAGTCAAGACCTATCTCGTGGCAATTATATATCATCATCAGCCGGGAAACGTCCACTGCTGGACATTGGCCTCCCTCATGGTACGCCACATCGACCGGTCCCGAGCCACCTGCATCCAGCGACTCCCCGCGACTCTAACCAGGTCGTCGGTCCATCTAGTGGGGGGACGGCCTGGTAGACGTTTCCCGGTACGTGGTCGCCACTCGAGAACCTTTACTCTCCACCTGTTATCGGTTCTTCGAGCGATGTGGCCTGCCCATTGCCACTTCAGCTCACTAACTCGTCGAGCTATGTCGGTGACCTTCGTTCGTCTACGGATTTCCTCATTCCGGACCTTATCACGTAGAGAAATTCCGAGCATAGCTCGTTCCATTGCTCGCTGAGTGACTTTGAGCTTGTTTATTCGGCCCACAGTAAAAGACAATTATATATGCATTGACCTTATAAAGACTTATTTTGACATCGCCAAGCTTTTATAGCCCTTTAGTTTTTGTTTACGATTAATTTATATTGAATTGAAAAGAACTTTACGTTTGTTTGGAGAGCCAGTCAGTGGGATATTGCTTGTAACGATATGTCATAAACAGACCGTAAACGACGTAGATGAGTGCTCGCTACATTGTAATGGGGTTTAAAAGTAGAGTAATAACTTAACTTTATAGGGTACAATTAGGGCATTGTGTACTTTGAGAAGTTGTGCTTTATCACTGCTGTTGAGTCGGTGATATTTATTATTGTAACACGGTTGCCTAGTTTTGCTTTGTTAACCGATTTCAAAAAAAGGTGGAGTTTCTCAATTCGACGAGTATGTTTTTTTAAATGTTTTTTTACCTCAGAACTTTTGATTGGGTGAACCGATTTGGATTATTCTTTTTTTATTATATTTGAAAGCTGGTGCTCCCCGTGCGGTCCCATTTCAATGAGCAAAACGATATAAATCTTAAATTTGCTTTAATAATAGTGGACTGTTAGGGCAATTGAAACAAACAACTTGACATAGACATAGACACACATTGACATAGATCTGTAGTGAACGACAAAAATGCCATACGCCTAAATAAATAAGGGCAACTGAAGTCGGTTTCCAGTTCTTTTTGAACGTTGTTTTATATTGGCTCTGTGGGACACTCACCTTCTCAGTGAGTTCTCAGTACTATATCAGCCTTCAATGATGCTAATGATCATGGTTGGTTACAGAATTCCCCAACGTTATTAGAGATTTGAAGAACAAATATGGAGATGTACTACGATTCTGGCTGGGGACTGACCTAAACGTGGTCGTCAGTAATCCGGATGACCTGAAGGTAACTTATTTATTATAACTCGCTAATATTTGCAGTTAATTATTGCTACCAAAACATAAATTATACAACTTCACTCGAAATAAAAAAATTCCCCAAGTTCCAGCCTCGGAAATTAACTGCTTTAATTACATGACACTAAAAGGATCAAATCATCAAAAAAGCCATAGTAGCTCAGTTGGGTCAGCGTCAGCCCTTGAAGAATAGAGGTCTGGGTTCGATCCTGGCTCGTACCAATGGGCTATTTGGAATTTATGTACGAATTATATAAAAATCATTACCATTGGCTTTTCGGTGAAGGAAAACATCGTGAGGAAACCTGCACACTCTTAAGAAGAAATTCAAAAGCTGTGTGTGAAATCTACCAATCCGCACTGGTCCCGCGTGGTGGACTTGCCCCATACACTCTGTAGGAGAGTAGGCCTGAGCCCATGCATTGGGGACGTATGGGATGTTGATTATGAAAAGGACATTGAATTATAAATCAATTAAATTAAAATTAATAAAAAATCATATATTTCAGGTCCTATTATCAAGCACAAAAACTACAACTAAAGGTCCTCTATACAAATATATGGCCGATATATTGGGAGGCGGAATTCTGAGCGGATCAGGTAATAAAACCAAGTTTCCTTCATGGGTCGGCAGATATTTATTTTTCGATACAGTTGTTAAACATGGCTTACCTGCAGATAATTGTATTATGATTCGAAAATTAAATCTTTTGCATCATCTTTTGCAAATCTTTCACGCGGTCGCGACTTTCTTTTACGAGTGTTTACGAGCTCGATCGTTACTTTTGCTTTTGCAGTTTTTTTTTAAAATAAGTCTAGTAGCTTTAGTAGTAAAGCAAGGAGTTGAATTCTCAATAAAAATATTTAATTCTTTGATTTGTTTTTTGTACTGTATTGAAAAACGTCAATTTACTAATGTTCAATATATAGAAGAGCAGTACCGACGGGTATTCTGCCATATCTTGACGAAAAACGTCAATTAGATTACATATCCCAGAGGCAATATTACGAGTATTTTAATTTCGCTTATACGGTCTAGGGGACTTCGAAATCAACAGGTTAAGATCGTTAAGACTGATAATAAAAATTATTTATGTCGGTGACTGTAATTTTTTTTTACTTTAATCAATACTCGTAGCATCTTACTGTAATCGGTGCGCCAGGCGTGGTGATTCTGTCAATCTATCAGTGAGTGTCATATCCAGCATACTCCAAGTTTTCACTACGCCATCATCATTATCATCAACATGTCCACTGCTCATCAAAAGTATCATGCTCATACCAACGTCAGTTTCGACCCGCATTCAATCTTTCAATTTCGAAATATAAATCCTAAGACTAAGGAAAAAGTTTCAAAAAGAAAGATTACCAACACTATGTTCAATTTTTTGCCTTTAGGTATAACATGAGTTAATTATGCCGTAGGACCGCAGTGGCGCAAGGATCGGAAGATAGCCAACCCAAACTACGCTAAAAGAGCTGTTGACAGTTACGATGAAGCTTTCAATGACGAAATAGACTTACTACTTCAGAAGTTCAGAAAACTGACTGGAAATGAGTTCAATATTTATGACAACATAGTACAGACTACCAGTTATATGTTGTGCCGTAAGTAAATTGTTTTATTTACCACAGAACTGTTTCACTATACCACAGAACTACATATTTCATTATACCACAGAACTGTTTCATTATACCACAGAACTGTTTCATTATACCACAGAACTGTTTCACTATACCACAGAACTACATATTTCATTATACCACAGAACTGTTTCATTATACCACAGAACTGTTTCATTATACCACATAATTGTTTCATTATACTGCATAATTGTTTTATTATGAATATGGCTTGGGGCCGGTCATTGTGTTGTATTTTCATGGTCATTATAGTATCAAGTGGCACACTTTAGTTGGAGTCCAGCAGTGGACGTTTCGGCGAACTTTAGAAACTATCCCACTTTACGCGGCAAAGGCTTATACCAAGATCTAAACTGTTTTCAGGCACTCTTATGGGGCTCACAAAGGAACAAACTATGAGTCTTCCAAACCTCCACTTTGTTATTGAAGAGAGTCCGAAGTGAGTTCTTTTTGGTCTTTATTAAACATCTACTTTACATATATTAATATGAGTACAACGACAGACAGACGGCCAACAAATTATGTATTCTTTTTTTAGGGTTCCGTACCCAAATACCGTACCCTTATTACTGAGACTTCGCTGTCCGTCCGTCCATCCGTCTGTCACCAGGCTGTATCTCATAGGAACCGTGATAGTTAGAGAGTTGAAATTTTTACAGATGATTTATTTCTGATGCCGCTATAACAAAAAATCCTAAAAACCAGAATAAAATAAATATTTAAGGGGGCTCTCATACAACAAACGTGATTTGTTTTCAGACGTACGATGTAACATACAACTAGCGCCATCTTGTGTCGTAGTAGTCTACTACTGCTACTGCAAAACTAAATTGATAACGAAAATCGAGGCGCATTCGTTAGATTGGTTTTCCGTATGTTAAATATCCTGTATATTCTGTACGGAATCCTTCGTGCGCGAGTCCGACTCGAACTTGGCCTTTTTTTCTTTTAAGGAACGGAACCTTAAAAAGACGAGTTCAGCGCAGTGTTTCGACTATAATGACTACATTACCATATACCATTACCACATATGGCCTTTGGATTAAATTGTTTGAATTATATGTTATCTATGCTAAATAATAAGGTTTTGTGTGTGTTGTAAATAAAACATTTTTGATTTGATTTGATTACGCATTTACAGGCTCTACGACACCGTTTTCAACAGAATGACGAAATGGTACTTTCAAATTGACCCATTCTTCTGGCTCACCAATGAATACAGATTCCAAGTTGATTTCGTCAAAAAAATGAATGAATTATGTTCGGCCATCTTGGGACTCAGAATGAGGTATCTCAACACGTTAGAAGACCAGAATAAGACAGACCTGATGAATTCTGAGGAAGATTCGTTGAAGAACACACAGCTGAGCGTGATAGACAGGTTTCTTTTATCCCAGGAGTTGAACATTGATGATTTGATCAAGGAAACGCTTACTGTATTCACTTCGGTAAGGAATTAGTCTTCCTTACATGTAGTTCGTTTATATAATAATGTAAATAGATAAAATAGATCAACGCTTGGTAACGATCTCACCTACGATGTGATTTAAAAATGCGCTGTTACCTGTATGGTACTTATTATGGTACCTGTTCAACCAAGACTCTTGTCGCTCTAATTGTTTTTAAGTCGCATCACTTATTTGAGGAAAATGCCATAATTTCCGCGCTTGACAGGCAGATTAGTGATTGTACTAAGAGATTCTGTTGCCTATTTTTAATGTAGGCTGGGTATACTGGTATCCACTTGACTCTAATCTTGCTCGTCCATCAGCATCAAGCTATCTATCACATCGGTACAAAACAGTTTTATTTAACGCTGGTTTGGCGGAAAACTTTGGCAACATGGTGGTAGCTAGCCAAGCGAACATAGAAAGCCTTACCACCAACCAAACCGAGTACCGATAGGTACACACGGCTACACATTAAGCTGTACATTTACAGTATACGCTGACCTCGCATTGAATGAAATCCTGCACGACGCTAGTTCATTTTGTACTGGAAATGTATAGCTTGACCTGTAGCCGTGCGTACCCCATGTGAATCGAACACTGGACTTCCGGATTGTGAGTTCAAAAGTGTAGCAACTAGGTCACAGAAGGGGTTACCGGAAGTTATGGCGTGAGCAATGTTCATGCTATAAAGCCAAGACCTCGCTGTATTAAAATTTAGCAGTCAATTAGCTTTGAGGAAAGTAAATACCTAAATCTTCTTTGATTTTAGGGTCAAGAGGCATCAGCGAAGATGTGTTCGTACGTGTTACTGATGATGGCCTACCATCCACAATGTCAGGTCAGTTAGTCAATATACATTTTGATACTACGGACAAGATGAACCAAAAGCACATAATTAATATGCTAAAGCTAAGAGCAAACCAAACATAAGTACATAAAAAAGTTGCAGTCTTCGCTCATGACAAGAAAAGCAGAGTCCACGTCAAAAATGTTTATATGCTCAATAGTTTCCCATATTTGTTTGTTTACCATTCCTAATGTAATATTGCACGCTCCAATGTTCAAACGGGACTCATGTCCAACAGTAGGATCCTGCAGCTTTTACACAAGTACCTTATCTTTCACAGGATAAACTGTACGCCGAAATCAAAAGCGTGTTAGGTGATGAGGACAGACCCGTCACAAATGGAGATCTGAAACGGATGCCTTACCTGGACATGGTCTTCAAAGAAGTGTTGCGCCTCTTCCCAATAGGGGCGCTCATCCAGAGGACTGTCATGGATGATATAAATATAAGTGAGTTCAAGGAATCGTGTCTCCCCACTACAATAGGTTACTTGACCAAATTAGTCCAAACACGAAGGGTTTACAAGAAGCCATTGCAGACTTTAATTTTTCACCTCCCGGTTACATCATTAAGACCACCAATATTGGGCTCGTCAAAACAAACAAAATGAGCTCAAACAACTCGAGGGGTTTACTATAACTATAAACCCGGTTCCATCATCAGACCATGGTCACCATGTGGCATTATGTTGGACTCTTCAATTCAATTAGAACGAGCTCAAACTCGAGGGGTTTACTAGAAGCCATTGCAGAGTTCCACTTGCTACTTCCCGGGTCCTTCATCAGATCCTCGTCAACGACTGTATGGCATTACTGTAATTTGGACGATTGTAGTAACTTGATTTGCAGTAGTTGCATTTTTGCTACTCAACAGGTGCCGGCACTTTACCAGCCGGGTGTTCATTGGTAATACCAATCTACCACCTGCACCGCGACCCTCGCTTCTGGAGAAACCCTGAAGCCTTCGACCCTGAGAGGTTCAGCCCGGAGAACGTCAGGTCTCGACATCCACATTGCTATATACCGTTTAGTTTGGGGCCTATGGATTGTCTAGGTAAGTTTTTTGTATACATTTATACATTCATTCGTTCCGTTCGTTCGTTCCATACATTCGTGGGCCGTAAAAGTCGGTTATTTAGTTCCTTTTGAATACAGAATTCTTTCAAATCGGTTAATTTTAATTAATTTTCACAATATTACTTGTATAATTTCTCTATTTATAGACCTTGATTTATTTCATTACTTACAGGAAGGCATTACGGCACGAAGCTTATCAAGTCTATATGCGTGCGAGTACTGAGAGAGTTCCAAGTGACTTCTGTGAAGACTTATGATGATTTGAAACTCTCTATATCGATATCCGTGGTAGCACTGGAGGGATATTATGTTAAGCTAACTCCTAGGACACAGATGGAATAAGTCCACTGCTGGACACGAACGTTTTTGATTTTCTCAAAAAGCACTGAATAAATTTCAATAAAATGGGACAACTTCTGAAGCATGCTCTACCAAACAAAAAGGAATCATCAAATTCGTTTCATTATTGGCGGAAATATCGCGTAGCACACATACAAAAAAAAATACAGTCGAATTAAGAACCTCCTCCATTTTTGAAGTCGTTTGAAAGCAAATTAAGGAGAAGAGTAAGCAGCAGTAAATTCGATTACGGACCCACTTTCAAAGCGTAGTGATAATGACTTATACACTCATGGAAAGGTGGGTAGGCTTAAATTATGTTACTTGTTAAGTTATGTATCTTTATAAATAAAACACAATGGTAATAATAAATGCATTTTATTAACATATCAAAATATATGTACAAGAGGTATACTCGGCACTTTCCTTTTTTGATACTTACACATCAAACGAAATCCGTATGAACAGTATTATGATTTTAGTCGCTTCGATCTATGTCGTTAAGTTTACAAATGTAGCAAGATCCTTATACATTACTGCAACTACTTAACTGCAAAAGCTGTCAATGTCTAACATAGAGCCATTGCATTGCAAATACCTAAATAATACTAGATTTATATTATACAACCCAAAAATAAGAAGCTACATAAGTGTCTCAAACGAAACAGACCATCCCTTCAAAATTATTCCTTGTATTAATTGTTCATAGACTAGTACTCGTTATAATTACTATTTATACAAAACAGTACAAAAGTACAAAACACTTTGGATTACATTACATCGACGCAAGTCTAGAAAGGCTAAAGAAACATTTTTACTGTAGAATGACCCGCTGTTTGATTACAATATCACTGTATGTTAAGATGATTCGACTTTTACGAGTATCACATAATTAATACGTACAGAACGGACGTTCCGCCGCAGATCCGCAATATTTATTTTCCGGCATGGTAATTAATTATTTTTTATTTAAATAATTAATATTTAATAGATTACTTCTCAAAGCCAGCTGTACCACGTCAAAGGATTATGACTGACTGTATGAATCTTGAGTGATGTGTATATGTCACCGTAAAATTTTAAATACTGTTAGATTATAATCTCTCTCGTGAGATTGTGAACTGTGGAAAGATTGTGGAAAGATTGTGAACCGTCAAATACTGCTTACAATTTAACGTATCATTTTTATCTAGATTACAATCTATCGAAGTGAAACATGATACAGAAAAATGATGCTCACGCATCATCAATTGTAGGCAGTATTTGACGGTTCACAATCTTTCGACAGTTCACAATCTCGCGAGAGAGATTATAATCTAACAGTATTTACAATTTTACGGTGATATACACATGATTGAGCATGGTACACCTGCGATGTACCATCTTCGTCCGTCCATCCATTAGATGTTAAATAAACGGCCTTATCGCCACTTATCTATCAGCGATAAAGGCCAAGTGCAAACCCACCTATTCTAATGCGAATGTCAGTTTGTATCTTTACCCTTACCTTACGTCGTAACGAAGTCAGAATAACTAGATTTTTTGTAAAGGACTACTTGAAGGGTCTGAATACGACATGGGATACTTTATATCCTGATCGAGTGAGTAGTTACCGTGGGATAGTTCCTGAAGTTTATACACGGGTAAAAGCTTGTAGTTAAATAAAAAATGTAGTCAGATGCTACACTTACGGCTCCTTTTTAATACTAAACAGTTATTATAAATGCGCACATACCGCCCGGTATTAACTTTCACTTACACTACTAGGAAATGAACAGAAACTTAACTTACATAACTTTCATTTTCAAGTTTAGCTTTGCTTTTTCTCTTACTTTTCGCTTTGTTCCTGTTGACAAATCAAATAAACATTGACTTATTAAAACAATGGATACTACACTACTGAAATGTGTGTGTCACGGCAAAGTGAGTCCAACATCTACCATGTACACAGTGTATTTAATAAAATTTCTAACATTGACTACTCTGTGCGACAAATATAATTCAAACATTCCATAGAGAACTGTGACGTTATAGTATAATTGAAAGTTTTCAAGAAATAAATTTCATACGTTTATTTGAATTATTGAATGAGTTAGTTTGGGAGTTGTTTAATGTTCGCCAAACGTCCATAAAATAATGTAATGAAAACTTCCGTGGGGAGTGGATGGGACATAATTTTTTAATGTCTTGACCATTATTGGTATTAACGTTTCTAGGACGTCATCGTCAGTTCAATACAAATAAAAATAAGCACTGTGCAGATCGAAATCTGTGAAAACTCAAATTTAAAACAAATGCTTTTATCCAAATAAAATGAAGGACTCAAATGGGATCAAAAGCTCACAACTCTTATTAACGGTTTAGAACAAGTGGTTAAAGGACTATCTCAGCAAAAATGTACCTTTTGCTCGAATAGCCAGTCTATATTATAACTAAATCAATAAAATTTCTTACTTGCCCTCTTTAATAACAGTCACATTAAAAAATAAGATAATTATGTTTTAATGTTTTAAAACGGTATTTTTTTGTCAACCTAGTATTAGGATAAAAATTATAATGTATATTTTAAGTTTACATTTAACAAGGAATTGCCTTAGCTCTGGTTGGTTGTTTATAAATAATAACTATAAAACTCAAAAATAATGTAATGCAGGCACTAAAATGTCACAGAAAAATGTTTTATATATCCACACCAAAACACATTTGTGAGTTCATTATGAACGTTATTTATTGTGAACGAATTGTGAACGTTTATTATGAGTGAGTGAACCTCACTCACTAACTTTATTTAATTACTTTTAATTAAACCCTAATATTCTAGTTCAGCTAATCCTTTTGTTGTGAATGACTTAATGATATGATGATTTATTAAATCCGATCAATTCCTATTAAACTTATGTAGAACACACTCAACGACATCAATAAAATAACACAGAATAATAGTTGCGAATTCTACATGGTGGAGTAACATAGGCGTCCAAAAGGGCATTGTTGGACTCACTACTGAAAACAAGGGCTGTTCTTTGACTGTTTTTTTAAAGAAAATAAAATCTTTTATCGGGAAAAATTTGAAAAATTAAAGAATAAAACAGCAAAAATATACCTGTACATTTTTAAGCGTTATTGTCGTATATTTATATAAAGCTTTGATTGATAACTTCGTTATAATTATTTGACAGTATAATATAAAACAATAACCGTTTTAAACTATTAAAGTACAACAATACATTTTTGTCCTGTTACCAACGCGATGAGGGGATGTCCAATTTTTACAACCAGTCCTAATTGTATCTATTTACGTACACCAATATTCTTGGACAACTAGCGTGGACGTATCGTAATACGAGTACTGCCACGGCCATACTCTACCACGTGGACACAGTGTGTTTTGATACACATCATATGCCTTTCAATTTCTCGGAGAAAACCAGATTTTTCCTTCATTAAATCTCTTAGTTCCTAGTATCAAAAGCGCTGACATCATTTCCATCTCCTCAAAAATTAGGTTACCATGGCTGGGCAAATTTAAGTATGACTGCTAAGGTCACAAAACAGTATAAATAGGTTAGAAGAGCAATCACACGCGATTTCTTCTGTCGACACTTGCTGTCTCCTTCTCTCGCGCTGCCCCCTCGATAAGTGAGGTTATGCGGAGCTACGCATAACAATGGCACACTAACCAAAGCCAATTGACACATACAACTTCTTAACCTGGTATGTGGATGAGAGTGATCAAAGATTCAGATTTTGCGGGATCAGATTTTTGACAAAAATATCCGAAGAAAGTTTGTACAAATGGGCATTGATACAGAAAACTCGGTAAGCGTAGATTAGATACGCACTCTAACTAAAGCCGACTAACACATCTAACCTTTTATATGTAGATGGCAGTAATAAAAAATTCAACCTTTTTCGAACCCCCCTGTCTTACTACAAGATGTGTATTAATTCAGTTTCGGATTGCTTTCGGATTGAGTGCAAATTGTATTCAAATTTCGAATTTAAATTAATTTTGATCGGTCGTTTATGATGGTACTAAAATATTTGACAAATATGTATCCGAACAAAGTTCGCCCAAAAAGTCATTGATACCAAAAATCAGGACGGGCTATCAAAAGAGGACACCCAACAACAATCTAGATACTAGGCTACATAACCTGTGTTTACCGGCTCGTCACACAGTTGGGCTGCATGTAGCCTGTGTCGCTCAGGCTCCGTAGCACCACGTTCCCGTTGGGCAGGATCGATATCCACGTTATGGAGCCGTGGTTCAGCGATATCCGCAGCCAAGCTTCCGGTGGGAACTGTAGCGCTCTGCAAATGTTGAACAGGCAGAACAATCACTAGTGAACCCTCATAGCTTTTTATTAATTTGCAAGCGTTTAAATCATTTAAATCGTCAAATAGATCTAATAAATATATGTACTCGTAGTAATAGATAACTATAACAAATACTCGCTATTAAGTTGTGGGCAAAAGCTAGTTGTTTTTTACGTCTGATGAGATTCCACTTGGCCTTCATCTCACCTGATGGTAAGTGACGATAAGGCCGGTGGGGGTAAGCACGCGCACCTAGAACCCTTAATCTAATAAGGCACTGGCACTGCTACCTTTCATACCGCAACACAACAGTGCTATTAATACTTCTGTATGGCGGCAGACGTGGACGGCGGTAGATAACCAGGTGGACATAGAAAATGTCTAACCACCAAACCGAGTACCGATAGGCAACCCCACTGGGAATCGAACCCGTAGCCTCCGTATTTTAATTCCAACATTTGGCCATTAGGGCATGGAGGCGGTAAAAGTTTAGATTTTAAACTGATTTTTTTCTACATAGGAATAATAAATATGTATATTGGACTCACTTGCAAACAAAGAACCTGATGACATTAGCATGACAGACTAGGAGAGTGTAGGTATCATTCGTTTGTTCTGGTGGTGCTCTGTGGAAGTACCTCCTGAACGCGGCCTCGATGCGCGCCCCGTCCTGAAAGAACTGCTGCGCGTGCGTACATCGTATACCGTTAGTGTACTGGCCAGCGGGGAAATATATACGGGATATGAAAAAAGGTGGCATTGCAAAAAGATTGGATATGAAAAGTAATAAATTGGTTAAAATATTCGGTAATAAACTGAAATATAATATGCTGAGATAAAGTGGGTTTATTTATTATGTAAGACAATGTAAATAGCTTTCTCCGCCCACTATGTAAGAAAAAATAATATTTGGTTAACCTCTCTCTTCCCCTTATATCTTACCTAATATCAATATATATAATAGTGAAAGAAAGAAAATTACATTAAAATGAGTTAGTTTTGTTACAGGTCTCGTGCTTAACTGACTCGGTTCCTGAGGTATGGTAGCGGCACGGGGATGGGTACCGGTATTTACGGAACGACATTCCAACCAACCACCACCCCACCCCGCCCCTCTGTGCCACCTATAGCACACCTCAGGAACCGACTCAGTTAAGCGCTAGACCTGTACATTAAATCGTCTTCATGAATTAACAGTAATAAATAATGTTAGTAAAAACAATAAAAAGGATGTAAAAGCTATAAATAATTTTAGAGTGTTCATACAAGTAATAAAATGATAGGTTAGTTTTGAAAAATAAAAATTGTTCTACGCATGGTGCATATGTATAGTAGGATTAGAATATGAATAGTATGATGAAAAACTGGACAGTACACACAATCACAAAGCTTGGATTGGACAGTCAACACAAGTCAGGTAACACAATAAAAAATATTTAATATCTCCAGAATCCATCATCGTCATTCATGACAGCTGCATATCTGCCATCTGTTGAATATTTAACCTGTTAGTCACTTTTTACAGTATCAACGGAAGAAAACAGATTTGTTGCAAACAAAATGCCTCAATTTAGTGAACATATATGATAACGTAATGTAACATATGTGTTACGATGGGAAGGAAGGACAAACAAATTCACTTTCGCATTTCTAATATTAGTATGGCCTATGGTATAGATGAATCAAGTATCCATGCTATGAATGACCATTTACTTTGTTGATTTTATGATTGGCATGCATAGATTTAATTCATGCACAATACTCTGTATTAATAAATCAATTTGTTTTCTAGTCTGTACTTTTTGAAAATTATTTCCAATATGATATTGGCTAGAATAAACGCAATATAAGTCTAATTCACCATAAGTTGATCAAGGTAGGTAAGACTTACTTTCGGCTCTGGAGCCCAATGTCCAACTGGAGGCTCTGGTGGAATCGGAGCACCTTCCTCTAGGAACGGACAATCTTTAACCTCAATGTCCTTGGGTAAACTCTGAGCTATTATCTGTGCCGTCTCTTGTGCTCTTGTCATTGTTGAACGTACTAGAGTGTCCCATTTTATGTCTAGTAATGCTAGGCGCTTCCCTGTCAATTCAGCTTGACGTCTCCCTAAAATTGGTAAAGTTTTATTCTAAACAATTTAATGGGACATAAGACGTTATGTTTTTGTTAAATACTAAAATCTTAACAAAGGTGATTTGACAAAATGAATGAATGAATTCAAGCACAGCACACACAGTACTTCAGTTGTTGTTTTTTAACTTTTATTTCTTAATGAGGACTAAGTAGTTTGTTTTTTCCTGTTTCTCTTTCTGTGATTCCATTTTCCATGTCCATACTCTTTTGATAATACTACTAGTGGTGCCTCAATAACTCCCTACTAATCATGTAAATAGGCACATTTTAAGCCTACAATAAAAAAGGTAAAGTGTTTCCATCGGAAAATTTATAAAGACAACACAAATTAAACAGCAGACAATACTTAAAGACAAAATATTTCTTACCCAAGTCAGTAAGAGTCCTCTCCTTATCAGTAGCCCCATCTAAATTGTACTGGCCATGTCTGATGAGGAACAGGTGTCTAGTAGCTTTACTCCTTGCTTTCTCCAACTTTTCATTGTAGCTGTTCTGAGCCTCTTCTTTGTTTGATGTTAATGGCTTTATAATTGACTCAGGATCTCGACTGCAGACAGATATATCACAAATAATAATATGTTATAAACTGGTACACCACCCTCTAAGTAGATAAAGAAGTACATCGAATGTCTGATTGAATTATATTGTTCTTTGTTTGACTACCGAAAGCTAATAGAAAATTTAATAATACATAAGATCATCATAAAATATATTATATTATACATATTCTTGTTTCTTTGTACAGTTGAATGTGAAGAGACACTTTCTAGCCTAAATTAATGCACAGCGTGAGGAGGACTCACTGTCAATCAATAGGCTAAAAATTAGGGATTATTTATTACAATAACATATGCATTATGAGCTGCTGTAAATGATCCACAGATAGACGCTAATGGTCGTAAACCTCAAAAATTATCATATTGAATTTTTAATTATAGTAATCATTGCATCCCTACTAAATTATCAAAAGTGTTGGTTTTCCCCACTCAGGCCAATTTCTTGTATCATACATAGATGTATGCTTCAGGCACGCATCAACTGTATGTTATAGATGCAGACTGTGTGTCATCGTAGGCCAGTTTGTCGCAAAACCAATACAAACAACTGTTTAAACACGTATGTCTACTTAGCTGTTAACCTATATCGAAGTAAAATTTTATAACCTATAAAGCACTAGTCTTTTATCAATGAAAAATCGATAATTAATTGCACTTACTGATCCCAGTTCTTATTCCACTGAACGCTGGGTGTATAGTTCGTCGTCCATGAGTTAAACACATCAAATCTTGTATTATTTTCGCTACTGTTAAAATGGTAGTATGCTAATCCACCGCCAACAACTCCCAAACTCATGAATGCTATTTTCTGTAGTCTTGATAATGTAGCCATTGTATCGATTAAACTATTTCAGGCGTAAGTTTTGGGCATCTATATATTATATTGAATTGATTTAAAGCTTGGGGAACTGCGAATAACTGCGGAACTAATTTATTTATTCCACTCAATTCCACTTCTGACTGAAAACAGTTATCCTGAATGACAGAATTGACAGAACAGAATTGACATTGACACTCACACATACACACACATGACAGCCAGAGATTTTTATTTTAAAAAAGTTATTTTGGCATAGCATTGACATTTATCAGCCTAAAATATTTCTTTCAAATGTTTATTTTGTATAATAAAACGTAAATTGCGCACTTATGGGAACGAAAAAAAAAGGTGTGAACCACTTACTTGCGCTTTGAATCTAAAAATTAGAAATATCAACCCCACTTGAGGCTTCAGTGTTCTGGGCAAGCACGCGTTCCATCCCAAGCCCTTATCATCACTTACCATCGTGAGATGAAAGCTAAGTGCAAACCCATTATATTATTATAAAATCGATTTAATTGTTGTTGTTTTTCGTTTTCTTGTCGTTTATCTGACTCCATTTTCCTTTATTTTCATACAAAGTGATAATTTAGTGGTCGTTACAATATTTTTTTTAAATAAATTATGTATAGCTATGTTATGTAAATAAATATTTTGTACGCCATCAATATGGCTAAATGTGCTGTACTCTTATAATGACATAACATCTTTGCCTGCGAGCAAACCACCACATTTACTGCAATAAACGATTTCTATTTCGTATTATTCTTTTTAAATTGGTGGTTTTACGAGTTTCATCTAGTGGTCTTGGGACAGAAGCTAATCGCCTGCCTGCAGTAATTTAATAATAGTAGAATAGTATCATTATTCTACTCATTAGCAGATTATATTTAGTAAGAATACTGCCATATTTATTCGGAATTATGATAGAATAGGGGAAAATGACCTTTCCAGTGAGATCTAAACTGAAGATTGCATTCCTCAGATCTATTCCAATTGTGCTGTCTTTGTATATGGAAATGCATTCAAAACTACTTGAGTGCGAACATAAGAATAAAATGACAAAAATTAAAGCTTTTTATATATAATTTAAGTAGATTTATTTTCTACATTGGTCTGTGATAGATATATAATGGAATAGGAAAAACGACATCAATAGTAAGTAGGTATATTTCAAATTCATTTAACCGTAATTTTTAATAGTATTTTTGCAACTTTAGAATCTTGCAACATAAATATTTGTTTTTTCAACATAGCTCTTAGATAAATTCTCTTTTGGATATGTTAATATTTGATAGGATGTAAAACTAATGTTATATATTTTATGCACTTATTTTACAAAAGACAAATCTAGAATAACTTGTTTCTATGGCCTCTTAATTGAATGAACATAAAATATATCTCTTTAAAACTTTTATAGATAGGGAAATGCACCACCCTTACGACAAGCAAGGATAAAATATATGTAATTGGTGCTATAATACCTATATTTAATTGAAACCCTTTTTTACATCAATAAATTAGAAGCCAAGGTAACAATGTAAAGGGAAGTACAAATTCACAAGCAAGGTAATTAAATACGCTGCATATGTCTCACTCTTGATTTAAATATAAATAGTTTCGTAGGTTATTAGTTAATAATTAAAATATTATTTACAGTAAAGGAGCTTACATTAAACTTGGTAATCTTAGGGAAATTCGATAAGAAAACGCTACACTACATTCGTAAACTTCACAAGCGATAATCTTTAAATTGATTGATTCCGAGAATAATTTAGTTTTTTTACACAATATCATATTCGTCGTTCTCGTCACACAAAATAATTCATCTCAAAAATTATATCACTTCTGTAATAAGCTCAATAATCATTTTGAATACACACAGATTTATGCAACAAGGTCGTATTGAATTAACTACAAATATTTTAAAAGAGCTTTACCTACTAAAATGGTATGCAGTACATTTGGTACTTTTTGTATGATATCAGCATGTGTTTCTTGACAAAAGTTGTTTTCTTTCATGAGTACTATCTACTCTTAAAATATTTGTAGAATTTTTTTTCGACCCTGTATACGACTACAACTCTTGAAAGTGAATCAAGAAATTGTCTTGTAGTGAGTAAATTTATTTTGAAGCACAAGCAAGTTGATTGTAGTTAATTGGCGGCCACAGCTCTGGGTAGAGAGACGTCGGTGCCATCGGTGACGTCATCCTCGTCTTCATCATCACAAGCATCTTCAGGCTCACCCAGCGCCCTCACAAATTCTGAAACAGAACCACAAATCATTTACTGCTGATCTTAGGCCAAATGTTCCAAACGATACTTTTAACCTCCGTGGCCTAATGGCTAAATGTTGGATTCACAATCCGAAGTTCGATAGTCGATAATCGATAGTTCATATAGTATCGATTTGTGTGGTAGTAATTTTCTATGTCCGCCTGCCTAGCTACCACACTGTTATCTAAGTCTGCCGCCAAACATCAGTGTTAATAGCACTGTTGTGTTCCGGTTTGAAAGCTAGCATAGCCAGCCTTACTAGGTTGAGGCTTCTGGGTGCGCGCGCTTACCATCCATCGGCCTTGTCGTCACTTACCATCAGGTGAAACAAAGGCCAAGTGCAAACCCATCATACATTTAAAAAATTCACAATAAGTTCAGGTGAGATTGTCGTCATGTGGTTAATAGAACCACAGATCAAACCACATTTTTTGTAAAAGTAGGATAGATACACGCTCAATCATTATACATTATGTAACTCACCCAAGAAATCTATGCGACCGTCTCCGTCAGCATCTACTTCTTTTATCATGTCCTCGACTGTAATTTAACAAAAATATATGATTTATGTGTTTGTAGCAGAATGCTTCCATAATATTTTTTGGTAAGCAATCGGATAATGTACTTGAATTGAAAAACAACTCATAGGTACACGGCTGGATTCGAACCCGGAACCCTCAGATTGAGAGTCCACGCCTTATTCCACCGACGCTTAAAGTAGAATAGCTAGCTTTAATAGGTAATTGAATAAAAATAGGACATGGGATAATAATGGCAGCAAATGAATATATCATTATACGAGTATTACAACTTTAAATTTGCGGGTTGGTGCGAATCCCACTTCTGAAATACCTTATAATAAAAATATATTCAAATATTTCAATTGAAACTTCAGAATAACTTTTACCCACTTTATTGGGATTCTCCTTAGTTTCACAATGATCTACGAAGGTCTCCTTACATGAATCTTTGACATGACAGCTCTCCCCCGCTCCCCGCGCACTATCATCCCCTTTAATGTTCAACATCAACTTCAAAATTATGGCTTCATCGTGGAGGTGGTACTGCCAGTGTCAAGTAAAGAGACTGTACAATGTTAAAAAGGTATTAACAGAAAAGAGGAAAAGGGACATAACTGGACTGATTAAAGTTAGGTAGTGGAAAATACAAGGAATAAATACAAGTACTTATATGAAAAATACATATAATACAATACACTACTACCCTACCTATTAGAACAGAAATACCTGTGAAATGTGATAAATATGAGGTAAAAATAGTTTACCTCATTTGTATAAAAATATCAGTCCCTTTGATATTGTAAACTTGTTGTAAACAATGACTTCATGGCAATGCACTGACAATGTCAATCTAATCTGTGATGTCAATGACACCAAGCGTAAAAGTTAACAATAATAATAAAAGTGTTTCTCATTTTTGTTTTAGTCCTCTCAAAGTGTATCGCGTGTCTGGCTAACCGATTATTTCCTTTTTCACTTTGCCTCTTTGGACACCAGATTTTGCAGAATTACTAGAATTACCATGAAGTTGGTAGTTGCCATAAATATCAAGAATTGAATAATAAAAGTGAGCGAAAATTATAAAATACCAAAATATGAAGTTGTACGTATTTATTACCCGGCATTATATAGTATTATGACCTATTTTTACCCGCGACGGAACGGAGACAGTAAATGCGTTTAGGGTGAGAGGATGTTTGTTTGTGTGTTTGTGTGTACATACAAACGAATGTTGCCACTTATCTCCAGAACGGTTTGACCGATTTTTAGTTAATGGTATCATCATGGTATATTTACTCTCTTCTTCGGAGAGATCCTCTCCCAGACACTGTAGCACGGCCCTGAGGTCCGAAGCGCAGATGTACCCTCGGTTATGCTTGTCGAACACCCGGAACGCGTCTCGCAGCTCCCTCTCCTCCTGCTCGGCAGAGCTGGTTCCTCCACCCACGCCAGACATGGACTTGGAGAGGATGCTCACGAACTCTTCGAAGCTGACGTTGCCGTCACCTAAAAACATGGCAATAATTTGGTAAGATGTCAGGACCACAAGAACATAATTATGTTACTACGCATTATTTGGGGCAACATGTCAGAGGACCATGCTTTTTAATGTATAATGGCTTTGCACTTGTCCTTCATTTCACTGGTAGGCGGCACACTTAGGTAACATGGTGGGAGCTAGCCAAAAGAACATAGAAAATGTCCTACCATCAAACAAACCGAGTACTGATAGGACTGGGACGCACCGGGTTGTTACTCCAAGCGTATAACCAAAAAGGAAGGCTTTTTACAAGGGTACACGCCACTTGCTTTTAGTAGTAGTAGCAACGAGTAGTAATTTTCCTCCTCCTCCTAGACTCTAGAAATTATTCAACGACATCCACTTAATAGACCGTGATATTGCATGACCTTCTCCATGGTCTCACGGAGTCTTAGTGTGTTCTGCGGGACCTAATGGTTTTAAGTTCTATGGAAACTATGGGACAACATTAGGTGATATATATTTAGTGTTCTGTGGCCTTACAATTTAGGAACTGTGTATAGGCTGTGTGCATGCTAAATTTCATAAAGATTAGTCGTGTCGTTGCCTGTATAAGTCAGCACAGTAATAGGTATCGCTTGTATCTGGCTAAGCTATCTTTAAAATACCATCATCAGATCTGAGCTGATACCTCGTAGTCCTCGCCCAAGGGGCGCAACTTAGCACTTTAAAATACGACATTAAAATCGTGGACAAAATTGAATTGACATTTGTACCTTGGGCACCCCTAGAGGAATAGCAATGTTTCTAAATACCACCATGAAACAACCCTCACCCAAAACGGTCAGACCTACTCCGTTCCGTCTTGGATTAAAAATAACTATATCCCCCTGGCTGTGTCTGTTTCCTCACCATCACTGTCGACTTCCTGCAGCATGTCCTGAAGTTCCTCCACCCGAGCAAACTGACCGAGGCTCCTCATCACACGGCCCAGCTCCTCTTTGGTGATAGTCCCGTCTCCGTCTTTGTCGAACAAGCGGAATGCTTCGCGGAATTCTGGTGATAATTAATGGTAATTACTAGATGTATTCAGTAATTGGTATCCTCAACTTTGTTTACACTCTAGATTGTGTGACATATTTTAGTCGACTGTTACGAGATAAATGAATGAGATGAGCGAAAATGTGTTTCTTTGGTTCGCACACACACGCGTTACATTTTAATTAATTAAATTCATAAATAATTTTAATTCATGCTAATGTTATAAATGTAAAAAAATATAGTGGATGTTCCTCACATTGTGGACTGCAATTTTGTATAGTATTGGGCTAGAGTTTTCCTACGCCTTATCGCCACTGATTTAATCGCGGTAAACTCTAGCAAACATTTTTGACGTTGGTCTTGCGACCATAACAGCTTCACCCGGACAATTTGGCGGTTCAATCAGACGGTTAAGATTTTACTTGCAACTGGCCTATGGACGTCCCCTTGGGCTTGACCTCGGCTTAGGGGCATTGCTTTGTGCTGAGAGGATCGGAGATAAATCGACCCGGGACGTGTCGATCATGGCGGGTCAATTTGGATATGACGTTAACATGGTAGCTCGGCGTTAGATGCAGGCATTTTAAATTTACTGCAGTTTAATGGCTTTGCCGTCAGCGTCAGTAGCTGCTGACAACACAGTATTCACAGTTTAAAAAGTTTAGTTCCCACTAGAAGCTGACCGCTGACGAAAATATTTTGTGTGATCTTTCAGAGAAGTTAAAGGTCAGGATTCCTAGACCAGGTCCTTCAAAATACTTAATGTTATTAAATATCCAAAACAAACTGTGCAGGGACGGTGTAGTTTAGAGCAGTGTGGTTTTGAGGACGGGCTAAAGTGATCGGATATAACTCAAACTATTCTTACATACACCATCAGAACCGAAGTAAAATTCGGCTGATTTCATTTCAGCTTTCCAGCATATCCCCTGTATTCGGAATTCCGATTTTGATTAGATTTCAACAGTTCTAGTGCAGCCAAAATGACTTTTAATTTAGAGTAGGTTTAAGTTAGGTAGTTTAGTATTTAGATCCACATCAGTTGGTATGTTAAAGAAAGTTAAACTAACATAATTAACGCGTTCAAAAAGAACTAAAAACCGACTTCAACTGCCTTAAAAAACCCTTGAGGTAGATTTGAGAAATTATTTGTTTTTTGTTAGTTTAATCAAAAAGTGCTCAATCAGTTTGATTAAATTTGTAGTATGCTCTACCAAACAAATCAAAAAAGAATTATCAAAATCGGTTCATTATTGGCGGAGTTATCGCGTAACACACATACAAAAGAAACATACTTGTCGAATTGAGAAACTCCTCCTTTTTTGACATCGGTTAAAAATGGAAATGCAGTGATGGAGAACTTATTCACTTTGGGTCGGGCAAATACGTATTTCGATACCTTTCATTTGTGTCCTGGTGATGCCCGTTGTTTCGTCTATTATGGATGCCTTCCTGTCCAGGTTGGTGTCAGCGGCTGGTTTCAAGAAAGCAACCTGACGAGTTGATCTCACTGAAGACATGGATCGATCCGAACGCTGGCTGTAAGGTAATAAACATGCATCTCTATACCATGACTTGATAAGGGTGTAGCCAGCTACAAAAATATTTGACCAGCTATGAGTGTGCGTAAGATTAGCGCGTGTTTTTTTCGCATCGATAGTATTATGTATTTAAAAAAGATGGATGTTTGATGAAAAATCGAATCATAAGCTATTTGTAATTATGAAAGTAATTTGCTGACATAGGCCACCGCCGCAATTAATTCGGGAGCCACGGATTTGAAAAGAATATACAGATGGAACCTCGTTTAATAATGCTGAGGTTAACACACACGTGCAACTAACTAACAATGACGTGTCCTGAATATGGACGGCCGGTGTCTGACGTTTGGTGTACTTTTGTTCGTGTGTGCCTTGTGTATAACAAAAAGTGTCCGATGTATTCATACGTATTCAGTGTCACACGGCGTCTGGATGTTATAAGTGTGGTTTAGATTGTTTACATTATACTGGATTACATTATTATTTTAATATATGCTGCATGTGCATTTATTTCTTAAAATATTCATATAACCACGTTATGTGGCTGAATTCTAATATAAATTTACAACTGTCTAGAGGAATAAAAATGCGTGCAAATTCATTTAAGATAAAATATTTAAATTTTTTATTCAGTCGAATATAATGCAGAAAACACGATCTCTCGAAGTTAAATATTTAAAAGAGCCTTTGCGTGATTGAATTTTCTCCTCCAAACATTGGCCATTTTACTTTGCAAAACATCGTCGGGTCTGAGATCGTTTTTTGCTTGGGAACCCATCGGAGCGGAATTCTTTGTCCGGCCCACTCAGCGGAGCACTCTGCGAGCGGGCGAGCAAATAGAATTTCAAAATTAAATTTGTTTTCTAGATTCTAGAAAGTCCTTCCATTATTCATTTATTGCGTAAACTTTGTTTTAGTTTTTTAATAATATTTTTTTTATATTTCTCTCTCTACATCCACCCGAAACAAGATGTCAGTGTTTTAATGCTACAGAAACTATCAGGATTTTCTTTATTATAAAACGAAGGGAAATCTTCACTTGATACCCGAATCCCTAGAGGAAGGGACACCAGACGGCCAGTGTATAGGTATTAAATTAATACCAGTCTTACCCACATCTTGTGGTCAACCGCAAGCTTCTTTATATCATCAACAGCCTATATACGTCCCCACTGCAGGGGCTCAGGCCTACTGTCCTAAAGAGAGTGTAAGGGACATAGTTTCACCACGCGGGCCCAGTGCGGATTGGCGGACTTCACATGCCTGTTCAAGACGTTCAGGTTTCCTCACAATGTTTTCCTTCACCGTTAAGAGGGTATGCTGTTGTCAAAGCGCCCATACAAACGTAGTCCAGTCATATTTTGAGTATTAAGCTATGAAAATCTATGAACATTTCAAGACACAATCTAGAAACAAATATCTGTGTCGGTGGTGAGTCAGATTTTCGTTAAAATATCGTCGTATACTTCCAGAGTTACAGGGCGTCAAAGTATTGTATTTTTCGGTAGTAAAAAGCCCCAACTTTGAACCTGATTTATAATGGCTACATAATATACTGTATCCTTCAAATGATCACTGGACTAGGAAACATCCAAGTAACGGGTGGATAACTTCGCGTAGTGTATGCTGTCTCACCGTACGCGCTCGGGTAGGATAGGGCTCGGAGAGGGACAGCTACAAAACAATGCAACCTTGAACGCGGTCACGTGGTCTTACCAACATAGCCTCGGATAATGTACTTGAATTGAAAAACATCTCATAGATACACGGGCTGGATTCGAACGACCGACGCTCATTCTTTATATATGTGCCTATATCTACTACCAAAAAAACATATTGGTCTGCATTAACCAAAAACTCAAAGCCGCCGTAATTTCAACAAGAAGTTATCGAATACTCGTATGTGCCATCAGTTATAATATTATGTCTCGTTTGAATTCTTTCAGACTTTCCAATAAAATGACTTGTACTGAGGTACGAGTATATTTAGCGTAGACAGATTCGTCGTCTTTCTCAAAGATAATACGTTTTATTTGTGCACGAATTTTAGTACAATGCTCGAGAAAAGTATTCAACGCAAAAATATTAATATTCTACGAAGTTACCTAAGCTTCGTAAAGGAACATTAATAATGTATAAAGCCAGATGAATAAGGTACCTACTCGTATTGGAGGTACTCGTAAGAATAGTCTGAAACTCAGAGCGGTATTCATTAGAAATCATCGAGCATTCCAAAGTCGCTTATAATGTTGTAACCGAATAAAGTACGTAAGTAGTAGTTGGTAGTTATTAATATGATAAATTACACATAGTGTGTTTGCTGTACCGGGAAAATTGTACCGGGTCGTCCACCTACTAGATTCGTTCTTTTCTTTCATTTCCGTTCTTTCTTTTCTTTCTTTTCTTTTTTTTTTCTTTTCTTTCTTTTTTTTCTTTTTTTCTTTTCTTTCTTTTCTTTCTTTTCTTTCTTTTCTTTCTTTTCTTTCTTTTCTTTCTTTTCTTTCTTTTCTTTCTTTTCTTTCTTTTCTTTCTTTTCTTTCTTTTCTTTCTTTTCTTTCTTTTCTTTCTTTTCTTTCTTTTCTTTCTTTTCTTTCTTTTCTTTCTTTTCTTTCTTTTCTTTCTTTTCTTTCTTTTCTTTCTTTTCTTTCTTTTCTTTCTTTTCTTTCTTTTCTTTCTTTTCTTTCTTTTCTTTCTTTTCTTTCTTTTCTTTCTTTTCTTTCTTTTCTTTCTTTTCTTTCTTTTCTTTCTTTTCTTTCTTTTCTTTCTTTTCTTTCTTTTCTTTCTTTTCTTTCTTTTCTTTCTTTTCTTTCTTTTCTTTCTTTTCTTTCTTTTCTTCTTGAGGCCTATGTCCAGTGGACGTTTCAGCTGATGACGACGCTTGAGCGAACGACACCTTCTGGCAAAATGAAGGTAAAGTGCAAATTCATTAAATTTATATAGTAAACATAAGGTTTGTAGTAGAGAAACGTTTCCGGACACTTTTGTTATAGAAGGACATAATGTCGAACCAAATGACTGTGAAATTCTCCTAGAAAGAGGCACTTGAAAAGCAATCAATACGAATTCTGTCAGCCGTCCCGCCGTGGTTGTAGTCCCTGCTCCGATGGTGCGCCTTTTAGCTAAAGGATTTTCTTATTTATTCTGACGGACAAATAGCTGACGCGGCTGCGTACTTCCAAAAAAGTATTTTCTTCAAACTCATCTAATGTATTAATTTCTATAGCGTCGCTCAAAACGGCAGTACATTTCATATTTTCACCGCCTCTATGAACTAGCTGCTATACAGTAGGACTCACAATCAGAAGGTCTCAGGTTCGATACATATCTCTGGTTTTTGCGAACAACAGCATCATGGACCTCTGGGAACGATCCATATTTTAAATGGACCATCAGGGTGGACAGATATACACGCTGACTGGTCATATTCCCGGGATGTACTATTTCTCAGTAGTACTGTCGACTCATAGAGCTAAAGTTAAAAAATGTTTTTATTTATAAATAATCACAAATAATTCGTTTAATTGAGCTCACTACACATCGCAAAAGCCACGCTACTCTAGGTTAGATGAAGGCCACTAGTACCCATAGTTCATGAAAATCTATTATTTTCTAAGATCGAAGTTCTAAGTTCATGAAGCAGTTTTCTTTTTCATGCTTTAAATTTTTTCACAAATTCCCCCGTAATGGGAGCAACATCATTAAATTCTCATCTCGTAACCATTAAACGAGATCGTGTCTTAAATTATTCTCGTTACGTGAATAGTAGAACCCTATTAGACGAGAAATTCAATTTTCTCAGCGTTTGCTCGAAAAGTTCCTTATTTCAAGGCATAAATGTTTATATACTTCTCATCAGAAAAATTGAAACACCTTGCAAGTTTATGTTTTGTAAGGATTATCAGAAAACCTATGAAAATTTAATTTGAATTTAGAACATTAAAATTAGGATTTGAAAATCTCATATTATTCACTATTAAACGACATTTGACATATATTCCTAAATATACACATTTTTCTGATAATCCTCACAAAACATAAACTTGCAAGGTGTTTCGATTTTTCTGATGAGAAGTATATATACCGGCTAACGGATTTTTATAAAATAATACATTCTTCTTGAATTATTCGCAGTAACTCAACAATATCGTGGATTATTCATTGATTGCTGGTTCGGTTACAGGCTGGGTGATAAGTGTATAATAAATATGATCCCATTTGACCGCACGTAAAAATCCGTAAAAATCTGGAAAATATGAAATAGCTCCATGAGGGAGACGAACAAGATCATTCCATATTCTGGTCTCGTAGGGGACGCACGTGTCGTCCTTCGCGTTAAGTGAATTCGTGTTCCCAGGTGGGAAGCCATTTTCTAGACAAGCTTCTTATGAAAATGACGTAAAAATGCTTAGAACCTTAAAAGTAGTGTTCATAAACCCTCAATATTTTTGAAATACCTATTCAACGTATTTCATCCTTACGTTACGTGTATGGGAGCTACCCAAAAAATAATTTTCAAGTTTTTTATACTACTTTGTTAGTGTGTGTGTTGTAGTCTACAAACGGACAGAGTGTTCCTTGTTTACGGTACTCTAAAACTTGTGTACTTTCTAGGCGTACTCCATACCTATATTATGTATAATTGAGACCACATTGTGTGAAGGAGTCTACTCACCTATCGGACGGGCTGACGGCCAGGGCTGGGGGCTCTCTGGGGTCAAGGCGCGAGGCTTCGTCGGGGGGTCCGGGCTCGCCCCCGCTACTGCTCGTTGGTCTTCTCTGTTGATCAACGTCAACGTTATGATCTTCATGATGAACAATCTTCTTGTTATTAATTTAAGGCGACTTGTTTTGCTCGCGGTGCTGTATAGCTTCGGTCAATTTACCTCGAGCAAATGACTGGGTACTGGGCACCGGAAGGTCTTTCCGTTGTTTATCAGAACAAACCATTTTGATACTTTACTCAAAAATGCTTGAAATGTGATCATTATTTGACACCCTTCTTTGAGCAAAATCGATCTTTCCGCATACTCAAATTACTCGCTACGCGCCAACAAAATCAATTGTTGTCGAGTTTTAAAGGGCGCGGGAAAGAAACAAAAGCGCGGCGCGGGAAAGTTGTAATTTTCCATGTTGTTTTCCATCAATTTTCATAATAATTAAAACAAGATTTTAATTGCTTGCATTGTCTGAGTGAAGCATATAGGTACAAGCCTCATTATGCTGTCCACGATATGAAGGCCTCGACCTTTAGTTTCTTCCTTTATTCTAGCTTGTACATCAAGGGCTCCAATACTGACTGCGCTATGACGGCCTAGAGCAGCGCACGCCGCACTCTGGACCGTCATCAGTGCTGACAGAGATGTACTTTTTATTATTATCGTACTTACTTCAGTTTTAATTGTCCTACATTGCTGCCGACATAAGACTTTAATAATCACTTTGAGACAGAGAGTGAGCAATGTACATTATAACCGTTCACTGTAAAAAACGGTCATTTTCAAGGCCAGAGTGAATACGCTATTTCTGGGCAACCATGAACCATCTTAGACCACATCGTCGCTTAACATCAGGTGAGATTGTGGTCAAACGGAAGCCTATCGAATGTAAAAAAATGGACATTGTCATTTATTGAGCATCGATGAAGACACCTTGACCGCAGTATGTTTAATCACTCAGAATGTAATAATTTTACAAAATAACTGCAAAAAGAATTTTTATGTGGCATATGAAATGAACATATTATTTTGACGCTGTATTTTATTTTATTTATTTGGTATGTCAACAGCTGTTACATCAAATATTATCAACAGAAAAGTACTAAGTTAGTAATAAGTAAAAATACATCTTAAACTAAATTCACAGCTAATTACAGACACACATCATGCGTTTAGTTTTAAGTATACTAAAGTACTATGGTAGGTAATTAAATGAAAACTTTGAGCGTACGTTCGGAAAACAGTTAACAATACAAATGTAATAGACATAGAAAATAATAGAAGATAGTTATAGTCACTTAAGGCTAGCGTGGTAGTTGTGTATAACATAAAGGTCTCTTAGCACGTCGTAGCAATATTTATTTATTAGGCTAAATAGGCGATCATATTATTGGCAGAAACCAAGAGATTTCCATGTAAAACCAAAAATAGATAATTGTAATTTCATTTCATAGATCAAACATGGTTGATTGGTTTGCCTACACTAGATGAAAGGTTGGGCGATGTTTACCAATATGAAACGTTATTCTCTTTTATGGGATAATCAATATCCAATCATACAAAATATCCGCTATATTGTGAGCACCATGATTTATGTTCTTCATCGTCTAATAAATGAACGGCAGAAAATTCCCTTGCTACATAACGGGGCGTATTCAAAATGTGTTGTAATTTAGGCTACATGTTTAGGCTATAATTATATAATGTAAAAGCATTTACCCGCGACTTCATCCACATGCAATCCTGGGAAATTTACTTCCTAGTATACTTTTAAACATACCGCGGATATAGGAGATTTTCTTCGATTTCTTTGTCCTATTTCCGTGTTTATAATGCCACATCTAAATCGTATAACTCACCATGATCCCTTTGAGCTGATTCACCAGCGGCGAATCAGCGAAGAAGTTGTTCACCGCGGAGAATATGTTTGTGCGTTTCTTCGTCTCGCCGCCGCAGGCGTTCCCACGCCCGCGCAACCACTTCGATCTGCGCATGCGCAAACAGTTTGACGTCTTTATTACAATCAGACTAGCTTCGACTCACGTGATCAAGGGGCTAATAGACCTACGTAAAAAATAAAGGCTGGTGTAATTTTTTAAGTGGGTGAGACTAAGAATTTTTTTAAGTTCAAGTGGTTTAAAGGGGCGCGTTTTCCAGATATTTTGAAGTAAAGATGGACAATGGACATAATGTGTACCTACTACAAACATGAGTAAAAATGAACTTCGCGTGTTTTTTTCGCTGTCCTCGAGATGATGCGGTTTTGCTCACGTGCGTAGGAATTGACGCCAGCACCATGCACGTGTGCCATGAATGGTGCTCAGCGAGCAACAACCTTTGGCTTCCTAACGCTCGCTTCCTTACGTTGTAGATAGAATGACTTCAATTTGAAATTACGAAACACAAAGACATGTAGATAGCATGCGATATATTATTATAGACTGGAAGTAGGACAACCTGAAACATGTCCTAGTTCTAGAACAGTGTCAAACTCGACAAATTAATAATTTTGTTTGCCGGATCGATATGAGGCGAGGCTTAGCGTAGTTCTGCCACTGTACAGTCATATATAATATAACTCAACTAGTTAAGGATTCTGGGTAAGCACGCTTCTTTCATACCGTGCTTTTATCAACAGACTTCAAAAAAGTTCAAAAAAGGAGAAGGTTCTCAATTCGGCTGTATGTTTTTTATGTATACAAAATTGATGATTAATCGATCAATGATTTTGATGATTATTTTTTGTTTGGTAGAGCATTCGGAGGTGGTCCTATATAAATTTTATCGAAATATATTCAGTACTTTTTGAAGAATCAAAAAAATATGTACCCAGAATAATTCTACCTCTAATGAGGATTTTAGCGGATGAATGCTGTATAGTAGACTTTTAGGGCAGTGGAGGCCGGTGTCTAATTCTTTTTGAACTCGTTACTTGTTACATTCAGTTCCAACATAGGTTATTATAGAAAGACTAAATAGTTGATACCTTCCAACGTGACTAGCGCACTCCCTATAACTACACATTTACCTGGATTTCTTCTTTTTCGTTCGGCTATTCTTATTACTATTTGTCTTTGACAGATTGTGTAGCAACGACCTAAAATTCGACGTACCGATAAAAAGGTTGCAGCCTTGTTTTTCATTAGGCGAATTACGTGTGAGAAAGCAAGACAGATATACAGACGCAGGTCAATGTTAAATTAAATTTTATATATAGCAGAGCAAAGAGTAGTTCTTGTAAAATAGCAATAGCAAAACGGCCAACAAGACAACTGGAGTAGTTTAACGGGATAAAAAGCAGTCTATCACTTTCTGACCAATAAACTGTCTCAGTGCCAAGCACATTGCTGCGTGAGAGAAGAACAAACTATCCAAGCTATACATTTTCGCATTTATAGTATGAATGATATCATGGTAAAGGATTACAATGTGGGTTTTGTCTTGACACGCTTTTTAGGGTTCCGTAGTCAAACACGGAACCCTTATAGTTTCGCTCTGTCCATCCGCGGCTTATCTCAGACACCTTTACTACTAGAAAGCTGTAATTTGGTACGGATATACACATTAATCACGCCGACAAAGTGGTACAATAAAATATTTCGAAATATTTTTAGGGTGTCTCCCCCATACACATAATTTGGGGATGAAATAATTTTTTCGCATCTAACCCATTATGTGGGGTATCGTTAAATAGGTCATTCAAAAATATTGAGGGTATACTAGGTATACTATATAGTATACTAGGAACAACACTTTTTGACCCAAAGTTCCGTTTGCGATATATTACGCTTTAAAGTAATAATTTTTGTCAGAGTTGATCGTATGGTATCTGGTACAACGCATTTATGGCCATGTGAGTTGTTTACTGAGCTTGGTTTACGTTGCGATAACATGGGTTGGGGATTGGCCAAGTTTTCTTTTAACCCGAGTGTTCTAAATACAAAATATTGCACAATTTCCGCATTTTTGCACAATAGTACGCACATTTGCTTGATTTACGTAGTACTATGTCACTCCAGCCTCGCCCTGGCGGATTAACTGAAGGAAATCGCATTGTGGAAAGCTGCCTCTTAAGAGCATTTTGCTGTCGTAACCCTTTTATAAAAATGCTGTAGTGTTTTGTACGTAGCCGTGTACTCTATTGAGTACATTATGTTACAGTTATCCGCCCTGCACCAGTCAGTCTTTTTATTCCGGGCTTTATTATATATTTTGTCTCTAAATTGACCTTTTTACACCAACCCAATTCCCAAATTTTACAGCTGCTCCCTTTGACCAATTACCAGGTCGTCAGTCCATCTTGTGTCAGTTGGGCCCTGTATAAGATTCCTGGTGCGTGGACGTCGGTCGAAACTCCCCATCGGCTAGTGGACGCCTCGCATCCACTTTAGAATTTCTCGCCCCTTGTTTATTTCAAAAAAGTTGTAATTATATTCTTCCAATTCGTCCAAGCTTTATTGTGAAGAGCAGTCGTGTTACTCAGGAAGAGATCCCATAAAAAAACTTGTACCGCCGTCTTGTTAGCTGCGTACAGACCGGATAATACGATAGAGAGGAAGGTTATTTCATTTTAGATTCAGCGTGTTCTTGAGCATATAATGTTTTGTATAAACATGGCCCTAGATTTTTGTGTACGTAAGTCTATTCGACATTTTATATTGGCCGTTCTCTGCCGGAATTTCCATGGGCGGATTTTCCATGGCAACGGACTGTTGATAATTATAAAAACACCGTATATATGCATTAGATATGCTGCTGTGTATCTAATTAAATTTTTAGGAGCAAGTATGGACAAACAAACTCACTTTCGCATTTATATTATTAGTATGGAGTATGGATGACTCTTCCGTGCTTTAAAAACACATAATGTATAAATAATAACTGTTATATGATATTTTTAAATCACGATATCGGCATCCGCCAGTAGCAAAAGGAGTATCCCTATTCATCCAGCACCGTGTGATCAATTAAAACTTTTTGATAGGTGACGAATCGAAACAGATTTTCGGTGTGACCAATATTGCGTTATGACGAATTAGAACCAATTATCGGTGTGACCAATTATGCCCTAAATCTTTTCAAATATTGTTTCCTCCCATATTTTTGAATGACAGTAATGGGAATGACATACCTTCTACCGCGTTTTCAAGTAAGTAAGTACTTTTCGAAGGCTTTGCATTTTCTTTTCTTATTCTTTACACAGCGCAACAACGAATAACCACGAATACTCGCGATCGTTTCCCGGTCTGGACTCATCCTAAGTTATAAAGCCAATTAAAACTAAGAGAAACCGTAAGCCTGGATTCAGGTGTACTCTTACCTATTTATATAACACAACTTTATTTATATTTATAAAGGTGTTTAGTTGTACATATGTATCAGGTGACTTTATAGACTCAAAATATTAGTATCGTCACGCTAAATGTGATAAAATTAAATAAACTGGCCAAGTGGAAGTCGGACTCGCACACCGTGTATTCAATACCTTAGAATGAAACGAATAAATAAGGTAACCCTGCAGAAATGTTTAAATTTTCAACCGCATAGCTTGCCTTAAAAAATGAATTTTACTTCTAAAAAATCTAGTAAGAGACATGCATCGCTTACGCTTATATTTTATAATAGGAGGGGGAAATTTTTAGTCATATGTAATTGGAAAACTATGCGGCAGAAATATGAAAGTCTGCTTTTATTATTATTATTTGATTGATACACTAGCAGCTCTTCAAGCTTTTAAAAAATTATATTTCAACCTCTTTTTCAATTTATAATTAATATATCAGCCTATCTATGTCCCCACTGCAGGGGCTCAGGTCTACTCTCCTACAGAGAGTGTAAGGGACATAGTCCACCACGGGGGCCCAGTGCGGATTGGCGGACTTCACATGCCTGTACAAGACATGCAGGTTTCCTCGCGATGTTTTCGTTCACCGATAAGCAATCGGACTTTTTCAATATAAATACAATTTGGTTCCCCATTATTTATTTCAAGTCAATAGCATTATTAGATAATTAGCTATGTCAGAGAGACATATACAAGAGAAATTATACAAAGGTTCCGTTTTTTTATGGGACTTGCGTAACCCTAAAAACAATGTTTGATGAAGAATGTATTTCCCAGTTCTGAGTAGAGGTATTCACTGATGACTCAGTTACTTAAGTAACGTTTTATTGCTATGAAATAACAGATTGTATTCGAATATCAAAACAGCGGAAATTTTCTTCTAACAAACGAAGCGATCATGAAAAATGACCAGATGGAAAGTCGTACGTTATGGCGATCTATTAGGCACGTCCAACAACCATGTTTAAAGTAGGTAGTTTTCGATTTACAAAACAAACAACAGATTTTTTCGTAAGGGAAATTTTTGGGATTTATTTTACGTCTATTCTTGTATTCAGATGGGACCAATTGATCCCAGAGTCTGGTAACAAAAGAAATTACAAGTTTGGACACGGTTGACTCAACCCTTGAGATATTTCCTAAAATTATCAGCATCATCAACGGAAAACTCTCCACTACTGAAAATAACGACTTTCTTATAACACCTTTCCTCACGTTATGCTATAACGACTTTCTATAATTAGGTTATTGTTTGGTCTAGCTAGTGGGTTGATAACCGTCGTAGCCGTTACAAACATTTGGCTGTCGTACTTGTCGTTTCAATCAGCTAAATTAAATAAGGGTTCGCATTTCAAAATTGGGTATGTTACTATGCTAATTCCACTAAACCTTGACTGAGTTAATCCCAGATTTTTCAGTCAATTCATTCAGTAATATTTCCAGATAATCAGTTAATGAAATATGCTAAAGCCATGTAACCTTTCGAGCCCTTACACGCGTTTATCGTGACAATAAATCACCTGGAACGTTAACTCTGAAATTTGTTAAAAAGCATTTGACAGAAATAAAAGACATATACTGCGTATGTATCTACGTACTTAGCAAGTAAATTTTTAGTGATGGGTATTGAGTTTACCTTGTTAACAAAGTGTTGCACAGCTGTATTGTTTGTCAAATGATAGTGGTCACAGTGAGGGCTTGTGAGCGTGTGGTCGCTGAGACGCAGGGCACGGACTGACGTGACGGCAGGATGCTGGCTGGCTGGAGATTTCAGAATGGACGCGCATGCGGATTTGGGAGGTTCCTATTTAAGGCGCTGTTTCGTTAGTGCGATTTGACGGAGTTTAGCTGTTGTTTTTATTACTCGACTACAACGAAACCAAAAGACGTATTATAATTTTAGCAACCTCTGTATGTGTGGTATTTATGTTTGTTTGTTCCATTTTGACAAATTGAGGTAGCGACGAAAAGCGTCAAGCTACTCCGTAGGTTATAGACTATGTGATGTCACATGAAATCCAACATGGCGGCTATTAGCGGACATAATGTGCTACCCCCACAAAAGAATTTCAGATTAAAATCTCGCGTTTGATATGCCTTGAAAAGTATTCATGAGTACATTCCGAGACACAAAAAATAAGTTTTAATTTTGATATAAAAACTAATACGTTTATTTTCTGGTAGCAGTCGGGTTTTAATTTTAATTTTCTTCATGTCCTTATTATAAGCGTTCTACATGGGCTTTGCTGGTGAGAAAATAGGCAATATAGCTAGAGCTAGGTTGAGAGAGAAAGAGCAACTGCACAGAAATTACATGTCAAATGTAAAGTTGCTGCACCCTATCTGCATCTACGCATATCCACATTTCATTATACCCATCTAACCGATCGCATACTATACAAGTGTTCTACATCAATAATAACTCCACTGTTCTGAAAAAAATTCAGGAAAATACTTTTGTCAGGACTCATGACAATGCCATCAAACCCGTGCAATGCCACTTAAATCGAGAGTACTAGAAATAATAAGGTCATAGACAAAATCACATTTAGGTGAATAACTGTGGCAGGTAGAAAAGTCAAAATTATAATAATTAGATTATAGATTATAATATTATTTAGACGCTCGCATAACTGAAAAGCACACAATCTCCCTCAGCCTTAATAAATATGAAATGTTTAACAAATTTTAAAAAAACTTACATTTTTTCTTCAATTTTCATGTAGCCAGCGGAAAACACTTGTCACAGAAGAACAAAATGTATACACACCTAACCTTTTCACTTTTGAAAAGAAATTATTATTTACAATTTACAACATAATAAAAAAACAGTTTAGTCACAAATAGTACTGATCAACTTTAAAACATCAATAAAACAGATATCATTGCAAACACCAGTGAATTCTACTATCAGATAATAATGAACAATATCAGGCAGAGATTTCAATCTTCATGTTTTGGTACCTTAGATTGAATATATACTACTACAGCTACAGTAGTTACGATTTTTGTTAATTCTGAGTAGTTTGTGATTATGAGTGCTACTATTTCCGGATTGAATAAAAAAGCCGATATTTTTTGTATCTTTAATCGATTACTCCTTGTTCAATAAAGTAAACCCCCGGTCAAGTAGGATTCAGACTCACGCAACGAGAGTTCCGTACAATAAATGTGTATATATGAATATGAATAAATATCATATGAAACGAAATCACACGCGCAATGGTTAACAATTAAAAAAGTAAACTTAAATTTTAAATTAAAAAAATATTAAAAAAGGAACTGCATTTTAACTGTACGTTTGCAGCCCAGCCCTAACCAATGACTGACAATGTTGCTGTTTAATTGGAAACATTAATGTTTTTGTTCGTGTTCACATAAAACAACAAAGATTTCGCGATAAAAAATCGCAAACGCACCGTTGAAACGCTACCCAAGCACAGTGGAAATAAAATATGTTAGCAAAACATAAAAGGTATAAACTACGAGTACAGAAATATGTATTCACTGTTGTACCATGTCACATTCAAACTCCCTTGTTCTTAGGCAGTGTGTTGAGGGTAATATCAATGGGAAGGATGCATGGAAAAATATTTTTGTCTAAATCGATAGTCCATTTAAAAAGGTAAATACCTCTATCATTTTTTTCTCGATACGACTAATACCTTTTTTAGTACAACCCGCCAAAAAGTAATTCTAGTCACTCGGTGCTAAAACGCTCTATATAAATCTGGTGACATTTGTGACGTCACGTCAGCTTGTTCGATATTTTGAGTTATCTCGTAAAATAATGTTTTTATGTGTATATAAAATACCCCTATAATAAAATGTTCAAAATGCAATGATAAAACTAAATCTAATAAGCATTTTAATATTCTAGGAACTAAATTTTTGAGACATTGAGTCCTTGTAAAATCCAAATGAAAAATCAACATTATTACGTATTTTTATTTTGGTGGGATTTATTTTAATGTCCGTTATGCTATAAAATACAAGTCAATCCAATCTAATTTGGCTGCATCTTCCCTATTAAAGGTGAATATGTCATGGTACAGAAGTGATTACATATTTTTATACCTACAGGTTAATTACGTGCTTGTAGTCGGGAGCCCTTTTCGTTATAAAGCCATTCGTTATTTTCTACTCTAATTTCCTTTTTATTGCACGAGCTGGGTTTTTCCACTGTTATCCGAGAGTGGAAAAGTTTTTTAGTGTCCCGCTGGGACCTGAATATAACGTATTTTATGTGGTGCTTCGGACCAGTTCATTTTAGCCTGAATTTCATTTGTTAAGTGCCTGCAAAGCTAAAAGCACAAGTCTAGTCTTCTCAATATCGTCACGCCACTTTTTTAAGGAAATGCCATTATCCTACCAAAGATAATGCTATTGATTCTTTGACAAATGCTTAACGACACCCAGGGGATGACATGGGAGCATCCTTTTCAACCGACTTCAAAAAGGAGGAGGTTATCAATTCGACTGTATGTTTTTTATGTATGTTACGCGATAACTCCACCAATTATGAATCGATTTCGATGATTATTTTTTTGTTTGGTAGAACAAACTTCAAAGGTGATCTAATATAAATTTTATCGAAACCGATTCAGCTGTTTTTGAAGAAATCAACAAAAAACAAATATGTACTCAGATTAAAATTCTACCTCTAAGGGTGAACATTTTAGGGGATGAATGCTGTAGACTGTTAGGGCAGTTGAAGTCGGTTTCTTGTTCTTTTTCAACGAGTTAATAAAATGTGTGATAGGTTTGTACTTGGCCTCCATCTCACCTGATGATAAGTGACGATAAAGATATCCGACTTCTTAGGAGAGAAGCCGAGTGATATGTAATTTCCATCCACTAAAAACCCTCGGTGGTCACCTGCGCAAGTCGAGGAGCCCTGGGAACTATACGAACACTCCAGTGCTACTCTCGCGCTTCGCTCCTCCCTTTGTCGTTTCAACCACGACAACTCGGCAACTGCTTCGGGACGGGAACACGCTATACTACTCCAGTAATCGTCAGTTTACACCGATAGTACGATCACAGCTCCTAGTCTGGTCATCCGCGGCCCTAGGCATTTAGGAATTTATCTAGGGCATCATTGTAACGCGGGGTGGTTTTGTAGTCGCCGTATGAACATGTGTGTGATATCAGGAGCAGACACGAAGTGACAGCTTCCATTGTGTGAGGTGAAAGTTGAATTGATTGCAATATTTTCAGTGTAATGCAATTACATCACTCAATTTCCCGTTACGTCCTTCTTCTCCCTCCGGAGAAGAACAGTCACATTCGCATTATTGTGATTTACTACTGGGACGAGTTTATTGTGGGCCGAGTTGATGAACAAATCCTCCTGTTATTTTCCGAACAACGAGAAGACTAAGAAACGTGACGAATTTCAGAAAGTAAAAATAGATGTCTCAAATTCGGCCTGCACTTGTACACTATTTAAAAAAATCAAGTAATAATCTAAATATGTATAGAAAATTACTAGAATTACATTTTTGAATATATTTTAATACTACAAAATTGTTCTTTTAGTACTGAGTGACAGCGTCAAATGTCATTTTATTGACGCCATCTTTGTTTTCAATGTTAACTGTTACCTTTTTCGTGCGTTTTATATGTTTTTGTACAAATAAACTAAACCAAACTATACAAAAATGTTATTAAAATGTTAATTCACGTTTATTTGATAATCATCATCATCATCATCATCAGCCGGGAAACGTCCACTGCTGGACATAGGCCTCCCTCATGGTACGCCACATCGACCGGTCCCGAGCCACCTGCATCCAGCGACTCCCCGCGATTCTAACCAGGTCGTCGGTCCATCTAGTGGGGGGACGGCCTGGTAGACGTTTCCCGGTACGTGGTCGCCACTCGAGAACCTTTACTCCCCACCGGTTATCGGTTCTTCGAGCGATGTGGCCTGCCCATTGCCACTTCAGCTCACTGACTCGTCGAGCTATGTCGGTGACCTTCGTTCGTCTACGGATTTCCTCATTCCGGACCTTATCACGTAGAGAAATTCCGAGCATAGCTCGTTCCATTGCTCGCTGAGTGACTTTGAGCTTGTTTATTCGGCCCACAGTAAAAGACCACGTTTCGGTTCCGTATGTCATCACTGGCAACAAGCACTGATCAAAGACTTTTGTCTTTAGACGCTGAGGTATTTTGGACGAGAAGATATGCCGTAATTTCCCGAACGCTGCCCAGCCGAGTTGGATTCTTCGGTTGACCTCTTTGTCGAAGTTGGACCTACCTAGTTGAACGATCTGTCCCAGGTATACATACTCGTCTACAACTTCGATTGTAGTGTTCCCAACCACTACCGGCATAGGTGCAACATGGACATTTGACATGATTTTCGTCTTGTCCATGTTCATTTTTAAACCTACCTGTTGGGAAACTCTGTTGAGGTCATTGAGCATTACGTTCAGATCCTCCAAGGATTCTGCCGTTATGACTATGTCATCGGCAAATCGAAGGTGAGTGATGTAGTCGCCGTTGATGTTGATGCCCAGTCCTTTCCAGTTCAGAAGCTTGAAAACATCTTCCAGTGCAGTGGTGAAGAGTTTCGGGGATATAACGTCACCCTGTCTTACACCTTTCTGCACTTGGATCGGTTTCGTGCATTCATCCTGTACTCGGACGGACATTGTGGCTTTATTGTATAAACATTTCAACACTTCGATATAGCGATAGTCAATGTGGCACCTTTGGAGAGACTGAAGCACTGCCCAAGTCTCGATTGAATCAAAGGCTTTCTCGTAGTCCACAAACGCCAGGCATAATGGCCGATTATACTCCTCGGTCTTCTGTATAATCTGCCGGAGCGTATGTATGTGGTCTACGGTGCTGAAGCCTTTTCGGAAACCGGCTTGTTCGGGAGGTTGGAAGTCGTCAAACCTGCGTGCTAGTCGGTTCGTAATGACTCTCGAAAACAACTTATAAACGTGGCTCAGAAGGGATATCGGTCGGTAGTTCTTCAGTAAGGCATTATCGCCTTTCTTAAAGAAGAGCACCACCACGCTTCTGCTCCACGCTTCTGGCGTGCAGCCTTCGTGTATGACGGACTGAAAGAGCTTCTGAAGGACTACAAGTATCGGTTTTCCACCCGCTTTCAGAAGCTCTGATGTGATTCCGTCTTCACCTGCCGCCTTGTTATTTTTGAGTTGTTTGAGAGCCATTCGAATCTCATACAGGCTGACGTCCGGGATATCTTCGGTATAGTGTCGGGTCAGTTTGGCTCTTCGGTCACTCACCGGGCTTGCGCCTGGTCTCTGTGACGATGTGTACAGCTGTCCATAGAACTTCTCGATCTCTCTCAAAACTTCCGGTTTTGACGAAACAATGCCGCCCGTATCGGTCTTCAGCCTCGTCAGTTGGCTCTGCCCTATAGACAGATCTTTTGCAAACACCTTGGAGCCTTTGTTCCGCTCTATCGCGTCTTTAATACGTGATGTATTAAAGTGGCGAATATCGTGTCGCATCGATTTAGAGATCTGTCTATTAAGCTGCCTATACTCTGACGAATCAGCTGGAGACTGCAAGCATATGTTGCGTCTATCCCGCATGAGTTTGAGAGTATGATCAGAGAGTTTCTGGGTTCTATTTGCGGGACGGGCCTTAAAGAATTTAGACCCTACCGCATGGACAGTTTCCACGAGCCGATCGTTAATATCGTCAACGGTTTCTATAGCGTCTAAGCATTGGAAGCGATTGTGTAGTTCGAGCTGAAAGCTTTCGGGGTTTGAGATGTAAGCATTATGAGGCCGGAGCGTAGACTTCATCAGACGAGCTCTTTCCAGTTTGGTATTAAGCTTCAGTGTGCCTCGAACCATGCGGTGATCACTACCGGTTTTCACCCTGTTGATCACTGAGACATCACTGAAGGTCTGCCGCTTGGTACTCAAGATGAAGTCTATCTCGTTTCTCGTGGAACCATCGGGGCTAATCCAGGTCCACTTCCTGTGCGGCCGCTTTTCAAAGAAGGAGTTCATCGCAAAGAGTCCCTCCTTCTCCATAAAGTCAGCCAGCTTCTGCCCCCTAGGGTTCCGTTGCCCAATCCCAAATTTCCCCACTCTCAGCTCATCGCCGTTCCTTCTGCCTAGTTTCGCGTTAAAGTCCCCCATGACCACAGTGTAGTGTGTCTTTGAGGAGTGTATGGCTCTAGATATGTCCTCATACATGGCCTCTACCTCGTCATCTGGATGTGACGAGGTGGGTGCGTAAACCTGTATAACCTTCAGTGAATACCGTTTGGTTATTCTGAGTATAAGGTACGCTACCCTCGTCGAGACACTCTCCACCTTCACTACATTGTTGACCAGGGACTTCCGGACGATAAACCCGACACCGCCCTGTGACGTTTTGTCGCCTTCCCGGTAGTAGAACAAGTTGCCCGACTTGAGGATTATCGTGTCCTCTCCCTCTCTTCGGACTTCTGATAATCCAATAACGTCCCATCGCAACTTGTCTACTTCTTCCTCCAGCTCCACGATCTTCTCGTCGGTCCTCAGCGTCCGCGCGTTATATGTCGCCAGGTCGAGTCGTCGTTGGTGGTAGCCGAATCTCTTCCGGAGATTCTTCGCACCCCCTGCCCCGCCGTAACCGTGACCGCTACCGTAGTCAGGAATAGCGGGGCCGCCGGGGACTGGGGGCCGTAGTAATGGGCGTACTGCCATAAGGGGTTTTTAGCGTAATCACCACGCTTGCTAGACGGGTTGGTGATCGCAGTACTCGATTTAGTTCTTCAGGAGGAGGCTGCTGCCCCTCCTCCCGGTGTAGGTTTTCCCTTAGTCGCCTCTTACGACACCCACGGGAAGAGATGGGGTGGTTACATTCTAAGCCGGAACCACACGGCTAATGGCCGTGAAATTTGATAATGGCCTTTTAAAATTGTAAGTGTACAATACCAGGCCTTGGCTCCATACATTCGCGGAACGTGTCATTTATTACGCGTAAAAAGAAAAGCTATCTAAGTTTTAACATAAAGTGCCATTACAACAGGGATCATTTACGAACACTCGAGCCGCGAGAACACAGGCAGGGTAGGAATACTTGAGTGCAATTCACATACTCAACTTTTGGATGACGATATCTAGTTTCCTTAGCAGCAAAGATCAATATCGAAAGACATCAACAAATACATCAGTGAGCTGAATGATGTAATAATGTTTCCTTAGTGAATTGCATGTCAGCAGTGAACTTTACCGGTACAACCCTTGTATAACGAATCACAGTTTCGTAAAAGTGCCGCTAGAGGCGCTGCACAATTCTTCATACAAATATCTGACTAAACTCAAACGCAACAGTATCGTTTAAAAACTCACACTAGAGGTGCTGGTTACAGAAAATGAACAATAAAAATGTATGAATAAACTCCGAAACATCATCTTACTAAAATACACGTTTATCCACCGACTGAGGCGCGGCTGGCTGGTTCAATTAATTTACCGGAGAAAGGGTACATAAATCTCGCCCTAATGCAGCCCTGGACGTGACCTGAGTAAATCCTTTTCATGGACCTTTTGAACATGAGTAAACAGAAAGGCTCTGTGTTTGCGTACATAATTGATAGAATGGATTCCGGTATTTTGTACATTTTACTCGCTTATTCTTTTGTGTCCTTCGAGAAAATGGGAAAACCTTAATTAAGGTAAGCAGTAATAATTTGGGTTTTAGGGCTTCGAGCATCTGATGAAAAAACGGAACCCTTTTATAATCTCACTCTGGTGTATGTCTATCCGTCCGTATGTCACAGCTGATTATCTCAGGAACGACTTATCCTATTGGCTTCAGGTAAGCCACAGATGCCGCAATGAAAGTAATTTATTTTATTTTCATTGAAAAAGGGGCCAAGGGATCGAAATTTCTAGTATAGTTAGAGATACTAGGTCAAGTGGGGTATTATATAAAAGGACTTTATATCGCTCGCCGAGTGACTTCGACTTTATTTATTCGTCTCACAGTAAAGGACCACGTTTCGGTTCCGTGTGCCACCTGCTGCCAATATATTAATTTAAAACCAAATAGATAGAAATAGAAAGAGTTTTATGCAATGTTTAAAAAACCGTCCACGTGTGAGTTGGACTCGAGCACGAAGGGTTCCCAATCCATTATCTATAAAAAGGGCACAAAAATCATGCCTGTTGTATGGGAGCCCCCTTAAATATTTGTTTTATTTTAATTTAAATATTTATTTTAAGGTGAATATATAACTAAATATTCTGTAAATATTTTAAGCGTTGCCGTAATCAATATCAAGTAAAAACGAGCCAAAAATTACGTTTGTTGTATGGGAGCCCTGTTAAATATTTGTTTTATACAGTATTTTAGTATTTGTTGTTATAGCGGCAATATACATCTTCTGTGAAAATTTCAACTAACTATCACGGTTCATGAGACAGACAGACAGCCTGGTGACAGACGAACAGCGGAGTCGTAGTAATAGGGTCCCGTTTTTACCCTTTGGGTACGGAACCCTAAAAGTACATAATATATGTAAATTATTTAAACAATACTTTATCACGGTATTGTGTAGTGAAGGTGTACGTATATTTCTGAAATACCCTCACTCACGTCATCGTTGTGTAGCACAACATAAAGCTTTGTTGAGAACAACGAGCTTCTTCATAACGCTTCGGTTCTAACCAGAATAAAGAAATATGCAGACTGCACATTGCACTGCAATATGCACACGACAATGTGACAACATAGAATTAATCAAGTGCTATATACAGAACGAACGTTCACCGCCTCCCGCCGATCCGGGATACCTCAACTCTCCCCGCAAGATTGTGACCCACTCAAAGAAAGGTAATATGGCGCGCGAGAATTCATTCACACATGCGCATGTATATCACGACATTTGTTTGAATTGTCCGGCCTGTGTAGAAGTAGTTAGAACAATGAATGAAGTGCACCCATCAAGTTCTCCGAAATTTAGTTTACTGTAATATTATTTAACAATTGTTAACAAACGCTTTATTATGATTTTTATAGTTTCCGTCACCGCTGGACTGTCCACCCGGAGGTAGCGGGTTCGATTCTCAGTGTGGGGTATCTCTACCACCATATACCATACCACGGGTCTAACTCATAACTGAGTCTGTGTTCCTGAGGTATAGGAGCGGTACGTATCCCCGCGGTGCGTTTACGGAGTTGTGCGTCGTTTGTCGTTCCGTAAACATCACATAATCTTATTATTGCGAAAGTGTTTTAAAAACTTAATAACTCAAGTGCTGAAGATGGAGACACAGTCTACACGGCTTTCCGTGGGATAATTGCTGCGTCTACGCATGCCTGTTTAAGACATGCAGGTTTCCTCACGATATTTTCCTTCGGATAATGTACTTGAATTGAAAAACAACTCATAGGTACACGGCTGGATACGAACCCGAAACCCTCAAATTGAGAGCCCACGCCTTATCCATTGCGCCACCGACGCTTGGCACGCTTGGAGGCAACTATAGTGCCTTATAAATGGATAGGGGCAATATACTCGTAGTGTTTTGTCTTCTATACAACAATTCGACGTCAGGCATTCCATCTGTGATCTGATCACAATATAAATACAACAGTTAGCAATCCTGTGGTGATCATTAATCCTGTGTTCATTGCATCAAATACGATCTCCAGAGACGTTGGTGGTGAGTTTACCACGAGTTAAGTTGATAATTTATTATACAGAGTAGACAGTATGGAATGATTCAGAGACAGAACAAATAATTATAGACCAGTCATTGGGTGACAAGCGACTAGCGAGCTTATCCAGAGCTTCAAGAAAATCAGGCGACCAAAAACCCAGGCATCCTGTCGAAGGTCAGACGGTACTTCCACCCGTCACACACATCAACAGCTTATATATGTCCCCCTGCAGGGGCGCAGGCCCACTCTCTTACAGAGAGTGTATGGGTCATAGTCCACCACGCGGGACCAGTGCGGATTGGTAGACTACACACACACCTTTGAATTTTTTCTCAGGAAGTCAGGAGTGTGCAGGTTTCCTCACGATGTTTTCCTTCACCGAAAAGCCAATGGTAATGATTTCTATCAGTCGTACCATAAATTCCAAACAGTAAATTGGAACTCAATGGTGCGAGCCAGGATCGAACCCAGACCTCGATTGTTCAAGGACTGGCGCTATACATTGTGGAGACTATGCGCAGGAGCTATCACGTTGTTGTTTTTTCGTTACAGGAATACAACAGTGCTATACTCACTATTAAACAATATTGGGCGGCAGATCTTAAAAAATCTTCAACGGTCTAGGCCACCGAGGCGGTTAAAAATAAAACATACAACAAATGCTTAGATTAGAACTGTCTACATTTACCCACAAGTCTTGTGTATGATAATTTGCGCCCCCTGGTGCCATCACCTTGATAACCCTGCATTCACGAGGGCCAGGGTTTGAATAGCGGGAGTGAGACAGCATTTATATACACCCGGTAATGAAAGAGAGGGGCTGTGCCTCAGGCATGACTATGCTAATGTTAATCATAATTAATTTCTCTATGCCGTTCATTCGACTTTGTAATTGCAGCAACCCGGTGCTTACGAAAGGCGAAATTTGATTAAAGTTGATACCAGTTGTAGTAAATCAAGTTGTGAATTGTCCGCATATTCGTCCTTGAAACTATTCTCATCCTAAGCTTTGATTTATGTGCGTAAATAACACTTTACAAGACATTAATCCAACCAAATTCGTTTTAGGGTCTAGGTGTATACCTGAGTATCATCTATAATTTATATGATGATCACAATGTCAAATCTCAATCTCTTTGGCCTTCTTCGGCCTCAAAGTCTCATATACAAATAAATTACACGTTCCGCGAGTGTATGGAGTCCCGGCCTGGACTTATGCACTAAATTTTTAAAGCCTCATTACCAAATAAAAGTGATTTAATATTAAGGTTTAATTTATTTGTACAATAACATATAAAACAGGGAAGACAACTAATTTAAAAAACAAAGATGGCGTCTATTAAATAACATTTGACGACATCACGGAATTATTGTAAAGAACGATTTTGTACAATCAAAATGCAAACAAAAACATAATTTTAGTATTTTTCTATATATCTTTAGGCGGACACATAGCTCCTGTTAGCAATGTTCCCAAAGTTCACATCTCTTTATAAAAACACAGAGCATTTTCATTCGGCCATTCGACGAGCAATCGTATGTGAGAGACGGTGCGCTGAGAGCCGGAGACGATATATTGTTTAATACTCGTAATTGTACACGTAATTGTATGTCAATAAACATTTTTATTTGTAAATCTAAGAAAAACTATTATTTGTTCATACTCGCATGCTAACAGTGTCACGTGCTTATCTAAATCAGAGAGTAGCAGTTACTCTCGATAAAGTAGTTGTTTTAACTTACGGTCCTACTATTTGGGACCAGGATAGAAAAACATTGATCTCGAAAGACAATGGTAAGTGTATTGTACGGGTGCAGAACGTGGTGTGACACTAGACTCAGCGACTTATTAATTACCAATTGGTAATTTTTGTACCAAGTCCAGTAGACCACAAAATAGCCCTGAGGGATATCGCTTTCTTCACAACAAGTAGTTACCGTTTGAATTTTAATCGCTGTTCCGTAAGTTTTTCCTGTGATGGGCGCAAAAATGTTCCTGATGTGTTCACGAATTAGAGTCTTAAAAATTATAGTGTACAGTCACCTTTTCGGCTTATAGACCAAATCATACCATTGTCGACCACATTGTCACTTATCGTCAGGGGAGATCGTGGTCAAATATTTGGGCTTCAAACAACGTTTCAGTAAAGAAGACAAAAATATACTGTATGAGAAAAGGACAACATTAATCCAAAAGGAAACAATAAAACTTCGACATGCCCAACTATATAATAAAATAAAAATATGATACGGTGATGTTTGTTTATCTGACAATCTTATCGATATCCGAATGTCCATCCATTTTCTGTATCGCTAATCCGTCAAGCGGTCGTTTGATTCACCACTCCATATCTCGAGTGCTGGGAATTTTACTAACGAATGGTTTTGCGCGGATTGGGACCGAAAACCAGTCGTTTTTATCGTACAATTAGTACAAATTTCGAACGCAATATTTTTAAAACTACGTTAGCAATTAGCCACTAGAACATTGTCCCCTATTCAATTCAATTTCCGGTACGGGATATCTCTGCTCTGACTGGTGGTAGAGCATGTCTAAGCTTCCATACCCATAAGGTAAAAAACGAGACCCTATACCCAAGACTTGGCTGTCCGGCCGTCCGTCTGTCTGGCCATCTGTCACCAGGCTGTGTCTCATGAACCGTGATAGTTAGACAGTTGAAATTTGCACAGATGATGTATTTCTCTTGCTGCTATTACAAAAAATACTAAAAAGCAGAATAAAATAAATATTTAAGGGGGCTCCCATACAACAAACATGATTTTTTGACATTTTTATAGAGTATGGTACGTAACCCTTTGTGCGCGAGTCCGACTAGTGTTTGGCCGGTTTTTCTATGTCCGCCTGGCTAGCTACCACCACCTTCTCTAAAGTTGGGTCCGCCGCACCAATATGTTATCATAACACTCGATATCCTGGTAAAAGTATGCTGCCCAATTTATCCGTAGGTTAGGTGGGCCATCACAACTGATGATTATGATATCCTTCACTATCTGATCTAAACAGTGTTGGGGTGCAGTTTACTTTGTACAAACACCTCACGGCTCACAGATGTGTTTGCTGACATTGAACTTCATCTCATCTGATTGGAAGGCGTGTTTACCCAGAAGCTTCAAGCGAATAAGGAGTTAATGATCATATTTATTTAGCGTACAGTATATATCTATATAATAAAACTGTTTCTACCTTTAAGAAAAACGTCAAGGAACATTTTCTATCGCTATAAGTTCATAAGTTAATATATAATTATTGTATGTAAAGTATGTATTATTATTATTGATATATATTAGTTTTTTTATCTCTTATTTATGTAATCGTTTATTATATTTATTATATCGTACACGCCTAACTGCCCTCTTCTCTTCACTATTTCTCCTCGACCTAGGACTGCTGTAAGAAATTTCTTTTAGAAATAAGCTGTTCATTTTATATATGTTTTTGTGTTATGTAAATATTTTCCGTGTACAATAAACTGTTTAAATAAAAAAATGACTACAATGTAGAATGATTATACGATGATGATTATGAGTAACAAATGTATTTGACTAGAATGACTACGACAGACTTTGCCCCTTTTGAATAGTAATCCAAAGTGGCCTTTGATCTAATGAATTGAACTTTGCCCCTTCGTCAATCAGTTGTTATAGAACTTTGGACTGTATAGACATAGGAATCGGTTTGATATGTGCTATATCGCTTCTACATTAATGAAAGGTTGACAAGAATTAACAGGCAACTATTTTATAAAGCGAGAGAAGCAGCAGGACGAGTAAACTGGAAGTACGTATGGACTCGGGAAGGTAAAATATACACCAGACAGGAACAAGGAGCCCCGCGTCACCGCCTGCGCTCAGAAATCGACCTGGATAGAATTTTTTAACTACGTTAATGTTTGTATTAATGGTAGGCCTATTTAAGAATCCATGTAATAATATAGATAATACTTACAGTTCCGCTACATTTTTAATATTTTTCATGTATTTAGTCGTCAGTTTTTTTTCTGCCAGTCATCAAAAAATCGGCACACTTGTGTTCGCTAATGTTTTGCTAGGATATTATATCAATATGAATCAAATAAAATCTCCCAAACAGTTAAGAAATAAAGTTCATGTCACATTGTGCTTATATAATGATATATTTCGAAAATCTGATTCAAGTCCCAACAAGCAAACTACAATAAGTATTGAATGCTTAGATTTTATAACTTGTGTATATATAAAAGAACAACCATTTTTAAGTCCTATATTCATCAAACTGATAAAAATGAAATCAAATTACCTCGTCCCACATAGAGTTTCTTACACTATAGTTTATAACAGTATTTGCAGTTAAAAATAGTAAAAAGAAAGAACGTTTATTCAAAATAGAACTTCTAAATGCGCAATCATTAAATACGGGGAAAGAAGAACTTCTAGAGACAATGGCAGAGTTAAAACCTGACGTAGTATGTATTACCGAAACATGGTTAAATGCTTCATCGCTTCTCGCAGACTACAGAATTCCCGGATACAGATTTATACATATTCCACGTGCTAATAAAATAGGTGGAGGAGTGGGGATATATTTTGGGAATAGGCTTACAGTCCATCAGATTGATCACTTTCAAACTGGTTTGGAGCAGATGTGGATCGAATTGAAGTTGTGTCGCTGCAAAATTGTTATAGGCACGTTTTATAGACCCCCCAAACAAAACTTCACTGAATTTATCAATCTATTTAGCGACTCTCTTGCTACTTTGACAGCGGGTTGTGAAAATATAAATAGTAGCGGGCGATATAAATATTGATCTACTTTCGCCTCCCTGCAACCAGAGCAACAGTTTTCACAGAACTTTGAGCGAGCATGGACTGCACCAAATAGTCACTGTTCCTACACGTATTTCAGAAACAAAAAAGTCTTTACTCGATATAATCAGCTGCAGTCAATCATTAAAGCCTAAATCTGTTAATGTTAAACATAATAGAGACTTGAGTGATCATGGTTTTGTCTATGCAGAGTTCCCGATAAAAATAGAATCTCATGTACCTCGTACAATAACTTACAGACCTTTACATGAGCTGGATACGGAAAGCTATTACTATGCAGCATCAATTACCCCGTGGGAGTTGGTTTTAGAGGCACAGGATGTTAACTCTAAAGTAAATATTTTCAACCAGCTAGCGCTGGGGCTATTCGATCATTTCGCACCGGAAAAAACAAAAACATTTAAAGAGCCACCTACACCATGGATAACGGATACAATCAAAGAAATGATAAAAGATAGAGACCTTGCGTTAGAGAGAGCAATAAAGAATGAGACGGAAGAAAATAAACGAGCTTACAAAGACTTGCGTAATATGGTTACATCTGTTAGGCGGAGTGAAAAGAATGCATATATTTCACACAATGTTAATAAAAATATAAATGATTCTAGAAAAATGTGGAACGAAATTAACAAAATTCTTGGACGGCAAAAACAGAATGGATTAGGGTCACAATTTCGTGATGCCGATGCCATTAATAATTTCTTTATAGACTCGGTTCCAACTGTAAATCAAGACATTGTATCTGCGAAAACAACGAACCTCCCCGTACCCCAAACAATATTTAAGTTTGACGAAAACACTGAGGAACACAAAATAGCTAAAATAATAAATTTGATAAGTTCCAATGCAAGCGGATCAGACAAAATCACTATTAAAATGATAAAATTGACCTTACCACATTCGCTTAAGGCAATAACATCGATAATTAATATGTCCCTAAGTACGAAAACTTTTCCAGATTCTTGGAAAATTTCGTTGATTAAGCCGATACCTAAAACACCGAAAGTAGAATCTTTATCAGATTTACGGCCAATAAGTATACTTCCGGCACTTTCGAAAGTACTCGAACGCGTAGTACACGAGCAGTTGGCATCGTATATTGAAAAACAAAAAATTCTACCAGATATTCAATCGGGTTTTCGTAAGAACCACAGCACAACGACAGCTATGTCATGTATAGTGGATGAGGCGCTAGCTGCATCGAACGAAGGACAAGGGAGTATGCTCGTACTACTCGATTTTAGCCGCGCGTTTGATTGCATACCGATCCCGAACCTAATAGCTAAACTAGGAAAATGTGGACTTTCTCAGGACTCGTGCAAGTGGTTCTCCAGTTACTTTAGTGATCGTACGCAAATTGTAGAATGCGAAGATAGTCAAGGACAAATACGGAGATCCAAACCGCGACAAATGGAAAGAGGAGTTATACAAGGTTCTATTTTGGGTCCATTGTTGTATAATCTATATACCTCAGATTTGGTCACCCATATAAACCACTGCACAGTTCACATGTATGCAGATGACACGCAGCTTATTAAAACTACAGGTGTCAAACCGGAGGAGGTATCGAGTACAATCTTGGACATAAACACAGACCTAGATAACATCGCCAAATGGTCTGTTAGAAATGGACTCAAAATAAACCCATCAAAAAGTGTCTTTATGATACTCGGCACTAGTAAACAAATCCAGAAAATTCGATCATGTAGCCCTCAATTGTATGTGGCAGGAAATGCAATAGTGGAACAATTAGAAGTTCGTAACCTTGGCTTGCACATGGATGGAAATCTTCGCTTTGAGTCTCACATCAGTAACAAAATTGCAAAGTGTTATGCTTCACTTAAAAGTCTTTATAAGTTGAGACCCTATATTAACACACCTGTTAGAGAACGTTTGGTAGATTCTCTTGTTCTCTCACATTTGGATTATTGCGACATTGCATACGGTCCCTGCTTGTTCAATAAAACAGAACGAAGCGTACAAAGAGTACAAAACTCTTGTGTCAGGTTCTGTACTAATGTACCGAGACGGGCACATATTACTCCTTTCCTAAATAACGCACGTAAACTAAATATGTCGAACAGGCGTGACCTAAAATTGGCAACACTTGTGTACAAACTCAAATCTACTAATACTCCCGCCTACCTTGCTAGAAAATTAAAGTGGAACAAAGACTATAGTAGACGAGAGCTCCGGAACCGAGGCGACGAAGCAATACTGCCTCCCCCTCGACTGGAGGCTTTTAGAGGAAGTTTTCGATATGCTGCATCTAAGTGCTGGAACAATATACCACCACCTATAAGAGCTTGTAAAACTGTGTCTACGTTTATAAATAAATACAAACTATTTCTTGTAACTTGGCAACAGCAATTTAGTTCTTCATCTGAAATTCAGCAATCGAAAACTTTTTCCAGGACCTTGGGAATAGTATCCGTTCATAATATATAAGAAGTGTTTTAGTATTGTATTCTGTTTGTGTTAGATGGTAGGCTAGACGGTACTCGTAATCTTAGTATAATAAATAAATAAATAGTTTTAGTGTGTCAAAGTTTAAATTTGAATGTTCACAATATTTAGTAACTTTGTAATTTTTAGGCAATAGCAGAATAACAGCGTCTTCGAGGTATTGAACCTCTTAGACATATGCTGAGCTATTAGCCCATTCATCATACATATATAATATACGATGTTCAATTGTTAGTTTTAAGAATTTGTGATGAATAAACCTCTTTTATTATTATTATTATTATTATTATTATGATCATGCTAACACTAAGGTTTCACGAATAGAGCTGGTCGGGTAAGTGACGGACATCCTCTTCTAGTGTTCTGTAGTTATGCAAATAGTATTTTGGCCATCTCTGTTACAAAATGAGAAAAAAAATCTGAAGAAAATTGAGGCGTGGCGTGAGATGAGCCGTTGATAAAAAATAAGCATGAAAGGATGGTTTATTAAAAGAAAGAAATATGGTACAATCCACAAGTTAACGCTTTCAAAAAGAACTAGATACCGACTTCAATTGCCCCCTAAAAGAAAAACTTAACTGTTATTTTAGTATCATTGTGATTACTTTGATTGATTCTAAGATCCAGAACCCTAACAAGTAAATGCGTTCAAACTCAAAAGTAACTTAAAAAAAGAAATGGAAACCGCGGCTTTAGTTGCCCTAAAAATCTACTTTTATTAAGGCAGTTCTGAAGTAACAAACATTTTAAAAAACATACCCGTCGAATTGAGAACCTCCTCCTTTTTGAAGTCGTTTAAAACGCATTGTGACAGATACACAAAGGTTTCAAACTTATATGAACACCCTTGTGTCGAAGGGTTATATAAAAATCCACAATGCTACGCTAAAATTGTTTTCATTGTGTTACGATGAAGTATGAAAAGGACTTCAGGGTCCTGTTTCATAAAGCGACAATTCGTAATAAACTGACATACGTCATGTCATTTTCGCCAGTAGTGGTCGTTGATTGGTGGAAAAGCCGAAAATGGCTGACATTAGTTTGTTTATTACGAATTGTCGCTTTATGAAACAGGCCTTTTCATGTCGAACGAAAAGTCGAAGGCGAACTAATTGGTCATGCTTTTCGAATTTTATAAGTATTATTGTTTTACCAGTCAACAACAGTACAAAGATTATCCGTTTGCAAGTCTTTTTACCGACAATACAGTAATCTCGGTCTAAAATCAGCAAATGATTACCAAGCGGATCTTCCACGCGAACGGGAGGTACGGTGGAGAATGCACGAGCAATATGGCCAGTAGGGCGTAGATGAATGAATGAAGAACGAATGATACAAATTATAATCGTTATTCTGAAGTTCGGAAGCATCCGTGTTCTTTCTAAATCTAGCTATGTCAGTCACAATCATGGAAAACCATTGCAGTGCTTTAGCTCGTTATCTTGCCTGGTAACCATATGATACTTTGATTTTATTCCATTCCTTTTTTTAGATCACGTTATTTACAACCTGTTTTTTGTGTTTGTATATTAAACTCATACTTTTTAAATACAATATGATAGTTTTGTACTTGGCCTTCATCTCACCTGATGGTAAGTGTGCGAACCCAGAAGCCTCAACCTAATGAAGCGCTGGCTATGCTACCTTCCATACCGGTACACAACAGTGCTATTAACATGCTGTTTTGCGGCAGACTTTTGTCCAGGCGGACATAGAAAATACCTTACTACCAACCAAACTGTAAAGACCACTGGGAATCGAATCCGGCACCTCCAGCTTGTGAATCGAACATTTAGGCATTAGGCCACGAGGGTTGTTAAATTGTTCGCGAATTGGAAACCGATTTAAATTATTATTCTTAGGGTTCTGTACTTCAAATGGAAGAAAAGGAATACTCACAGTTGTCAGTGTCGATCAGTTAAGCGCTAGACATGTAGTTTGTAATGTCAAAAAAAAATTGGTTGCCTGTAAAGTCGGTATACGGGCGAAAGTTTTACGTGACAACGACTTTGAGTGGTAAAATAATTTTAATGTGAATATTCATTCACATTCGGGCTAACCATGCCCGAGTGGAAGGGACGCGTGCCTCTTACTCGCTCTCATTGTGAGCGCATAACGTGAGCGGAGCGTAACGCAGTTTCTTGAAGTGTCACCCGGGAAACCAATTTATAAGACGTTGTCACGTCAAAAGTACGTACTTCTGTTTTTTTACTAAAAATTTATCTGTTTTTGTCTGATGCTATCGTTATCAAACCCCTCGAAATGACATCAGGAGCAGACCAACTGGTGGTGTAAAGTAGCTGTAGTTTACCTTCACAGTATTTGAGATAGGCATTTTATTTCCGATTATACTTCAAACTGTCATGAAATGCTTTGTCATGTGACTTCGAATTTAAAAATTAATCAAATTTTTTCGTGGGTTGTCGTAAAAAGCAGCTTGTCCACCTGTTTACTGATGGCTCACAGCCATAGCCACACAAAGTGGCCATTACCAAGACGCTTTCCGTGTAGTTATTACATCTTATTCCAATATGTTAAACTGTATACAATGTCGGTATTTGATATATGAAATGAGTGATTGATGTGGAATACTTGGATTACCTTTACCATTTTTTGTGTGGTATACTAAATGATGACGTGATAATTAGTAATTATTATAAGCTAGGCGTTCACAGCACGGATTTAAAAAAAATACACGATTCCATCTCGTCTAATGAGGTGAGGTCAACAACAACAATAAAACACGCACGTATATGTAACTGACACTGACATGCACTGCGTATTGACGGCCGCGTGTCTGACGTTTGATGTATCTGCTTTTACTGTGTCTATCTTGTGTATAAAAACACGAAAGTGTCTGACCCAGTCGCTTCATACGTCTTCAGTGTGGCACGGCCTGTGGTTCAGAACTGAACATCCCTGTCAGTCACTCGGGCCCTGGTGTAGATTATAAATTGTTAAAATCAATAATCGTGATCCAGGCGTAATAATTCCAACACTACAATAATAACTTTAATTTCCCTTGTTCAATTCCTACCCTACACTTTAAACGCAGATACGTGATCGCAGTAAAATGTTAGTGGTAATTCGTTTGACGATGTTACATGATTATTCGGCTGTTACGATACCAGTGAGGTTACGTTTAAATATTATGAATATAATTGGAATGCGGAACCCGAAACCTAAAACCCTTTTGTATTCTCTACGTAGTCGGATAGCTGCGGATGCGGATAATGATTCACGCGCGGCGCGGTCGTTCACTCTCGCCATTGTTCATTCAGCCGGGTTCCATTCGTTCAGTCACGCACGCGCCCCTCAGCTCGCTCGAATCACGCCCGTAGCCGACTCGTTCCATTCCATGCCATATTCATTCCAGTTGTAGCCGGTACCCAGTGCAAACATATACTTTACACTTCGTAAATTAATATTTCTACATCAAAATGGACGCTTTCATCGGCAAGAAATACAAGATGGTCTCGTCTGAGAACTTCGACGAATTCATGAAGACTATTGGTGAGTTTTTATAAATATATTTAGCGAAATTATTTCTAAGAATTGAAGTAGCGCGCCGCCGCCGGCCGGCTTTCCCGGCGAAACGGCGTCGTGAATCGTGGATTTCAAACATACTAAAACTCCTTTGACTATTTATGTACCTATACTTATGTCCTTTAAAATAAAACGAAAGAATACGGTTCATTGTTCTTTGTTTTTAATAAGTAAAATCGTGATTTTTAACTCGATGTTGTGTCACTTGTTTGTTCAAGTGTAACAAAATAAAGCCGGTAGATTCACAAATTGATTGTCACCGTTTTTGCCCCGTCAATTACAAGCGCATGCGATAAATGAAAATGGAAAATTCGTTTCTTGAAATTTTCTAATAGTTTAGTCTAGCGTAACGATTTCTTCGCATCCTTATTTTGCACGGAATGAAACGGAAACAAAATTCTGCAATTGTGTATCTTCAATTTGGTATTTTTGTAGGTATTTTTATAATTTCAGCAGCTATTCTTTTTTAAAAAACTTGTACTTGTATTGAGGGAGGCTTTTATTCGCCCTGTTAGAAGGGCTGTCTTTGGGAAATCAATACGAGGATTTTATAGTTTTCCATCCATTCCATCCGTTCTATCCATACACTCTTCCATATCACAAATGCCAACGTGAGTTTGTTTGTCTGCCCTTCCTTCACGTCGTAGCGGAGTGTCAGAATGACTTGAATTTTTGTATTGGGATTGTTAACCGTCTGGAAAAGGACAGTCTTTTGGAAATACGGAAAGGCTTGTTTTCATACCGATCGAACCAGTAGTTATCGAAGGATAATTTCTGAAATTCACACAAACAAAGACGGGGGCCAAGGTTAGCCATAAACTTTATTAGCCATATTGTAAGTTTGTGATGTCAGCATAAATGCAATATGGCCGACGACCACGTGTGGCATTTTTAACCGATTAAAAAAGTAGGTTCTTAATTTAACTGTATGGTTTTTATGTTTGATAAATCTGTCAATTATGCATCGGATTTGGGGGGGGGCTTATACAGATAATTAATTATACCTCTAAGAACATTTTAGGGGATGAATGATGACTTTTAGGGCAGTTGAAGTCGGTTTCTAGTTGTTTTTGAACGTGTTAAATATGAATCATCCCGTGTGAACTACGCCGTTATCTCAGCATATAGACCATAAAGGCCTTCGTATGAAAGCGTGCTCAAACACATGCAAGCCTCAATTTAATGAGGCGCTGGCTACGTCACCTGTCATTACTGCAGGGGAGTTAGCCACTATGACGTTGTCAGTCACTTTACTGGCTCGGCAATGCCCACATGTTCGGTACTACAACACTCGCCCGTCGCTTTGATTCAACTGTCAGTCATTGACGCTTTGACATTGACGTTTAGCAAACCAATCCATAGACACACGAGACAGTGTTGTGACATCCTTCCCTTAATATTAAATAAGAAAACAGCAAATAAGATATTGTTAAAGTCCGTATTTCATTATTAATGTGAAACATCACATTTCGGTGAATATTCTCGTAATTTATGAATAATTAAATTGTTACCAATTTGTGGGGGTAGACAACAAAAATATCAAACTTACAAACGTCAGCAATTCAAATCCTACTTTATTATAAAGTATGGTATCGTTCACTTTGAATGAATATAAATCATGATGTGGAGGGTATCGAATCGACTCCCTTATTGTAAGTAATAAAGTCAAATGACGAGTCCCTTGTCTAATCAAGTTGTCTCGTAGTCAGTTTGTAGTTAATGAAATTGTTTGTTTTCGTCAATATATCTTAATCAATGGAACGCTGCCTCAATTGTCAATGGTATCTTGATGAATTTCAAACCGTACTTGCTTTGATTCTAGATTTGATTCCTTATCATGTTATTTGCGTTTATAACTACATTTTTACTTTTAAGTATGATGGATTTGCACTTGGCCTTCATCTGATGGTAAGTGACGATAAGGCCGTTGGATGGTAAGTGTGCCACCCAGAAATCTCAATTTAGTGAGGCTAGGTGCGATAGACCTAGGTAGCAAGGTGGTAGCCAGCCAGGCGAACATAGAAAATGCCCTACCACCAACCAAACCGAGTACCGACTGTTATCGCTACTGGGAATCGAACCCGGGACCTCCGCATTGCTAGGCCAAGCGTGTAGCTGCCAGGCCACGGTGGCGGTCTAATCCTATACATCTAACAAAAGTGTTCTCCTCTGTTGGACGTGAGTGGAGACAAGGAATGCTATTGTACGAACAAAATAATACTAAATTTTAAAAAAATATTACGATTTCCCCTTAATTTGGTTAATGTAGCTACACAAGTATGTATTGCAGGATTGAGAGAAGCAGTTAGGAACGTACAATTTATCTGTTTCATGTTTTTCAATTTGTCGAATGTAAGCAGCAGTTTTCATGTAGAATAATAAGACTTAGAAGATAATAAGAATTAGCCAGAAAATATTACACTAGGAGGCTTTTCTTCATTGAAATAGATTTCGTATAACAAATCGAACTACTTTTTGATTCTCTGATACCTATAGCCTCTCTTTTTATCAAAAAATAAATTCTAAATGAAGTCATGCATGATTCTTATCATTCGATATCGGTTGTAGGAATCTAGTACTTAGCTCATGGATCATGACGAACTATGACTAAAATAGGTGTCTTCATCATAGCATTACAGTGGCGTGGAAAAGGTAGAAATTAATCTGTCATAAACCATCATGGCAGTTCACACATCCTACAAAAGTATACTTTAGTATTTTGACAGATTTATTTACACAGCAGTTATATTCTCTTTGGTAGATGTATGACACGCTTTAATGGCTTTGCATCTAGGAATTTAGTATATAAATTTGACATTTGACAGTTAAGTTTTGCTATGACGTTACCATCTTATCCATTAATGCAGAACCATTTTGTTTTTAGAAACAACAAGTGTCAGTGAATGAATTTTTTACATGAAAATATTATTTATCATGACGATTCAAAGAAGTAAACAAATTGAGTCCAAATAACAAATTCAGATACAATGAACGAGTGATTCATTTGCGTTAGTTAAATTTTTTAAGAGAGAGAGTTTAAGTTAGTTAAGAGATAAGTAAGTTTCGGAAGCGAACGCCAGTTAGGACGGCGATTTTTAAACTTTTCCTGAGACGCATTTAATTATCTTTTTTAAATGTTTCAATGATATCACATATTTTTGTTATTAAGTTTATGTTACGTCTTTTTACACACCGAGGTTCACACAAATTCATTTTAGGCTCCAAAATTATAAATAATCTATTTATGACACCTCAGTTTATGACTAGTATAATTTAACTATTAAAACTGTCTTATATCAATGAATAAACAACTTATAAAGATAGATATTAAATTATCTATCTTGTGATAAAGTTTTTTTTACAATACTTAGCCTTGCTAGCCTTGACTACCTAGAATTTGTAAATATACGAATCGTGTTTCTATTCAGGTAAATTCAATTTACTTTGTATATAGGTAATACGAATACTTTTTTAATTATTCATAAAAGGATCTAAAAAAATTGAAACTAAAAATATGTCTAATCTATTTTTGATAATATTGATAAGTCGACCGACAACTTGTCAAAGTGTAGATTAAACAGCGTTCGATAACGTTTAAAATGAAAACGGTCACTTCTCGTTTCCCCCTTGAAGGCAGCATATTTAACCACCTCCTTGGCTTAGTGTTGTATACGTAAGTAAAAGACAAGCTTCGGATTCACACTGTTTATTCATTGCGTACGGAGTGATGTGTAGGGCGGAGACACACACAGATACAACTATCGTGTAGGTTACATGTATACACGCTCACATACTTATCACTTAGTGACTACATACTTAGACTCACATTTCGCAGGTCCCTGGTTCAAATCCCAGCGGAGGTACCAATCAGTATTCGGTTTGGTTGTTGCTAGGCTGGTTACCACAACGCTACCTAAGTCTGCCACCAAACAGCCGAGTAGCACTGTTGAGTGAGCATGCTTTTCATCCAAAAGCCTTATGGTCACAAACCTTCAGGTGAAATGAAGGCCAAGTGCAAGCTAATACAATTTACTATTTTTCTCCCAACGATATATAACTCTAATTGTGTGTTATTTAAGAATGTATGCTGGTGTCAAAGCGCCCATACAAACGTAGTCCAGTCATATTTTGAGTATTAAGCTATGAAAATCTATGAAATTTTCAAGACACAATCTAGAAACAAATATCTGTGTCGGTGGTGAGTCTGATTTTCGTATATATATATACTTCCAGAGTTACAGGGCGTCAAAGAATTGTATTTTACGGTAGTAAAAAGCCCCAACTTTGAACCTGTTTTACAAGAGTATGAATCAATTTAGAACAATTTGGAAAAACCACCGACATCTGAAATTTTATTAATATACTGTATTGAAAAAATGGCTACATAATATACTGTATCCTTCAAATGATCCCTGGACTACGAAACATCTAAATAACGGGTGGATAACTTCGCGTAGTGTATGCTGTCTCACCGTACGCGCTCGGGTAGGATAGGGCTCGGATAGAGACAGCTACAAAACAATGCAACCTTGAACGTGGCCACGTGCTCTAAACAGACACTCCTCTTAAGTTCGTATACTCGTATTAAATAAATTTGGCAGATTGTAGTGCCGCGAGTGGCTATCACATACTGTCATTGAAAGTACGTCAGTGAATGGTCACATTGTACGATTTCTGCGTAAGACAGTCAAATAGTTCCTTGTTCGCAAATTTGATTGATAAAACGTTGTGAATCGAGTGCGTTGTCTTGCTAAATGGCTTCCAATTAACATACCTTCATGGCCTCACTGCAGTCACTTACAGCGAAAGAATTCCGCTAAATGTTATGTGATAATGATAAGAGTTTAAAATAATTTTTATTGCTGTCTTATTAGTTTTATAAGGACCACAGAGATCTATAACACTCAGGACTAACATAGGTGAATTAAATAGTTTACTTGTGAAACGCTGTGAGTCATGTCACTCAGTCTGTACGTGGTCTCGGAAAGTAAGTTGAAATTCAAATACTCTTTGATCATGAATAAGCAATGCACATTCACAGTCAATACTGACAGAGGCGACCCATGTTATCGTACGAAAAAAACTATTTGAATTCACTAAAATTTAATTTAAGAATGGTGGAATTGACTGACGCTTGCAATACCTTATAATTGACGCCGTCTTTTTCAACTTTTACGTTACGTTTTTTGAACGTGTGCAGTGATTTTTTGAAATAAACTGACTTTGGGGTGTAATGCCATAGAACGCTGAAAGATCCTGTGAATCTCTAAGTAAAATATGTTTTTATTTATGTCTTTATCTCAAAATCTAAATTTTGTTGAAGAAGTTTGCGCCAGAGCCAATTCCAAAGTGGGAAAATGTGTGTAAACCCCCCCCCCCCCCCCCCCCCCGTAACTTCTAAAATAAGAGATTGATAAAACTAAGAGCTTTTATATTATGCTACTTGCTGCTACGAAATCCTTCATGGGCGAGAGCTTTTTGTTACGTGAAAGCAAGTTTTCTTGCGGTGGTTCTTAGCTACGAGTATACATATTTTGTAAAAATCGATTCAGCAGTTTGGTGAGTATCAGCTGATGTTAGACATTTTTGGCATAAAATGCAGTTTTTTTGATGATTATTCTGTAGTTTTTTGGTTGAAATTTTTGATTTTAATGCTTGTATTTCCATTGATTTAATATGTATTAGGTACTACGCATTAGTAAGTAACTTTGATAGCAGTACATATCAATTCAAGCTTATTTAAAAATGATTTGGAGACAACATAAAGATTTTACTTTCATTTAATTTTAATTCATATTTAATTATAAAATTTTATTGTACATTCGATAAACTTATATTGGCACCGATTTAAGAATATATTTAGTTACCCAATTTTAGAATATACTAATATTAAATTATGTTAAATAAAGAGCCCCTGTGCGAGATATAAGTAACATAGCTAAAGCTGTCTCGGAGTCATCTCGAGTCTCGTAGATCGTATAGTCTTTCATTACTGGATGTGGCATAGTTATTTGTAACTGAATGCGGGCCTAATATAGCCCTGTCATTATCGCGACGCCAGACTGCCGAAATGTAATGTATGTGTAATTTACTCACACTTGTTGACAGCGTACACGCACGCAGCTGTACGTAGCTTAGGTACATAGTTACGAGTAAATACTCCTTCAAGTGCAAAGCTAAAGTACCACGTTATTACTCAGATGTTAACAAAAGTGGGTTGTGTTTACGGCATGCGGTGAACGGAATAGATAAGTTAAAAAGTACTTAGTTAGTGTAGTTTATTTAAAAATTGTCGAACAATGTTTTACCAAGTTGATAGTTTTTTTTAGGGTTCCCTACCTCAAAAGCAAAAAATTAACCCTAATCGGATCATTTTGTTGTATGTCGGGCTTCCTGTCAATGCACCTTTTTCTCAGGAACGCGTGAAGGTATCAAATTAAAACTAATATCAAATACTCGTATTAGCAACACCAACAACAAGTTAACTCGTTCAAAACGAACTCGAAACCGACTTCAACTGCCCTAAAAGTCTACTTTTATTAAGACAAATATAAGAGTTATATCGTTATCTCATGGATGACATTGTCATAACTGGGACAAATTGGGACCATACGGGAAGCACCAGCTTTCAAATAAAATAGAATTGTCCAAATCGCTTCACCCAGTCAAAAGTCCTGAGGTAATAAACATTGAGAACCTCTTCATTTTTTTAAGTCGGTTGAAATCAAACTTTTATGTCACCGAAATAAAAAAGATACACCAGTTAAGGACATAATTTTTATTTTTCCAAAATCGCTACCAGATAATTTATTGAACCGTTCAAACGTTAATCAGTCAAAAACGAAAACCGTAGAAAAAACGATGCTTGAAGAATTAGTTGTTTTTTTAACGTTTTGCAGTAGACGGTAGTTAAGCAAATAAGTACAAAACACAATAGCATAGTTTCGTGCTCTGATAAAAACTATAATGCACGTGCACGAAGCAAAAACAACAACCTTGTGCTGTGGTAGAACGCTTCATCATTGCCAAATGTTTCACTTCTGAGTTCCATCCAACGCAATACGAGTATTGATCTTAATTGGGATATGAACAAAGCAAATTATTATTGAAGATTGAATTTCAAAAAAAGCCACTTAGACTTAAATACTTAGGATATTCACACGATCAAACTGTCATGTATTTCTTTTATAATAATCTTTTAACTTAAAGTACACCAGACGTAAAAATTTAAAAAAAACCATGTTTAATAGGAAATACGAGTACCTTTAAACGAGCAATTCTTGTTATTTGTTTATACCGGCGATCCGTAAAAGGCTGTAACGATTTTCGGGGGCGATAAATCAATCTAGATTATTCTTATGTCTGGGAAAACGCGTATTTTCGAATTTTCATGAGGTTTTGTTTCGCACGCAAAATATGGTCGCTAATAAATAAAAGTGGTCACGCGGCCAAGACGCAATATTGACATTCACAGGTTTTTACTTTTGTTCTTTTTTATTTATTCAAGTATTCAGTTTTTTAAGCCAAATTATTTTTTGCCGTAAATTTTACTTTTGGCCAAAAACTTCGAGCAAAACTCGGTCACCCAGGTACAGGAGCATTAAAATACTCGAACTTCATAGTGAAACACAATTTTCATTTTTGTCTCCACGTGAAATTATGGTTCAAAACGACATCTAACTGTAGTTAGGGACGGAGAGCAATGTTATTTAAATAATGTCAAAGCAACTCAATGAGAGTTTTCAGGAGAATTTTCGCCACTGGTTAGCGCTATTGTGGCAATAGGTCTACATCCAAGAAATGTTGTTACATAACTTTCTTCTTTATTTTGACATTCTCTATCTATTTCAGATATTAATGTCAATGCGAATCAACAACAAAAAATAATCAACAGCCAATGTTTTCCCTATGCGTCATACTCCTAGGTAATTTAAATAAAGTCGCGAAACATGAAAACAAGAATATGACATAATACGAAAAGAACTTATCGGCGCTCCTCACGGCTATCGTTAAATTTACCACACATCCGATTACGGCGTTATCGGAAATCCTTTTAAAAAAGTTCACTTGACAAGCGTTATCGCGACATAATTTAAAAAAAATATGTTTAGCTGCAAAAACTGTCGTTGTAAATACACAAGTTTATCGAATTTATTATCGAGAACGGACTGTTGCAATTTAAAAAAAAGAACTTGTCAAGGGTGTTACAGTAAACGCGGAAAGGTTCTGTACACATTATAATTGGGATAGCTTTTTTAAATTTCGCTGATGAAGTTACGAGTCAAAATACTTGCTAAATATTAATTGATTATGTATACTTCAGAAGCATACATGACTTGATCTGTTCAACATCTTCACAAAGGACTATAAATTTCTAAAATAAGAAAAGAAGCCAATTGTATTGTCGGCTATCGCACCGCTAGATATAGTCGGGTACATGATCAAAGACTCTTTTGGGAAATAAGGGAGCAGCACCCAATTGCACCGAATCACCTGTCGGAATTTTTTTAAAGTGACAAGTGACGGCTTTGTTGGTGATCGTGTATTACTAAGACACTATTCAAAGGGAAAACAGGCTGAAGCAGAAATGTTCTTTTGCCCACAAATATTTTCTTATTTTAAAAATTTACTAAGAATGCAATACATTTTGGTTTTTTATCCTCCCTCGTGCTTTTTGTGTAACAATATAAAAAAATATTTCTATCCTTATACGAATTGCATCTAATAAGTAACTCTGTCGCAGATACTTTAAGAACGAAAACGGAACAGACCGAACGAGACGCATTTATTTTGCTTATGGAACCCTAAAAACTGTTACTATAGGTACATACGTCATATGTTTTAATATATGATACAGTTACTAACCTAAGCTGGGACTGGATATTAGATATGCCTGCGGTTAATACTAAGCTAAGACCTGACTTCTGTTCTTCTGTGATACAATATCCAATTGATCTATTTTTAAAATCAACACAAGAAGCTATGTATTAAGTATTTCAATAATATTTCCACAGGAGCCCTTTATCGATACTAAGAGTATCCTACGCTGTGGCTATGGTTTGTTTCAGTCTGATATAAATAAAAGTAAACATCGTAAAAATATCATAAAAAGTGACATACTAAAGGAAAAGATTCAACAGTTACACGGACTAAAAGCACGGAGCTCACAATTTTGACGTACTTTGCATTCGTAAAGGCTCTATCGTCTTGTTTTGGTGTTTGTTTAGCGGTAATTTGTTTTGGATTGAAATGAACTCTAGTTGCCTGTATTTTTATTAGCTTCCCTCTTGACCTTCATCTCTCTTGTTAGTAAGTCAAAGTCTGATGTTGCATGAACAATGAATACATTTTCCTGGATATTTTCACACCTTCGGTATTACATCGGTTTCATTCACAGGCAGCTAACACTTGCTAATTTATCGGTATAATCATTTTGAGTTGATTTCCGGTAAAAAAACTATACGTTCCTTGGGTAAATGGAAACTGTATTGTTTACTAATTGTTTCAATTCAATATCTCACTAAATTCGCTATGTCGCTTTGCTACCCTTTCGTTAGGAATGGGTAAATCGATCGATCGATACAGTTTTTCCTCCCGCTCAGCGAGTTAACAATGCATTTTCGTACACTTTTTCCGCCCGCATATTTGAATGACAGTAAAGACGTAAATTTTACCTCGTTTTCAAATAAGTAAGGAAGTACTGTCCGAGCAGGTGTAACAATCTTTTAATTCTTTTTTTTTTTTCTTTTCTTTTGATTCTTGTAATACTTGCAGCGTAGTCTCATACCAAAATCACGCGACTAAATTATAGCCATGTATTATATGCTGTAGGTTTAGTATTGATTGCTCAACAATGTCTCTATAAGTAGATTTACTTGCGCATTGTACAGCTAATGGCGGTCGTTAATGGATCAAAGACCTACCGCAACTGACCCTTGCAATGTATGCCATACCGGCTACCGAGACTCCCAAGCTAGCATGTGAATATCCCCAGCGTAGCAGCGATTACGGTCCTATTGGCGGAGCGGAGAGCAGACGCGGCCTGGCGGGCAATTGACACAAAATGGTCAACAATCAGCTCCAATTGCCGTCAATAAGACGCTACGGTTTGTTGAGACTCGTCCGCTTTCTATTATATACGATGTGATCACGTGTTCCGGTGTGATTTATTTTTAGATTGTTGCTTTCATACGTTCTATTATAAAATATATTTTATGATTTTAAGAATTTTTTTTTTGTTAATAACAAGATACGATTGTATACGCCGCATGTTTTGACGATTGGGAAATCGTGCGAGCTCAAGGAATCAAGACCTATAGGTAGGACCTACTTTTCGTTGACCTAGAATCCGGAAATTTGGCATTATTTGGCAAGAAGCTGGGTCTTCAAACCAAAGAGATATGAAAATACAATTTTTTAAAATTATATCACATTATTAGCTTATGTAAAATTAAATTATAAACTTACATTTGCAATTCAGAATTGAGCGCTATTTAAACGGATGTGTGATATTATATTTTTAGGGTTCCATAGTCAAACAACCCTTATTAGTTTCGCTCTGTCCGTCTGTCTGTCTGTTCGTCCGCTGGTTAGCTCAGAGACCCTTACTACTAGAAAGCTGTAATTTGGTACGGGTATACATATTAATCACGCCGACAAAGTGGTAGAATAAAATATTGAGAGAAAAAATTGCGTCTTCCAGATTGTGTAGGGTATCGTTGAATAACCCTACACTGCGCATAGCCCGACATGCACTGGGATGTTTTTTATTCAACAGTGAAGTTATGTTTGCGCGAGTGCTACTCGCACTTTGCCGGTTTTTTCAACATGATTGTGAGTCAGCCACCATACACATGACGGCCATGAACTCGTGTATAAATGTCACAAACAGATGCGATAAGCTGAAACAAATAATTACCCTGCTGAATTTAAACAATGCCGAATTCTAATAAGCGTGCACGTATGTACGGCTTTACTAGAATCAGCTAATTGTTTGTAGAATCTACTAGGAACACATCGACTGTGGGTCCTTATTTGCTCAGTATTATTACAAACAACGTGGTATGCAAGCAGCGGATGTCGTCGTCACTGCCCACACGTAGTTTTATTGTCACCTGTCATGAATTCACAGACACTTTAGTTCTAAGTCTGTCCTGTCCATGAACATGACATTGAACTGTTTGTTTGTCCTTTTAAACGTGCGTAGCGCTTATATAGTTATGATATTGATCACAACACACCGTATTTTTTTTGACGCCGGCTGCCCGAAAAAGTGTCACGTTACGCCTGAGCCGAGCGTGCAAGCGAGAGCGTGGAACAAGCGATAGAGAGGCACGATCGGCCTAAGCGTTCGACTTGTGACGCTTTCTTCCACTCCATCGGCCGATGCGTCCAAGTAGAAGAGAGACAGCGGCAGCATACAACCTAAACATGAACTGTTTTGTCAACTGTTTATAAAGTGAAGTGAAAACAATGATAGAAATTCAAATAAATTCATAAAAGTATGCAATTTATCAACAATGTTTTCTTGTGACGGTCTCACGTAAAATTATCGTCCGTAAACAGACTTTTCATGCAACCAAGGAAGAGGTTATGGTATTAGCATCAGAACAACTAATAAAGCAAGTTAGTATAGAAATGAAACTCCCGCTCCGGACGCGTTCAAAATCACGGTAACTACATTAGTGAGCACTTTGCGTCCGTTCGTTTCTGTCAACGACATATATGGTATTAGTTTGACAGTTACCGTGTGGTCCCGGCTTTAGATTGCGACCAGTCCATATCATCCCGTGGGTGTCGCAAAAAGCGACTAAGGAAAAACTATTCAGGAGATGGGCAGCACCATCTCCCTTAGTAACAACATCATCTTACTGCGATCGACAGAAATATCTAAAGACCCGTGAGTCTATGTAGAGTGAGTAGGTAGGTAGCTACATAATACATACACGAGTCGTACTGTCAACATTGACTCATTTGACATCGTTGGTCATTGAACTGCTATTATTATCTCACTGTCAACGAATTACAGAAGAAAAAAACGCTGTCTCATGTGTTTTTAGCTGCAGTGCAGTGACGAATGTACGGATGAAAAACAGTAATATGATATCAAATAGTAGATCAAAGGAATGAACTACTCTTAGGTCTCTTGGGGAAACTGGGAGGATTGTTTTTGTTGTTTTTCTGATTGAAATTGAAACCTTGGTTATATTTTTATGAGGTAAGTAATATTTATTAGTGAATTTTGTTGATTAGGAAACTTTGCTTATTTGTTGATTAGGAAGAGTGAATGTGTTTTATAGTAGGAATGAATTGGGTAAACTGGGAGGATTGATTTTTGCTTATTTTCTGATTTAGGAAAACTTGATTATATTTTTATTGGGTTCAGTAATCTTGATTATTGAATTTTGTTGATTAGGAAGAGTGAATGGGTTTCATTTTGACAAGAGAATTTTGGTTATTAATCGATAATACCTCAGTTATTGCATGTTGTTGTTAGATAAGGAAACCTTGGTTATATTTTATTGATTAGAATCTAGGTTATTTTTTGAATAGGGAAACATCGTTATCTGTTGATGAACCTTGATTTTATTTGTTGATCTGAAAACTTAATTTGTAGATTAGGGAAATTATTGTAAAATATAATCCGAATTGACAATTATTTGACAATTTTAGTGTTCATTTGGTTTTTTGTATTTCGACAATGTTTTTGTAGTTTTTGCGTGTAGCGATAAGTTTCTTAACATTCTCAAGGGCTTAACTTTACGTGTCCAATCTAGCCGTGTTGTGTGGTCTCGGCTTTAGAATGGGGCCACCTCTTGTCGACCCGTGGTTGTCGTAAAAGGCGACTAAGGGAAAAAGATTAGGAGACGAGTATCATCATCTTCCTATTTATCAATATCTTACTGCGGGCACCAATAATGGTGATTATTGTAAATCCCCTCTTGCAGTAAGATCATGTCCAGCAGTGGGCTTATGCAATGGAACGGAAATATTATTAAGTACACTTGTACTTATTAGGCTCGGTTACAAACATCAATTTGTTTAAAGATGAGGGTGAATGATTTACACACACAATCAATCAAAATAAATGACATTATGAATTCTAACTATTCGCTAGCCATTGAGCCCACACCAATCTACGTATTCTAAATTGAAAAATTGCGCCATCATGAAAGTTCATTGTCCTTGACGTCACACCATGTGGAGCGACCAATCGCGTGGTACCGCGCCCTTCAGCCGACCAATGGGAGCGCGGCGTTCTTATCGATTCATCTGTAGTACATTTCGCGGGATGTGATATTGAGCTGTGATGCTGTGCAACAGGCAAATACATGCGGGATACGCATGGTAACTTTAGGATTCCTAATCCAAACCGTATATTGTTGGGGCGACTCGGTCTGTCTGTTGTAGGAATTTAAAATCCGTGGCGTTATATCACAAAATAGAGTCCAAAAATTATATATTTATTTAAAATTGAAAAAAAAAAAAACTACGGCACTAAAAATATTCTGACTGAACCAAAACAACGCTGAACGACAACAGAATCAAAATTCATGAAAAAAGAAAAAACGTTTCCAATTCCTTCAGGTCCCTTTTTGCGTAACCACATGCATATATTGTTAGGGTATGCGTGTTAAATGGCGTCAAAATATTTTTCAAAAACGAAACAAAAATATTTTTGCCGAAATATGTCACCATCTTTTAGACTTGTTTTCTTACTTGTTAATTATTAATCGATCTGAAAAATGCTTTGACGCACGAAACCGTATTTCGTAATCCACAACTAATATGTTACGAGGGGCATACCGAAAAGATCGGTAATCGAGTACTTTCGATTTAATTAGATTAAAAACTCTTTTTGATGAATAAACACTGGTTAGTTGAAAATCGAATACAATTGACAGAATTAAAAAAAAATTTTTTTTTAAAGAACAATATCAGTTTGAAATTGATAGGTCGATAAAAAAATGGAGCTTACAAGAGAAAGTTTCCGTGCCATAATTTTTTACAACTTTCGACGAGGATTATCTCAGGGACAATGTCTCGCTGAGCTAATATCTATATTCAAGAGTGAAGCGCCTAGCCAGACGACAATATATCGCTGGTATTCTGAATTCCGGCGTGGACGTGCTTCTCTTGGCACCGTACCTTCCACAGGCCGGCCAAAAACAGCGGTTACACCAGAAAATGTCGCTGTTGTGCGCCGAATGATACAGGATGACCGACATATTACATATGAGCAGATTCGGGCTACTTTAGGGATAGGTATGACTGCGATACAAACTGTTTTACATGGTGAACTGGGAGTGAGAAAGCTAGTTTCCCGCTGGGTGCCCCATAATTTGTCCGAAGAGCAAAAGGCGGCTCGTGTCAATTGGTGCCGGTCTACTCTGCAACGCTTCAACGGAGGAAAGTCAAAAGCAGTTTATAACATTGTCTCTGGTGATGAATCATGGATCTATTCATATGAGCCAGAAAGAAAGCATCAGTCGGCTGTCTGGGTCTTCGCAGGTGAGATCAAGCCAACAAAAGTTGTCCGCTCTCGCAGCGTATCGAAGAAAATGGTCGCTTCGTTTGTCGCGAAAACAGGACATGTAGTCACAGTTCCCTTAGAGGAACGGAGAACGGTTACCGCTGATTGGTATACAACGGTTTGTTTGCCACAGATGATATCCGAACTCCGTAGAGGTAACCCGAAACGACGCATAATCCTCCATCACGATAATGCGAGCTCTCACACCGCTCAGAAAACAAGCGAGTTTTTGAAGCAGGAAAACGTTGAATTAATGGATCATCCTCCATACAGCCCTGATCTGAGTCCCAATGATTACTTTACATTCCCTAGAATCAAAGATTTATTGCGTGGTCAGCGGTTTCAAGGTCCAGAAGAAGCAGTGGAAGCATACAAATCGACGATTTTGACCATGTCAACTTCGGACTGGAATTGCTGCTATAATAATTGGTTCGAACGAATGCAAAAGTGCATTAACTGCAACGGAGAATACTTCGAAAAGCAATAAAAATAAATTTAGTTATTTCCTGTATGTATTGTTTTATATTCCCGATCATTTCGGTATGCCCCTCGTAAAACTAGCGGCAGAGAGGAAGTATCGTGCGCTTAGACACCTACAATATATTAGCACAATAAGTTTGCCCCTCTGAAATTAGCTCTCCGCAATTTCAAACATGTACAGACGGAATGTGTGTGTGTATTATTTTCGATAATAACTATCCCTAGATGACATACAACACTAGGACATTTCTTTCCACCCGCTAACTTGCCTTGTCTCCCATTTATACGTTAATAATTGATACTTCGCGGTCTGTTGTGGCTAACTTCAGAGGGGCAAACATAGTTTGCGACTACTGTACAGCCGGAGCTCTTTTATTTATCAAAGTTTTTACCTATCTACACATGAGTACATTAGTCACAGGTGATTGTCCTAGGTAACCTAAGACTTTGTCTACAGTCTAGAATGTAGATCATCTACCATTTTCGAGCACATTCAAATATATTTGAATTGATTCTAATTGAAGGAAAGCTTCGCTATGAAACCTGTACACTCCTGAGAAGACATATAAAGGTGATGTTAAGTCAATCAATGCCCAGTGGGCACACGTGCGTGTTGACCATGCATGATCAAGTATGTTGCCGTTATGTCCCATGGGTGGCGCTAAGCGAGTATCAACCTCTCCTAGAGCTGCAGCTCTATCCTATGGCTAGCGACAATGAGCTACATCCTTTTGGCAAAATAAGTTGACATACTATTAAATATGGTCTAGGGATGATGTTGTTCACGTTTGTTGGAGCTACCGCTATGTCCTAATGGCGCAAAGCGAGCAACAACCTTTTGCCCAAAACAAGTTGTCATACAATTAAATAACAGACTGCTGTAAGAAATTTCTTATAGAAATAAGCTGTTCATTTTGTATATATTTTCTCTGGTTTTTTGTGTGTTTTGTATTTTTCTGTGTACAATAAATTGTTAAGTAATAACGGCCCAGGGTATTTGTTGCTAACGTCCGTTAGGGTTGCCTCTATGTCCTACAGTATTATAATTGGGTACACACCTAATTAGTTTGGTCTAATTGTATTTTATACCGTAACGGACATTAAAATAACGCACCCCAAAATACAAATACGTAAAATTTTTAACTTTTTATTGGAATTTGGCAAGAATTTAAAATTTCGAAACATATACTAGTTATTCGAAAATACTTATTAGATTTAGTTGTCTCATTACATTTTGAACATTTTTTCTAGGGATATATAGGGATAATACATAAAAACATTATTTTTTCGAGATAAAGCAAAATATCTAACAAGCTTCATACATTTAACGCTCCAATTTATAGACGTGTGACGTCACAATTCATACCCGATTTATATGGAGCGTTTTAGCACCGCGCGAATAGAATCACTTTTCGGCGGGTTGTGATAAAACAACTATTAGTCGTATGGAAAAACAATTGTAGAGCTATTTATCTTTTTACATGGAATATCGAATGAGACAAAAATATTATTAGTCAAATACCCAATTCTCTATGGTCCTACTAAGGGTGGTGTCAAGCGAGCTACAAACTCGTAGCAGACACAATTGATGTACGATTAAATAAAATCGACAAGGACCCGCCTGGTACAGTGCAAGCATTAGCAACCAAGAGAAAACAGATCATTTAAGCTCAAAGATTCAAGACCTACATAACTGCATGCTCCAGTGACTGCTAAACCAGTCCGACTATAAATAACTTGTACGAGGGGCATACCGAAATGATCGGGAATATAAAACAATACATACAGGAAATAACTAAATTTATTTTTATTGCTTTTCGAAGTATTCTCCGTTGCAGTTAATGCACTTTTGCATTCGTTCGAACCAATTATTATAGCAGCAATTCCAGTCCGAAGTTGACATGGTCAAAATCGTCGATTTGTATGCTTCCACTGCTTCTTCTGGACCTTGAAACCGCTGACCACGCAATAAATCTTTGATTCTAGGGAATGTAAAGTAATCATTGGGACTCAGATCAGGGCTGTATGGAGGATGATCCATTAATTCAACGTTTTCCTGCTTCAAAAACTCGCTTGTTTTCTGAGCGGTGTGAGAGCTCGCATTATCGTGATGGAGGATTATGCGTCGTTTCGGGTTACCTCTACGGAGTTCGGATATCATCTGTGGCAAACAAACCGTTGTATACCAATCAGCGGTAACCGTTCTCCGTTCCTCTAAGGGAACTGTGACTACATGTCCTGTTTTCGCGACAAACGAAGCGACCATTTTCTTCGATACGCTGCGAGAGCGGACAACTTTTGTTGGCTTGATCTCACCTGCGAAGACCCAGACAGCCGACTGATGCTTTCTTTCTGGCTCATATGAATAGATCCATGATTCATCACCAGAGACAATGTTATAAACTGCTTTTGACTTTCCTCCGTTGAAGCGTTGCAGAGTAGACCGGCACCAATTGACACGAGCCGCCTTTTGCTCTTCGGACAAATTATGGGGCACCCAGCGGGAAACTAGCTTTCTCACTCCCAGTTCACCATGTAAAACAGTTTGTATCGCAGTCATACCTATCCCTAAAGTAGCCCGAATCTGCTCATATGTAATATGTCGGTCATCCTGTATCATTCGGCGCACAACAGCGACATTTTCTGGTGTAACCGCTGTTTTTGGCCGGCCTGTGGAAGGTACGGTGCCAAGAGAAGCACGTCCACGCCGGAATTCAGAATACCAGCGATATATTGTCGTCTGGCTAGGCGCTTCACTCTTGAATATAGATATAAGCTCAGCGAGACATTGTCCCTGAGATAATCCTCGTCGAAAGTTGTAAAAAATTATGGCACGGAAACTTTCTCTTGTAAGCTCCATTTTTTTATCGACCTATCAATTTCAAACTGATATTGTTCTTTAAAAAAAATTTTTTTTTTAATTCTGTCAATTGTATTCGATTTTCAACTAACCAGTGTTTATTCATCAAAAAGAGTTTTTAATCTAATTAAATCGAAAGTACTCGATTACCGATCTTTTCGGTATGCCCCTCGTATAAGGCTCGGGTCGGTCCCGGCGGACTGCAGCGGTGCAGTTGCATGCATGCTGCCGCTATGGTATGCGACGGTGCATTGCCCGAGGATAAACCATTGCAATAATTATTAGATGGTAAATCAAGATATGGTGCTATATTTCCGGTTGTAAGGCTAAAGCTTAGTAAAGCTTTAGCAAACTTTTACGGTTTGAGCTTTTAACTGATTTATTAGACAGAAGATTTATTTTGATAAATCAGATTTATTGTATATTTCAATTAGGCTTTCGTTTGACCACAATCTCACATGGTGCTGAGCGATGATGTGGTCTCGACAAGGTGACGAGGTCTAGGATGGTACAAGGTTGCCCAGACATAGCCTATCCACTCTCTCCGGTCTGTTAGCAGTTAGGACTGATATAGAAAAACATAGTATATGTACTTAGAACTACAAACTGTACGTAGCTGATTGAAATAATTGTAACAGAAAAGCACAAAATAAAATTAGTGAGACTTTAGTTTATATCCAGCTCTCTTTGAGCAACTTGTGAGCTTCATTCAACGCCCTTCATACACCTCATCATTATCCGGGAAACGTCCACATGCCTCCCCCATGGTACGCCACAACAAACGGTTCCGAGACGCTTGCTCATGATCTATGAGTTTCCATCTATAACAACATCTGAAACAAAAAAAGAAGAAAAATTTCTTCGAACATTAAATACTTCGTGTGAAAAGATTAAAAACTTTTTCACTGAAAGTCTCTTTTCACGAATATTAAAAAACAATGCTGTCAATGTCGTTGATCTTTTGTATCAAAACAGGTGCTCAATTTTCCTAATTTCGTCACGATTTTCCTCAGACGTCCTGCAGTAATATTGTTAGGATACTTAATTATCACAACGTGATGATGGATGTGGATTTATATTTGGGGAAAAAATATAAATTGATTTATACAGAGAAATTCGACGAATTTATGAAAGCTTTGGGTACGAAACTCTTTTCCCCTACAAGTTACAAGTCCAACGCATAACTTAGTATTTTCCTGAGATATGGTAGCGGAACGAAACGACGCATAACTTCAGTCGGGCGTCGTTTGACGTAATGTAAACACACCCCGCACCGCTCCCATACCTCAGGAACAGACTCAGTTATGCGTTACACTGTAACTCAGAAACATATTCTCTCAGAAACATATTCTTCAACCTAACATACAGCCATAAAACTCCTGAATTTTGATGATAGAACTCAAAGCGCAGCAGTACCAATACTCCCGTCACTGTAAGAAAACATTGTTCAGAAACCTGGCTAATGAGATCAAATGAAATGAAATGTGTGAACTAAGTCAACAAATGCATAAATACACTGGGTATATTTGATAAACTATTATAGCTCAGAGATGGTGCTTCTCACATCCACATAGATTTTCATGCCTACGCCCACATGACTAACCCTAAGGTACTAAGCGATGCGGCTTCGGCTGTGTACTGTCGCTACTTTGCAGCACAATTCAATTGCTATGCGATTAAAATAAAACCTACCTATCAGATATTTTATTAATGATTCGCATTGTTTCTACTTGAAGTATGAATAAAGTTATTTACAACGAATTTCTCATTGATTGCAGGCGTGGGCCTCATCACCCGCAAAGCCGCCAACGCTGTGACTCCCACCATCGAGCTCCGCAAGGATGGAGATCAGTTCGTGCTGGTCACTTCCTCCACCTTCAAGACCACGGAGATGAAGTTCAAGCTCGGCGAGGAGTTTGACGAGGATCGCGCTGACGGCACCAAGGTTAGAACTGTCACAGTCGCTAATGATATTGAGCAAGATTCCAGCATCCGGACTCTTAACAATATACAAGACAAAGCCATGTCATCTTCTATTTACCATTGTCGTTGTCATTTTCTGGATACGTCAACTGCTGAACATGCTTCTCCCTCATAGATAGATGCACAGCGAACGACCTTGTGGTCAGTGGTACTTAGATGAACTTGCTGGCTGTCCTGTCCCCTGGGCACACTGATTGTTTGTCAACTATCTCTCCTGATGTTAAGCGTTGATGTGGTCTAGGGTCTAGGCAAAGGAAGATTATAAAAAAGTACGACATCACAACTTATATTAAAAGAGCCAGTGCTGGAACAGACGAGTGCTCCAGCACAGGTCATGTACATGCAAACGTTGTGTAGGACCCTCGTCCCCCCAAACAAGTGAAAGAATACTTGTCTAACGTTATCCCTCTCCTAATGCTTCCATACTAAATTTTATGTTACCATAATCTTTTAAAATAGAATAGCTGGCTTTGATTAGTGTCGCGAAATGAATGTCATGACAACTTTATAGTTATTATTTGAGCATGAGGGGCGCAGTCCGAATGTCCTGCGTGTCAGTGCGACCTTCATAGATCTATTGTAACAGTCCCTTATGGATCAAATGACATCCCCAAGGCCAATTTCTATAGATAGCTACAAAAGCCGTTACGCAGCTAATGGTCCCTACCTCGGAACAATAATCGAAAACTAGTGTGTAAAAATGAAGATTATGATTCCGTAGGTAGTTAGATGTTAATGATACTCGTACTCACTTCGCCGCATTATAATCCGATATCCTATTTTATATAATTAAAGCACAAAACCAACTTCCTATTTTAAAAGATTATGGCAACAGAAACTTAGTATGAAACTTTTACCGAGCGAATAACCTTAAGGACGAATGAAGACAGTAGATGATGACTTCTGAAGTACTATGGCCGATACATATCCAGTCAGAGGCTGACGAAGGCTTTAATGGGGAGTGGGAAGTCAATCTTGGTCTTGAGGGACCTACGAAAACTAGTCTCATGTGTCTGTAGGTAAAAGTCTAAACTAGATCGATATGAATACGAAGCTTGCTTCGACCTCGACATGTCCAGTGAATAATGAATGATAGATCGATGTGGTGTTATTTCCAGTGCAAGTCCGTGTGCACGGTGGAAGGCAACACCCTCAAGCAGGTGCAGAAGGCAGCTGACGGCCTCGAGGTGGTGCTCATCAGGGAGTTCGGCCCTGAGGAGCTCAAGGCTGTAAGTATCCGTCTTTGTAATTGGAAATGCTCATTTTCCCGTCTGATTTGATTTAAACAAGTCACGTCATTAAGGGCTTCCCTTCCTCCCATGCCAATCGGTAAAACTACAAATCAAACGACTATACATATTTTGGATAAGTTCCTTTCAACGTACAATTCATTAGTTCTTAGTTTTTTGCACAATTGGTTTGCCTGTTTAGACCCTGATAGCCGTTACGGCTAACCTGTAAGAAAGAAGTAGCATGTATATTATATGACGCTTTCTTGCTCGACTTGGTGGGGGCACGGCCGTGCCCCCAGATATTCGTGTTCAGTCATTATTTTACAATCTAAACCACGAAATCTGATTGCTATATAAATCTACAGTTCAAATAAAACTACAAATCTAAAACTACAGATCAAACTAGTCCGCAAACTCACACGAACCTGCCGTTTCGCGCGCACCCACACAAACGTACGTACGTACACGTACTGAGTTCGTACTCGTATAAATGTCCCACACACGCTGATATCTGACTTTGTTATCCCCAGGTGATGACAGCCAAAGACGTGACCTGCACCCGAGTATACAAGGTTCAGAACTAAACGAAGACATGCTTGATAAGACTGCGGGCAGCGCCCTATTCCTATGTCCTATTACATTTAATATTATAGCACAACTATCGCATTAAATTATGTTTATTTAGGTATGAGACGCTTTGACGTAACTAATTGGACTGTGCAGAGTAGGTAAATGCTCTTAGGATACTCGAGACTTGTTTTTGTTGAACCTAATTTGATCCAGACCATCTTAAGATCGGGTGAATGTAAGCTTGAACATACGCCACAGAATTTGCTTTGTTAATTCCAGTAATACAATAATAAGAATCCAAAATCCTATCGGTATTATTAAATATGTAACTTTTGGGTGACAATTTTCGTTGTATATATTTGTATTCAGGTCATTTTACTTCGTGTAAACCAAAACAGTAAATACGTAACTTCGAAGTATTAAACAATACACTTATTTATTATTAAACCGTACAAAATCTAGGTATTCCGTCTTACTTGCGATATGAGCAGTTTTTCGAGTGCACGCAAATGTTAAATCTTATCTTCCAGTGCGTCATACAAAAAGAAGATTTGCGTCATTCCGGCGTGCATGTCTTTTTATCTAAAAAATTGTGTAAAGTCTAGAATCGATTGCAGGTTACGTCAAAGTATGCTAGAGACTTTGGTTAAAGAATGTTGTCAGTGAAAACTTTATTTTTGGACGCATGTATTGCCAAAGTTAGTTTTTATGATGGTCGAAAGTTTAACAGCGTGTTGTATAAGTTTTCCAGTGCATATTTAAAATAAATCGTTTTTGTATAATTTTTCCGTTGGTTTTATTATATATATTCAATGTTCTCCCCATTTAAAAGATTCTCATAAAATAATATGACAGGTTTCTTAGGAATGTTTACTTTCAATACTTTCTTAATAAATCTATTTAATTTACAGGTACTTTTTTAAAACAATATCCTGCATAATCCCGTCAATATATCTGCCGGATGAGTTAAGACAAATGTTTATTTTTATATAAGTGGCTTAGTTACTATCAAAAAAAGGTACCTAGAGGTATTACAATTTATGCAGATCGCAGATGGCAATGTGGCTGCTTACATACACCGCAGTAACTTGCCGCTCGAAAAAACTATACTTATAATTGTGCCAGTTTAGATGCTTCTGTCTCAGTCACGCATAAACTGCTGAACAGATTTGGATGAAATATGGCACAAAGAGTAAGTTTGAGATTTATGATTATTTTTTATCCTATTAAATGTTCCTGGGGAATAATGAAGTCCACACAGACTCGCTATAACTCGAAAACTACTTGACCAATTTGGCTATTCTTCAACCGATTTCAAAAAAGGAGGTTGTCTATTCGTCTGTATGTTTTTAGGTATGTTACGTGATAACTCCACCAACTGTGAACCAATTTTGATGATTATTTTTTTGTTTGGTAGAGCATACTTCGCAGGTTCCACATAAATTTTATCGAAATTGAAGCACTTTTTTAAAAAAATCAACAAAAACCAAGCATGTATTCTATACTATATACCTCTAAGGGTCAACATTTTAAGGCAGTTGAAGTCGGTTTTTAGATCGCTTAGAACGCGTGAATCATTGCTTAAAAATGATCGGAATGATGGGAACACAGTATAAATGGAAAATAAATTGCCTTAAAAGGTATTGAAATTTGGACAGAAAACCTGTCTAGGGTGTGTCAACTCGTTGAATATTGTATAACTGTATTTATTGATATCAAATACTATCTGCAAATAAATTCACTATAGTTAATATAAAACTATATTGGATGTGTGATACCCCATATTTAGTACATGAACGAAAAGTTTACAAGCAAATTGCATGGATTTAGATAGTCAATACGTGCAACTTATGCACCGTCAAAAATATCAAATAGCAATATAGATACTTTATCAATAAATAAATAAGTTAACAAGCGAGTAAGTAAATTTAATCATTTGTAGATTCAGGTAGTAAGAGTAACCGAGTAGAACTTTAATTTAATTACGTTGGTGACTGTATTTTAAAAATGGACAGTTTTCTCGGAAAGAAGTACCAAAATGTCTCTTCGGAGAACTTTGAAGAGTTTCTGGAAGTCCTCGGTAAGTGCCTTAACCATCATGCCATCATGAACAGACGAGACGCGTCCCCAGTTGAACATAAGCCTTTCCCATCACCCAGTACACCATAATAATCAGTCCCAAGTCGTTGCTCGGCTCAATCAGCGGCTTTCTTCAGTCCATCTAGGGGACTGCCCAGTACACTTTTACCGGTACATGGTTGCTACTCGAGATCTCTTTCTCCTTAGTTATCCGCTCTTGAAACAACCTACTACAGCTTGACCTACCTGCCTATTTCCCCTTCAGCTTACTCATCGTGCTTTGTCGGTGTACCTAAATGATGCCTAAGATATATTTTTATTGCGCCCCGTTGTTTTAGCTGTATATTGTTATACATTTGTTGATCTCTCACTTCAAGGGGTCACGAGCTGAGGGCGACAGAAGAAAGTGCTTGTTTGTAGACTTTGCTTCCTGGAGCACATACATAATATTTGCCATACGGTCTCGTCTAGGCCCTAGAAAAGGGTCAACCTAAGTCAAACTGCGGACATCGTAAAATGGGCAACTAAGGGAAAACCATTCAAAAGATGGTCAACAGCATCTACCTATAAAATATACATCCCCCACGATGCGTTCCAATATAAAGTTGGTGCACATTACCAGGCTAGTGACAAAACGGTGTGGCCTCCTTTCCGGGCTGGTACAAGTGGCACATCAAGCCAGGAAGTGCGATATGCTTACCGCTTGGGGAGCACTGGAAGCGTTCCTAAGGAGCTTTATAATCTTTAGAAGCTTTCCCTCCGTAAATAAAAAAGCTAGTGACAAAATATTTTAAGCAATAACTTAAAAGTGTTAGTGTTAAATGAATGAAATCCGCAATTAATTTGATAATTAAAGAGCAAATTAACAAAACAATGTTTCCATATCTAATATAGTATTAAGATCAAATTAATTTTATGTATCATTCGTTGAATCTTTTTCATAAAATACTTTGTAGCCTGGGAATGTGCAACTCCTTTTGTATTTGATCACCAATGCCCATGCTAAGCGTGGTGATCATGGCAACAGTAACTCCCTCACAGAAACACTGACGTGGTGATGTTGTTTACATGTTAGGCGTGCCCCCGGACCTTCGTAAGGCCGCCGCCGCCGCCCCTCCGACCTGCGAGCTCACCAAGGATGGAGACCACTACGTCCTCACCACCTCCTCCAGCTTCAAGACCACGGTGATGAGGTTCAAGCCTGGCGAGGAGTTCGTAGAAGATCGCTCCGATGGACTCAAGGTTGGATTTCTAAAACATTCGAGTAACCTGCCAAGTGCGAGTCGGGACATGCGCAGTGTAGGCTCTTGTAGTCTGTATTGTCGTTGTCGTTTACAATATTTTACGAAATATTAAGAGGGTATGCAGGTGTCAAAGCGCCCATACAAACGTAGTCCAGTCATATTTTGAGTATTAAGCTATGAAAATCTATGAAATTTCCAAGACACAATCTAGAAACAAATATCTGTGTCGGTGGTGAGTCAGATTTTCGTTTAAATATATACTTCCAGAGTTACAGGGCGTCAAAGAATTGTATTTTAGGGTAATAAAAAGCCCCAACATTGAACCTGATTAACAAGAGTATGAATCAATTTAGAACAATTTGGAAAAACCACCGACATCTGAAATTTCATTAGTATACTGTATTTAAAAAATGGTTACATAATATACTGTATCCTTCAAATGATCCCTGGACTACGAAACATCCAAATAACGGGTGGATAACTTCGCGTAGTGTATGCTGTCTCACCGTACGCGCTCGGGTAGGATAGGGCTCGGATAGGGACAGCTACAAAACAATGCAACCTTGAACGCGGCCACGTGGCCTAACCAACATAGCCTCTTAAGTTTTAAAGTGGTCGTTATCGTTATAGTCGTGTCCAAATAACAAATCAACCGTTATTTTGGCATACGTATATAACGAACATAAAAAGAAAACAATCGCCACTATCCGCTAAGAATAGGTTTTGAAATGAAATGAAATCATTTAATCCCAGACCATCAGACCATATTTAAAAAACCACGTTCAAATAGAACTAGGAACCGACTTCAACAGCCCTAAAAGTCTAGAGCATTCATCCCCTAAAATGTTCACCCTTAGAGGTACAATTATCTGGGTACATATTTGATTTATGTTGATTTTCTCAGAAAGCGTTGAATCAATTTCGATAAAATTTATATGGGACCGCCTCTGAAGTATGCTCTGCCAAAGAAAAAGAAAGGAATCATCAAAATCGATTCATATCTGGCGGAGTTATCGTATAACATACAACTCCTCCTTTTTTGAAGTCGGTTGAAAACACGCAACTATGGAACCTGACACTGCAAGTGATCCGTAACGCACTTGTTTTTTTTAAAACTTGTATCAAGAGCTGTCCGGACAGAAGATGTTCAACTCCAGATTGACACCTCCACAACCGTGTATCTTATAACTAAGTATGTATACAGAATAAATGTACTACACATCGTCATACTGTTTACTGTTTTAGGCGAAGTCTGTGTGTACCTTCGAGGGTAACATCCTGAAGCAGGTCCAGACGCAGCCCGACGGAACCATCATCGACTACATCAGGGAGTTCGGACCTGATAGCATGAAGACTTTAAATGTAAGTACACCATAAATGAAAACAAACATGATTTTGCGATCGAATCCACTTTGTTCCCTATGACCGCGAGTCGGACGACTCGATTAAAAGTTTGACGGACCTGCAAAGTAATAACAGTGGGAATAAAGGAATAATAAATAGTACACTACGTTGGTTAGAGACAAGCTGCCTTGGTAATAAATATACAATATACTATAAGGCGTGGTAGCTTAGTTGGATAGAGCGTCAGTCCTTGAACAACCGAGGTCTGGATTCGATCCTGGCTCCGACAAATGAGTTCCAATTTGTTATTGGGCATTTATGTACGAATGATAAAAATTATTACTATTGGCTTTTCGGTGAAGGAAAACATCGTGAGGAAAACTGCACACTCCTGAGAAGAAAATCACAAGGTGTGTGTGAAGTCTACCAATCCGCACTAGGCCTATACTCTCTCTGTAGGAGAGTAGGCCTGAGCCCCTGCAGTGGGGACGAATTTATGTTGTTCATAATGGAAATCACTTTTATGATTACAATCAGTTGAGGCGCCTGTCAAAATATTAACTTTAAGGTAAATATTTAATTTAAGAATTGCTCGTTAGTTTTGCCAGGCGAAACTTATTTTGTAAAATATGATTTACAGTACAGTAATACTATATACGATTTGAAATACATATGTTAATTACATAGATTCTGTACGGAACCCTCGGTTTGCTAGTCCGACTCACACAACTGGTTTTTAAAAATCGGTTGTTTGCGCAGCTTTATCTCAAACTACACCAAAATGAAAATGTACTTAGCAACGTTTACACTTTCAAGCTCAACAGTATATTGATAAGGAAGTAAGAAAGATACTACTTACTAGCTAACTCTAATGTGGTTTTTATTGCTTTTACAGATAATACCAGATAAAGGCGTGACCTGCACGAAACTGTTTAAAGCTCTGAACTAACGAGGACAATTTTGTAAGGGTATTAAAATACAACGTTTAGACTTTAAAGTACCTATACAAAATGTTTGTTTCATTATCTTACCCGTTTATCCTACCTACTCCTACCTACCAGAGCAAATGGAAATGTAAAATATTAATTTTTACACATAACGACATCTACATTCCATTATTTGTACTGATGCTAATCCTAAGCTAAAGTTTAATTTAATTGTGCTATTCAATGCTAGATGTCAGGAATTTTAATACTTTTTTGGTATTACTATTCAATTATAGATGTCGCTAATTTAAAAAAATATATTCTAAAGGTCTTGTACACGTTACTAAAAGTTTTTAAAAAAACCATACTATACGACGAAATTAGGAAGTAACTTAAATGAAGTAATAACATGCGGTATCTAAATGACTTCTTAATTGGTTGTAATATAGCCAGCGTAAAGGCGTTTGCTCGTTTCGTTCCTTTCCATGTTGTTTGTGTTTAGTTTATTCGTATCGCGTAGATAGTGGATACGTTCGGAACGCGTTTTCATTATCGACACAATCTGTCAAACAAATCTCGGGAACTTGCTGTGGGATTATCATGAATTTCGTGTAATATATGTGTTTTTGACTAAAATGCCGGTGTGTTATGTGTTATTAACGATGTTTCGTTAAAACTGTGTTGTTAAAATGTTAGGAATTTGTGTTGTTACTGTGTTTTGAGTGCGATCGTCCGAGGTGCTTTGGATTACACAGTTGTACTTAGTTGGAGTAAAAATACAATCAAGTAAGTAAATATTTACGTTAACTGAGTCCAGCGTGGAATAATGTGAAAAATAAACAATCTTCTGGTACGTATTTGTTAAAAAATCCTAGTGTATCTGTAAAGGAGTTAAGAATGATTAAAAATGAAATACCTTCAAGTATTGTTAAAAACTTTCACAGTAAGAAAAAGGATATTTGTATGTACAAGAGGCAGTTATCATATTTAAATGTGTGTTTTAAAGCTTTAATTAGTATACTTTAAACATCTTTCACAGTAGAAATTATTAATAATTTAAAAACCCTACACTTCTCATTTGTGTATTTTGCAATATTCTTATTATTTGGTCACAATTAATCTTTTAACACTCCTGCTAAAACATGGGCTATACATATGTTTATAGAAGTTATTAATTATACAGAAATTTATTGCACAATCAAAGTTACATTTATTACAAAGTTTAATAATAATGAAATTAATTAGCACCTCCTTTTTTACACCCTAACCCATAGGCTTCTTTTTATCTCAGGAAAGTTTTTCCATTGGATTAGTAAAGTTAACATCAAATATTAACAATTTTGGACTAGTAGAACTACATTTGAATATGTACTTGTTTAATTTAGCTTTATGCTAGTTTGAAGAAAAATATATTGAGTTCTACATCCATTCAGCTAGGAATTATCCATTATCTGCTCAAGTTATGAGAGAGCCCAGCCTTATGAGAAGCTAATCTTATTGGGTTAGTTCAATAGAAAGTTTACTTAATAATGCTTATTTATTGATACATTATGTACCAACAAACTACCTCGTTAGTATTCTACTTTATAAATTTCTTTGTTTTTATAATGAAACTATTATTGGGATATTTTTTGAAACATCCACTTTTGAAAATATGGTGACTCCAGTTACTCCTCACGACCCTGACCATGTCATCAGACCATCTCTTAAGGGGACGACCTGGTACACATTTCATAATATGTGATCCTCATGCAAGAACTATTTCACCATATTAGTTATTCATTCTTCGAGTGATGCAGCCTGTACATTGCCACTAGTACAGCTTACTGACTCATATAGCTATGTCGGTGACCTAAGGTCGTTTATCTCACCGAATGGTAATTGATGTTGAATGAAAAGTCTGCTCACCCAGAAGCCTTAGGCTGTTGTAATATACAATGAGTTTGCACTTGGCCTTTATGATTTGTTGTCAATTCAAGACATTGGACAGCCCTATATTCAGCATTTGACAGGCACAGGCAGGTTGATGTTGATGATACATTATTACTCATTTCATCTGTGTCTGCAGGGAAATACTTCATATATAAAATATTTACAGAACAAGAGAAAGTCATGTAAAAATATTACATTGGAATATTTTACTGTTCAACTTACATCATACTAATATTAAGGTAAAGATTGTCAGGTTTTTTCAAGAACTAGCTTTTGACAATGACTTCATCAGTGGATTTCAGACATTATCTCACTGGAACTTCTTGTTTGATCTTAGATAAAAAGTAGCCTAAGACCTTTTCCAGTCCTTAGGGTTAGTCATTCTCTGTTGTAAAGGTAAAGAGGTAAAGACAAATAAACACTAGTATGGGTGTATACACCTTCAAAATAGATGTCAGCTTTTGAAAGTTAGTTTTTATTTTGTATACAATTTCCAGACATTAAAAAAAAGTTTAATTACATTTACTTATAATAGATATGTGCCAGTGTACTTGTTACCATCTTTTAGGTAGTGTCATAATCCCATTGCTCTAGAAATCTTGGGATTTTTAATCATAAAGTATAACAAGTAGTTTTGACAAGAAGTATTAGATTAACATCATGAGTCCTGCTCTCCAAAATCCAAAGAATTCTCAAGAGACCAATATATGGGGCTATATGTTGGTGGAGACATGAACACTTCCCAAACAAGCTCTCTCAGATTTTGATTTGTGGCCAAAGATGTGAGTGGTCTGGCATTATCATGATGAAAGATCAGTCCTGTACCGTTGGTCAATTCTCGCTTGCAATGCATAGATCCGAATCGAGTTTTTCCTGATGGTAAAAACTCATATTATTAAATGCCATCATATGCACAGCATCACCTTACTGTGTGGTAAATCCTGGTTTCGCTAGTATGTGGACCTTGACTACCCTTAGACCATGATCGTATTCGCACTTTCTTGTCAGAGGTGATCCACTTTTCAACCCACTTCCAAGAAAGAGGAGGTTCTCAATTCGACTACATGTTGTTTTTTGTATGTAACGCGACAGCTCTGCTAATTATGAATCGATTTTGATGATTCTTTTTTGTTTGGTAGAGCATACTTCAGAGGTGGCCCCATATAAATTTTATCGAAATTGATTCAGCTCTGAGAAAGTCGATATAAAAATGTATCTAGATAATTATACCTCTACCTCAGAGTGAACATTTTAGAAGACGAGTGTTGTAGACTTTTGTTCCAGTGATCAATATTTTCAAAAATACAATACTAGTTCTAGCTAGTAGTTCCCATGTCGGTAAAGAAAAAAAAAAGCTTGAATATTAACTAGTTTCTTAGCATAAGGTTGCTGCCCAATTTGTGCGTTACTTAAGCCCTTCTGTCACTGGGGGTGTCGAGGCGGGGTCGCTTTGTCGACGGAATCGATACCACGCGGCCTCTCCGGCCCGCCGGCCCAGCCGGCACGCCGTCAGCTGGGAGCTCGCGGTCCATGATAAATGCATGCAAATTACGAAATAACTACTTGATACTACTTGCCAATGAGTGTTACGGTTTAAAACGAAGGCGCGACATACTTTTTCCTTCACAATTTATGTAACATTTTATTTAGTTTACGTTTTAGAAGAAATAAATCATGAATATTGTGGAACTAACATTGAATTTTCCCAACTGTAATTTAACAATAACTGTAATAAACAATAAATATAATTTTTTAAGACATATCGTTATGTATTCTTTATTTATGTATTTGTATCAAATATCATCAAGAGTGAAGTAATTTCAATGTATTTCATTGTGTACATATATTTTCAATTCAGCGAACAGTATACTCGCAAACTATGTTTGCCCCTCTGAAGTTAGCTACAGAAGGCTGCGAAGTATGAATCGTTGACGTATAAATAGGAGGCAAAGCAAGTTAGCGGGAGGAAAGAAATGTCCTAGTATTGTATGTCATCTAGGGATAGATATTATCGAAAAATACACACATATTCCGACTGTACATGCGCGAAATTCCGGAGAGCTAACTTGAGAAAGGCAAACTTACCGTGCGAGTACTGTAGTAGATTTAATTTACAAAATTTCGTGCAGTAGTCTTAAGTATGTATAACATTACAACCAATATAGACTCTATATCAATTCCTAACAACTTAACTACTGTACTGTACTATGTAACCTTCAATTTTATTGACCTTTACTAAGTAGTTTTATTGTTGAATAAGTCACGCGAGTCGCCGAGAATGTGGTCGACAAACCTTCATTTCATATTGCGGCGAATCAGTAATAATAATTATTGCTTACCTTACTTCTAACAACTAAGCCGATTAAGGAACATTTTCATGTACCTTAGATGCTAAACCGATCGCTGCGAACCTTCTATTCGTGTTGGTTATGGCTTATACGGCCATTTAAGGTTTACCATGGTAGCATTGATGATTAGATACGTCTTTAATGGAAATGTCATTCACGATAATTATTTCGATCATTTGTATGTCCTTTTTAGGGATCCGCACCTCAGAAGAACGGACATACGGAACCAAGACTTGGTCCCTTATGATATTTGATTCATTGAATTTGTATCTGCCTCGAATAGCAGAATAACTAATATACGTTACATGGGATGAATTCACGAACAACGCGTTCAAGAATAACTACCCTACAGCAAATTTAAGAGTGATATTTTTTTCTCATGGATGCCATTGTCAGAACTGGACCACACAGGAAGTACCAGCTTTCAAATAAAAAAAAGAATCATCAAAATCGGTTCACCCAGTCGAACGTTATGAGGTTACAAACATAACACAACGAAACATACCTGTCGAATTGAGAACCTCCTCCTTTTTTGAAGTCGGTTGAAAAATATTCACTTTGTCATACATTCACGACCTAAAAGAAAGTTAATAATAAATTCCTAGATTTTTGGTAGAGGGACAGTTGAAAGGCTGGAAAAGGATATCGGATAAATCAACGCATACGAAGTCTGGCAGAAGCTAGTTTGTTGATAATCTCTCATGCAGACTAGACTAGTAGACACACACGGATATCGCTGTGCTATTCCAGCGTTGTGAATGTTTAACATGTGCCCTGCAGATCTCGCCTCTGACGTCAGCGGGCGGACAATGCGACCATTTTAACCATTGAACCAAAAACTGTATACATGCTATTAGATATAGTACATACGCCAGTGCACTAGGTCCCGTAACATAGCAACATGACTTATCGACTGCGTCAATTTTTACATTCCTGACACCTATGTAAGCGTGGTCTTTTACTGTGGGCCGAATAAACAAGCTCAAAGTCACTCAGCGAGCAATGGAACGAGAATTTGCTATGCTCGGAATTTCTCTACGTGATAAGGCCCGGAATGAGGAAATCCGTAGCTTGCGAAGGTCACCGACATAGCTCGACGAGTCAGTGAGCTGAAGTGGCAATGGGCAGGCCACATCGCTCGAAGAACCGATAACCGGTGGGGAGTAAAGGTTCTCGAGTGGCGACCACGTACCGGGAAACGTCTACCAGGCCGTCCCCCTACTAGATGGACCGACGACCTGGTTAGAGTCGCGGGGAGTCGCTGGATGCAGGAGGCTCGGGACCGGTCTATGTGGCGTACCATGAGGGAGGCCTATGTCCAGCAGTGGACGTTTCCCGGCTGATGATGATGATGTAAGCTAAAGATTGATTTATTATCTGTAGGTGAAGTGGCATAACGTACCGGAATGGTATGACACAGATATGACAGATAGACAGTGTTACTTTCGAATTTATATTATTAGAGATATATATTGAGAAATTTTATCCCAATTCGTTCATCCGATTATTATTATTTTTTACAAAATTGCAAATCTCTAGGTCAGTCGGTTTAGTCTGTGCGATAATAGCTACATGCCAGACGTCAGTTACAGTTACTGGTTAGTAGGTGTATAGTGCAAACGATTGTACACAGTGGCAGGTTTATAGTTTACGCAAGTCGTCGATCCAAACATAAAAACTTCATTCCACGTGCTATTATAATTGCATTGAATAGACTGTAAAATTAACGATTCTAGGTCGCATGCAATGCGCTCCGTACTGTATGGCTTCTCCAAGTTATGCAATGGGTATCGGTGGTTGGTTGGCTTGCAGTTGAAGAATACTTATATCAAGTAGAGACTAAACACCGCGAGCGCGCCCCAACCAATGTTTGATCGTATTTTGGATGTAAAAAATATCTTTAAAAAGTTCTCAACACGTTTTAGAAACAAATTAAAGTCTAAGATTAAATTGTGTGGATCACAAAGAAGTGAGCTGAAATAGTTCGATATTAAAAGCACGACCGATGGAGTTGTCATTAGGGGATTTGTAGTAATAACAACGCTTTGCAGACGGACCTTAAAAAAATTTCGTGGAGTGTGCACTTGGCCTTCATCTCACCTGATGGTAAGTGACGATAAGGCCGTTTGATGGTAAGCGTGCGCATCCAGAAGCCGCAAGCTACTGAGGTTTAGATGCTTCTGCCAGTCTCCTATAATTTTCCTCCCGTCATCTTATACGATACCTACCTATACCAGTAGTGCCACTTCGTCACAATTTCGTTTGGTCACAAAAAAAAATTGGTAGGGAGGGAGCAGGTACGGACACCAAAGCAAACACAGAATTAATGTATAGTTATTTACATTAGTAGATTGAATAAATGAAATGAAATATTATTTAAAAATAACCAACTAAATTGAACCATGAAACAAAACGTGCCCAACATATGTATGGGGGATTATATTTTACTTTTTTTCTCCACTGTAACGAAAAAACTGCATGCAAGAAAGGAATACCAGGCTAACATAAGCGGTAGGGTGCGTGCAGGAAGGTGTATTTCAAAGGTCCATACTTTTAGTCTGTTTTTATTTCACAGCATTCTGTATTATAAATTACGTATAATATAACAGCTGTCTTCGCCGTTCAATACATTATCTATTGCATAATGAGAGGTATTGTTCTACTTTGAAAATGGTTTCATCGTCCATCCAAGGTCGCATTCGATGTAAAAACGAATAGCATGCAATACAGTCTACGTACGAATTTATGAATAATTTCATTTCTTTCCGGGTTGAAATATATACAACATATGACAGAGTAGGTATGTTACGGATTGTCTCGTAATCATAAAACTAGTGGCTCTGTCAGCTGTAAACCTCGCGAGCACATACTTTTCCCCATAGAGCCAGTCAGTGATTTTTAAATGTCGACGAAATGGAGGCATATATAACACCTAGTACAGCTTTATTGCTAAAATGAAGTTGCGCCATCTAGAACATATTAATCGGTTTTAGCCTTATTAGTTAGTACTGTAATAAGAAGAACGTTCCAGGCGCTCTATTTGTCATTTTTACCTTTTTGACTGTTTTTTTTTTGACATGTTCGATATTTTTGAGTTTTTTCGATTTTTCCAATTTTCTACTTGGTCTCTACTCCATAATTCAACTTTCAAATAATAAGAAACCGTATCGAAACCGAATATCACATGGTGGAGTTATCCAGTACCCCCTTTTTACCACTTTTTGGAGGAAGTACCCCTTCAATCAAAAATCCCCGACGACAAAAAAATTCTAAAAATTTGTTCAACCTATATACTCAGTTTCGTTCAAATCGGTTGAGAAATGCGACCTGTAGATGAAAACATACAAAACACACAGGAAGTAGCTTTTTGCCCTAGTAGTCGAAAGGAAGACCTTTTATTCACTTCGCTCACTCGGTCAATAATATCAGGATAAACGTGATGCGAAATCATAGATAACACAATTTATTTCTCAATTAAACGCAATTCGAAAGAACTTTATAAAAATCGCATCGCTTCTGTCATAAGCTATTTAAAGCCTCATCACCTAAATGCCAAAGTTTAATTTACATTCAAGTACAAAACTCTTTATGAATAGTAAAGCAAAGTAATCACCCCAAAAGATTTCTGACTTTCATTTGAAAAACAAGAAAGACCCTGATACATTTTCATAAACAATCAATCAAATTGTGCGAAAATCGTATATTTACAAAATATGATATCATGAAAACTTTTGGTTGGTAGCCAAAAAATCAAACTGCGTACTATTTCATAGAAATAGGCGGGGCACTGCAAGCTAAAACAAACACCTACATGGGCCTGAGTGACGGGAAGGCTTGCATATTCTGCCAGGAGGATAAGGAAACACCCATCCACATCATATACCATGCGCCACAGCATAAACAGATACCTCGGCACATTGCCGCAACGGACTGTTTCAAGACCTCCAAACTCAGACCCATCGTCTGATTTTGAACAAAGATTAGTCTTAGGGAGGGGTATGATTCATCTAAAAAGATCTCAGTGTCAAGCAGGACATATGGAGTATAGACTATGGCAGCTATGTTCAAACAATAATAATTTAAAACGGTATTTCTCATTGCAATAGTAATTTAACGGACGTGCTCATTCGCGCACCTCATACCCTGAACGAACGTAATATCCTGCCGTCTATTTGTCCGGCATATTACGGATACGGCAGACGGATGGGGACTGCCTGAAATTGCATAGTCGCCGGTCTCTGGCGAGCTATATACTCGTTAATACTGTGAGATTACCTCATAGCCTCATAGCCGCTATAGATTGCTGCAACGAAATATAAAAATGTATGGATATTTGGGAATACCGTGACGCTCTGGCGTGTTGGTGACCGCAGGAAAAATGACGATGGTACAAAGTTTGCAACAGCTGCAGAAGCTACGATAACCTTTGAAAGGCGAAAGAAAAAAGAGGGCTAGTTTGTTCTCTCATCTAAAAATGATAATGTTTCGAGCATTTTATATTGTCTAACCATCATGACTTGAATATGAATATTTAATAAAAAAATATATTTGGTAACAGTACCTTTCGTGTTGAACTTAAAATTGACTATATTAATGGTAGGGATACCGTGAACGAAGTACACTGAAGCTGAGAAAAATACAAAATACGAGAAACGCAGTCACCCGCATGAAAACTAAATTAACAGATGCCCTGCATTTTAGTTTGAAACAGAAGTGGAATCTTGCACTTGTCAAGGTACAAAGATAAGAGATGGACTTACCTAATCACTAAATGGCAGGGCCCAAATGGCAAAATAAATGTGCCCAAATGACAAAAGAAGAAATGGGCCGATGACATAATAAAACAGCAAAAAATAATTGGATGCATACGGCCAAAGAAACGTGGACACATAACAAAGAAATGAAAATAAATTAATTGGTTGTATATTTTTAAGAACTGATAAATGGAAAATAAAGCTGTAAATAAATATAAATAAAATGTAAGGTTTGCCACCACATATTACTAAAATACTCCTGTTAGTGCAAGATGAATTTAAATCACATGTAAACAACATTATGCTTCCTTAGTTGACACTGGACAGGGGCCTGACTGACAGCGTTTATACTGTTGCTCCCAAAGTTTTCCTTTTCAGTCTGAGCATAGTGCGTGACAGAATCGTTTGAATAGATAGTGATGGTGTGGTTTCCTTACTTGGCAAAGGTCGTATGGGTTACACTTACATGGTACCAAACGAAAACGATGCATCACTGAGACTACACAACAGGCAACGATCTTAAACAATCTTTTAGAGAAGACAGACGGGTGGAATAGCCAGCTAGCTCCACTCACAACAAAAATAGCTAAAATGTTGATAAATGCGGAAACATAACCTCCTACGACCAATTCGTGTACCCTAAAAACCATGCTCCAGAACTAATTTTAGTAGGCTGATGGCTGGTCCTATTCTTATATCATATTATTTTGTTATTGTAACAATACAATTGTAGTATTATTGTGTTTTTTTACCGTATTGTAACGTATTACTGTAATTGCCGCAGGGAGAATATTTTATAAATTTTCTAAACGTTTGTCCTGTTTTAAAACAATAACAGGAAGAATCTAATTACGACAATATAAAGTAAATATGCGTTGTCTATGTGGATGGATACTAATTATAAATGGATTATTATATTCTAGAAATACTGGATGTATATGAAAATATATTTTTAAATTCAATCGACATTCTCGAAATTCAGCCAGGATGACCGGGCTTTTTGTAAAGGGATTTGCCACAATCAGCCACCACGCTTCTTAGCCTGATTGGTGATCGGCAGATGTCGGTGATAGATAGTTTCAGCGCACGAATATTTACTTGTCACCATCATCTTCAGACTTATGCTACTCGTACGTCCGCAGGTGTTTACAACTTCAAAGAAAGACATGGCAACATTACAGCCGTTTGTTCCTAGTCTATTAAATAAATATACGGTTTTGTAGCTAAAAATGAAAATACCTACTTCGATAGCAATGTAAAGACAACAGTAGTCGTTTGATTTTGCCAAAAATTTCAAACTAAGTTGTGGAGTTAGACCACTGACGTACAGATTAAAAATTTCCATTCTATGACCATGCACTAGACCTTACTGGCGTTTACATTCCATTGCACATCATCGTTTTCAGCTGCATAAGTCCATTTTTCATAACGTTCCGGCTGATTTGTGATTGCTGATATGAGTAGATATCTTTCAGTCCTTGATTATAATATTCACACACTAATGCTTATTTACCGTGACCTCGATCCTTCACGTTAATACGATAAGCATCGATCGTCACTGTCGTTATTGCCCACATGTGAATCATGCGGCGTCACACGCGTTAATTCGCCGGCTGCCCCTCCCTCCCCGTCCGCCGTCATGTTTTACGATTAACGATTATTCTGGGAGACGTGTGCCGCCGTCGTAAACCGCAGACATTGACCTTCTCAGCTACGAATAGATCCGTGGATCGGTGTGCCGGATTGTGCAATCGGTTGAGCTTGAAACCAAGTGCAACGTCTTGAACGTATTTTTAATTGGCACTGTGGTCACGCGGGTTCATCTCGTCAAGCGGTTCTACTTAGTTACTAAACGGAACAAGTGATTACCACTTCGTACCTGGGTATTAAACTCAGCAGGTGCCTCATACGGTTGGTGGTCTCAAAGGACCCGTTCAAAGTGCATTTATTTTGTAAGCTGCACATCCCACAATTCTAGCAGATCATTATCAGGATCCAATGTTTTAAATTTTCGAACACTTTCCTGAGCCATCAATCAGTATCCTATGTTTGAAACTATTTTCGCGCATACGCTTTTGGCGGTATTCAGTCAAATCTGTTGAACTCATTTTGGGTCTTGACTTCTAATGTTACTCAAGTCCTATTACTCTGTGATAGATAAAAATAAACAAACAGATGTGCTTAATTACTTATATGAAAACAAGTTTAGTGAAGCTTTTTTCTACAAAATGTCTACAGTTTGATTTTCACACATATCCAGTAAGTCTATCTTACAACCTTACGTATATTTAATCATTAATAAATTATCCAAGGTCAACAAACAAGTATAAATGTATAATGTGTATCTAGTATGACATCAAGCTAAAGCTAAGTTATCAAACACAGTCGAAGAACTGGTCGTAAATTGATACAAGATGACTATCTCGAGTGATGAAATGTACGCGAGCGGAATGAAGTGTGAAAACGACACCTTGGGAAAAGTGAAAGGATTAGTGAAGAGAACAAAGCTTTAATCTAGATTCTAGACGAAACCGACACGGAGGCAGGTGTTTGTTTGTGCTAGCTTGTAACTGGGTAACAGACCGTAAAGGGAATCGAGATGTCACCTTGTCAACAAAAGATCTAGGTCACGTGTATTTAAACAAGTTATGATGTCAGTAGCAGACTATAATTATCGTGTTATGAGTACTGTCGTTGTGTTGTATTTCGTATGTTTTCCTACTTTTGTAGTATTCTGGGATTATTTTTAGTCTGAATAAATCTTTGTCTCCATCAGATGGATTATCATTTTGTGTCAGGGCGTGTGCTGTGTAATTGTGTTCTTCCTTGTCTGTTTCCTCGTGTACTTCAATTGTTTGTTTATGTATGTGTGTTTGCCATACATACTGCCATACATACATACTCAATTTGATTAAAAGTCAGGACCAAAATTAACCGATCTGTTATCCATATTATTTAAATCAAGTTGGTACTACGCTTTCAGCTTTAGCGTTCCCTGTTTGGTCTTCTTTGCACTTATCTGTCGCCCTAACACCAGCTGCATGCGAAATGATAGCTTATTATAATTCGCCTCCTAAATCCTTCCTGTGTCGCTTCCTGACTTCCGTGGCTCCGTACAATGACCTGCGTGACCACAGTTGCGCCTGCGCCGGTCCGGATGTGCAGATAGTCTAACGGGGCTGCAGTATCCGCGCTGATGCGCAAATTGCGTGTCAGTTGCGTGTCCGCTCAAATAAATGACGAGGTTCATTTTAGTATTAGTTAGAAAAGTTTAGCTCAATTTATATCTGTTTCATATTCTAATCGTTTATTTTTGGTTAACACTTTAAGAACTTGTATATTAATAATAAAAAATAGACATTATATTTGACCAACTATATAGTAGATATATATATTATTATAGTAGTGATTACAGCAGGAAAAAATATACTGAATATCTGTCAAAAGCAATTATTAATGTTTATATACGAGTAAGTATAACAGCCCTAGCATAAGCTATGAAATTGAGAAATCGCGAGATTTTCGATGACTGGGATACGGGTCTATTGTTTAGGTTAAGTCAAAATATCATTAATGTATTAATTTAAGCCGTAAGTCAATGAACTCGAATTGCGATTCAATTGCGTAGCGGTTATTATGAAAACAGCACAGAGAAAGGTCAACAAGGGCAATATTGGCAAACCCGAATGCTTTCCAACCACCTTGAGCACCGTGTCCCCGGACATAATGATTATTAGCTTTTAGTAGAGTATGAATGTGAGAGTCTTAAAGAAGGTAATGAACGAAGGAAGGTAAAGGCTGTAATCTATAACTTGCGGAAGAATTGGGCCAGACGAACGTCAAAGAAGTGGGAGCCTAAATTTGAAGAAACAGACCAATAAACAACTAAAGTTGACGCAAAAATTTCTCGGACTACTATGACAGTGCGTCGAACACAAATGCTGTCGCAGTTCACTCAGTGTAGTTGTTATCGATACATTATTTTATTTACTAAACCTACATCAAATTAAATATTGTCATGGGTACATAACTATTTCAAATGAATCTACACGCACTTATTTCAAACTAGCCCGCGAAATTTTGGCGTCGACCATAGATTGCAATTTAACTACTCATACTCGTAGTTATTGAGTCTAGAATCTTTGGTCAGTATGGTTTTAGTATGGGCTTAGGTTTGTAAACATGAATAGCATATTGTGTTTAAATAATCTTTTAATTATCTTGATAAATAAATAAAGTGTTTTTAGATGAATAGCATATATTTTGCATGAATAATTGCAAAAGTAAGTGCTTGATTAATGATGACCTCAGATAACCCTGAAACTATTCTCAGTCCTTAAATGGGGCTTAATAATAATGAACCTAAACATTACACTGTATACTTCAATTAACTGGTACACGTTCGCACATATAATTGCAGTCCTCACCACAAATTGATGGGGTAATGGTGACAAATGGGAGCTCTTTAGATGGTCTCGTACCCGCGTGGACATATGACCACATTAGGTAACTGAATGGTACCATAACGTTCTAGTTGAAAAAATAAATGAGTGTGCTAATAATGCTAATAGGAATGGTAATATGTATGACGGACCGTAGTTTAAGAATTGCGGCGCTTGAATTGTCCACGCATTTAGCAGATGATTTGTAGATTTACGATACAAATTTTCCACGCCTAAAAAAGAAAACAAGTTCAAAATAAAAGCAACGATAAAGTTCATAGTTCAAGATTCTGGACTAGCCCCTCGCTGAAGTATATACGCATACATTTAAGGTTATTCATAGGCTTTCATACTTAAGCATACCATTGATAGTATAGAGAACTGCATCTGTATAATATTGTCTCAATTCGGTACGTTGTTTAACCAGAATGTTTCACCTAGCAGTCCTCAGGCATGCGGCAGTGGCAGGCGCCGCGGAAGTTCTCGGATACTGTTGCTCTACACTTCCTGTTCCTTCACTCACTGCCTCTGAGTCAATCACATATTGACAGGCGTTCACGTCAGCTTCCGACGTGGTGAAATTGTTTTTCTTTTAAGACCGAGCATCAAATTTCGTAATCAGTTCTAATTCACTGACTGCAATAACAAATACATTACTCGTGTTGATTCAGTCATAAATATTACAGGCTTTCAAAGGCAAAGAGAGAAACCTTTTAACGATGTAATTGTAAACAACAAGCTAAACAATAGTTCGATTGCTCCACAAACGGTAAAGGCTCCTGTATTAAAAGTAATGACCGTTTATTTGCGTACGTTTACCGCCGAACAAGGCGTTGCTCTCATTATTTCAGCGCAAGAGGCAAATAAAGATGAAAAAGCTCCACCTCAAGGCTCGAATCGATTGCGTAATCCGGTGATTGAACTCAAGAGGTGCGTACTAGCACTTGGTGTATGAGACGTGCGAAACGAATTGTTACGGAGTAATGCGTAGTCAATAGCGTTGAGATATCAAACGACGAGGTTCTTGGTATTGCAATAGAAAAAGCTGTGATAAGTTCACACGAAGGCTTCGAGATTGAAAGGAATGGCTTCAAGTCACGTATTAAGCTTCGTGAGATCGAAAGGTGATAAAATAAAATGTAAGTACAAAAAGATTATGTGTAAAACTGCAGAATATCGTAAATTTTGATGACAACAACGATTTCATTCTGTACTCGTATTGCGGATAAAAGAAATATAATTAGAAATGTGAAGACAAGTAGAATAGAAGATTTTAGAAATAGCAATATGTTGAAAAGAAGACCTAATTTGACATCAAATGTAATAAAATTAATCAAATGTGATGATTGTCATCAAATGTAAACATAAATACACTTAACACAGTGTTGATGGGTGAGGCTGCACTCACATGTAATAAGTATATTTGTATGCACAGGGTGGTAATTAAGACTGGACTCGTTAATGCCGTCGCACTGCATTCCTCTCTATTGTCGCCCGTTGCGCTCGCGCGTGCCGCTCGTGTTTCAACTCTTATGTATGTCTTGTGCCATATCTTAAGCTATAGTTAATGGACTGGTATTTTTATAATAGCTTTTAAGTTCCGGTGCACGTTTAAGCTTTAATTTAGGACAAAGATGGCTTCTGTTTTAGAACTCTTAAATAGTGTGCTTTTGTTGGAGATGCGACATAATATACTTAATATAGTCGTAAAACAAATTGGTGCATTGCGTATTGTTTAGGTTTTCTTTGATTTGCTCCAACACAAATCAACCTTTTGTGGGATCGACACGCAAACATCATTTTTGAAATGTAAGCAAGTGTACAGTGGTATGTTTGATAATTTGTGCTAGTTGGTTGCACGAAGCTCTGTATGCGTAAGAGCTCCCACCTTGAAACGGCAAACTTTACTGTTAGCCTTTAATATTTGAGGCACGCTTGCTTAACACGCTAACACGTAGGCTAGAACATCATCTCGAACCGGAGCTTTGTGGAAAACAACGCTTTCGTTGTTTTGTTTCTATGATATTTTTTTAATTTGAAAACTATATTTGATAAACGTTTTTGTTTGCGTTTGTTACCCTTTGCTGTTCATATCTCAATTGACTTTTTGTGTGAATATACTGGATTTATTTATCTGCAAAGGTGGACATTTAGTTGCGACCGATTAAAGGCAATTCGGTGCACGCCTTTCATTACCATGTTTCGATCTTTTTTCCTCTCGCACAAAGCCCGCTCATTATGACGAGGTGTAATGGCACAAAAAAGGTTTCAATTTAATTGAATGGAACGCCTCAATGACTCGAGACGGAACTCCGAGGCGAGACGAAAAAGAATGTGATGGTTATTTCATCATACGCATGTACGACCGATGACAATAGTAATATGGTATCGTATATGTGATCATTATTTGAGTCGATTGGGGTCATAACCCCGAGTGATTCTATAGTTTTTGCTACGCGATGTGACACATAGCTGCTTTGTTATATATGACGGAAATTTTTATAATCGCAAGCAATTTTGAATGTACTGAACGAAAAAACACAACGTATTTCCTCTTGTAGACTACCTCCATTGCAAACTTGCTTATCATATACTCTGTTTTGTTGTTTTTTCTACATCAAATTATCCAATTGAATTGATATATGTCCGGTCTGCTGCATGTATTAAAACCTTGTCAGTTAATTCCATCAGGAGTGTCATTAAGATCGTGGTGATGCCTTTCTTACGATCTAATTCATTTGCCGTGACGGGTTACGACTGTGTTTGTGTTTACTGCTTCTTGTTATAGTCTTTCAATAGATGTTACGGCCCTTAATGGTATTTTAATGGTTGGCCGGTTTTTACATGACATATTTCTTATAAAGAATTGGACTACTCCAAAGGTCACTTGTCTTCATAAAATGTTCGTCTACTCATTCTAGTCATATTGAAACACGAGCCTTGTGTTGACATTCTAACCTTGGCTATACAGGTGTAAATTTAAAGCTGATTCAAATCAGAAGGTTTACTTAAAGCGTGACAGTTCTTACAACGTTATGCTTGCTGTTTTCCTCTCATTTTTTTTTTGATATTTGTGGTTGTATAACGAATCAGCTTTGTGTACAAATGCTCCTCAATTACGTTCCTCAATTATACTGGGACCCGGAGGTTCATCAAATCAAATGCGTGGCGTCGCATAGTCTGGATCGTGCGCTATTCAGGTCGATGCCCACTGACCGTAATATATTCCCCGATTATAACACGGGGCACGTTCTTAGTTGATCATAAGAATAATTTATCGGTAATTGATGATCAAATGCATTAACGTGCCTTTTCTGTGTAGAAGTAATTACCGACAATGACTAGTGACTGCTGATTTCTCCCCAAAAAATGATATCGTCAAGCACTACTGCTTGAGGTCTTGTCCAGTGTCCCTATTTGACGAAAATAAACATCATCACAGACGCAGAACTTACTATCGGTGTAGGTAAACAAAACAAAGTGTTCGTATATATTCCTTTGGTATTATCTCATCCAACATGAGGGTGCATCCATAACAAAACTCAATTTTGGATGAATGCCAATAATACTTTGCGTCAGCAATAACTTATGCAGGCCATATAAGACCACGTCAGAAGAAAGGACCGCAAATGAGATGCGTCTGGCGCGATCACTATTGTACCATGCCTCCGAACATTTGTATGCACGCCTGGCTTCAGTCGCTTAATTCACCGTACACAATCATACAGAATGTGCTGACAGTTAGCTTAGATGGCATCGGTATCGTTTCCAACAAGTAACGGTTCCATTGTGACAGTGCCAGTGTGGAATTGTGTCTAATGATTTTGTTTTTGTCGAGCTGTGATCTGTTGACGTCTTGCGTTGGTCTTCGGACGTTCTTTGTTGGGAGGTCCGTTAACATTCGGCTGCGTGCCAAAAAAACTGTTTGATCTATCTGCAAAGCTAACTTTCAATACGTCTTCTTCTTCCTGAACGTTTTAAGTACTCTCTGTATCTTGTGTATCTTTATTACATATTCATTAGATTTAGAATTAATATATACAAGCAAAATATAAATATGCTGTCATAAAAAAGAAGTAAGCTTTTTAAATATTATCGTAGTCACGCTTTTCCCTGTTTACAAAGATCATTTGTTACCTCCCAAATATTGTTTACTGATAGTGCTGAAGATTTGCAATTGTAATATCGCTCCGCGCTCTATATTCCTTCAAATTGCTCACTGAGTGAAAGTTTCAGCGATGGTAAATAGATTCAGTGTTCTGCATTATTGGTTCTGCAGGCAATATTTCATGGTTTTTGCTATACTGGAAATTGCTAAGTGGCTCTCTTATTTGAGCTATATAAACTATAGCTTCATTCATTACTGTAAACGTATTGTTACGTACTTTGATTTCTTGTTTAAAATTCTACTATTCTCCATGATGCCCAAATAAACTGTGTCATCCCTATTATATGATATGTAATTTAGTTGTATCTTGCGTCATTCAAGGGACGATGATGTGAGGGATGTGACGTTGAGTTTAAGTTAAAGATAATTCAATTCAATTCAAATAAACTTTATTGCACACACACACAAAATAAAAAAAAACAGAAAAGAAAAGAGAAGAACATAAAAGGTACAATGAAGGCGGCCTTATCGCTAAAAGCGATCTCTTCCAGGCAACCTTGGGGCAGAAGAATCGTGTGATTAAGAAGGGGTAAGTAGGTGGTGCTAAATATATATTAATAAATAAATAAATAATAATATATAATACATACACGATTATGAATAATGATATGATAATGAATAAACAAACAGAAATCAAAGGAGAAGAAGAGAAGAGGAAGGAAGGAAAGAAGAAGAAAAAGGCTGCTAAGAAACGATCTGCTCAAGGAAATATGTTTTTAGGTTAGATTTGAAGGATTGTAAGGAAGGGGCTCGTCTGATGGGTTCAGGGATAGAGTTCCATAGTCGGACGCTCTGGACGGAAAAGGATTTTGAGTAAAATTTTGAGGAATGAGAGGGGAAGTCGAGTTGGAGGGTCTCAGAAGAACGTAGAGGGCGAGTGAGACTTGAAGAACGGAAAGAGAAACGGTCTTTAAGGTAGGAAGGAGTACGAGGATTAAAAAGGATTGAGTAAAGAAGTGAGAGTACATGCAAGTCCCTACGGCGTCGGACTGGGAGCCACTTCAGCTGTGCTCGAAATTCAGAGACATGGTCGTATTTACGTAAGCCAAATATGAACCTGATGCAGTAGTTCTGAAGGCGATCAAGTTTATCAAGTAGCTCCACAGTCAGATCTAGATAACATGCGTCGGCATAATCAAGTATGGGTAATAGGAGCGATTGTGCAAGGGCAATTTTAGTGCTAGTTGGAAGGAAGATAATATTAGTGAAAAAACGACAAGTGAAATGCACGGCCTCCAAGCTGACAAGCGTTTTCACGTTTCTTATTTGTTTCTTATAGTATTTGGAATTTTATGTTCATGATGGTCTGGTGTCGACGACTTGAATGAATCTGGGCTTGATTTTGTTTCACATAGCAAATGCAAATAATGCTAATTGACTGGCAGAGGTCGCGGGAAGTCACTGAAAAAAGTGGCTCAGGACCTAAGATATGTGTTCTGTACACGTATTTTTGGTTTAATTAAGATGTATTTCTATGGGCTTGCTAATATTTCCCGTAATCATTGAATTGTATACATATGATTCGTAACGAAAACTTTGTTTGTTTCAGGTAGCCATGTTCAACTTCATAAAGAAGTCGACTGTTCTGGCCGGTGGAGACGCGAATACCTGCGAGGAGCGGGATGGTGAGAAAGAGAGGCGAAAAAAGGAGAAGAAGGAAAGGAAAGAGAGAGAGAAACGGGAAAGGATCGCTGCGGGTCTAGAAGAACCTTTGAGATTAGAAGAGGTTAGTTGTAATTCGAGTCACTGGATAATTAATAAAATTGCAGACAAACGCTAAATAATAACGCTTCTATATATCAAATCATGTGGTGGTTTGTTGAAATGTAGAACGAAGATTATAATTTTTTTATTGAACTTGAGTCAATGATATCGTGGGATGAGAAAATCCTGAACCAATTGACAGAACATCATCACTGCTTCTGTTGAGAATTTTTATCTAAAGATAAGATCTTACCCACGATAGTACGAAGCAGTGGCAGAGGGCCTTAATGTTCAAAGAATCAAAAATTACCATCTGAATTAACTTGTATAACAGCTTTCATTTTTAACCTCAAACCAGCCGTTTTCTTTATCGAAAAACTTTTCATCTCGTCGGCTTTAATACCACAATATCCATCAAAACAGAGTATTAAATGCTAATTTTAGATTATGACCCGGATGATAAATACGACGATTTATCAATCTGACACTAAAGCAGTGATTAACTTTTTATAACCTGTTGATTAGGCTATCACTAATGTCACCGCTAAAATTTGAAACAGTTATAGTTTGTGACTAGTTTGCAATTTATTGCTATCTGAAGAACATGATATTCGAGTTCTTAAAACGGGATTTGATTTTGTTGTAAAACGTGAGTAAAACTGTATTCTATTAATATCGTAAATTATGTTTCACTCGAGGATACTACCGGATAGTCATATCATTGACTTGAATAGACACACTACTACTATAAACATGCAATCGTCGAGATAAACCTTCTAAAATATAGATCAAAGCCATTAACCATCTTTGAGCTATTAAAAATAACAAACAATTTCGGGACGGAACTTTAGTATAAATAATATTCCTAAAGATGATTTAATCGAAGTGTTTCTAATATCCAGTGTGCAAATTCACTTTCGCCTTCGAAGTATTATTAGAAGCATATTAATAAATAAGAATAGCATTAGTAGGTATTTCAATTTTGAATCTTTTTCAATATAATTATATTCACAAACTTACAATTTTACCATTTACCATTGCATTTGTTTCTTTACTATACTCGTATTCACCTTAGCTAAAACAGGTTTTTATCTGCAAATGTACCTTATAAGTAAATACCATTTATGTTTCGAAAATAAACCAGCTAGAAGTTTGTAATATAATTGCCAGCACCTGTGAACTCGGCTCTCGACTTGGTGATATTTGTGAATGAAATTAACAGCATTTGTTGGAAATTAAAATGGATATATGTCTTTGATTAAATAGTTTTAGAAATTTACCTGTTGTTCCTGGCAGTTTAAAGCTGTAGTTATTGATGGAACACTTTAATGTTGTCTGAATTTCATCATCAATACATTTGTTTTTGTATCACATGTTGCCATATCATCATCTTTGATCTCAAAATCGAGAGCTACTTTAAGCTTCATTATTATTATTGACTATTGCTTCAATCATCAAAAGTTGATCTTTGTGACATCTTCATAAAGGTTACACCCAAATGTCACAGTTTTACATCAATCTCAACCCGAACGCAGTTAGGCATGATCTCAGAAACGGTATTTGCTTACCTGTCGCAATAGGTTACGTTGCAACATCGTTTGGCATTCGATCGTAAGGACGGTTCTCTACTTAAATGCAATTGTACTAGAATTTGTGATTATACTGGCTAGTGAAAAATTATTTGATAGTTACAGATGCTGATAAATATCTTAAAAATATTTCAAAACAAAGTAAGTACATGTATTTTAGGTAATATCTGACAATAATGAATGTGAATTAAATATTTTATGCAGATATAAATAGTCTTTAAAAACTGTAAACTGTTATAGCAATTTAAAAATTTATTAAAGGTGCAGAGCCTGAGTCTTGAATTTTTAGGAGAGACCGCTTATGTTCTGGTACATACTCGTAGAAATCATTCTTTTTACGTCAGGTGGACACGCGAACCGGTTAGAAGTCTTTGATTCTAGAAAAAAATGATTATGTTGTAAAGCCTGTAACGGTGATCACTTTCCGACCATCGATCGTGGTCAGACATCAACTGTTCATGTTGGGAATGGTGCCGATTTTAGTAGACGGTGATTTACTATTTTAGTGCAATACATCACTATCAAAAACTGTATAAGTACACCGCTGAACATGCTCCTTTTTATCAAGCACTAAATAAGCTTCAATTGAACAATTCCTTTCTACAAAGTAAACGTCGATTTAATAATAATCACGATTTTCAACAAAGTAACGCTTGGTTTAATCAATTATCTTAAAACTTAAAAGTTTCCATTGTAGTTGTTTCTTCCCGATTTTGAAATAACTTGCATGTCAGTCGTGCTGACTAGTGACAGATGTTTCATCTTGAAATATTATTGACTCAATCATTGTAGTGCATCGTAATGTTGATATAGTTTATGTCACTATTTATTTGTCTCCCCTGCTAGTTATCATGTTTATTATCGACGCCGCATTGCATATGTGGTTGGATTATCTTGATTCATGTCTATTTTATTGATTAAAGAAGAGTGCGGTTGAAGTCTCAATCCATACAGCAGGTTTCCATTCTGTGTTCATGTTTCGTTCCGTTATTCAAATCTTAAATTTATTTTGGCTATCTGTTCCGGTCATTTGCGTGTGTTTGATGTTCATCTTGAGATTCTGTGACGTCTAACTTAACGTAGTCTAAGACTATATATGCAAATTTTAGTCACTGTGTAAAACTGAAAGATACGAAACCTTTAATCGGTTCGAAAAAAATCGGTTTAAGCTTCAACATTGCAATCTTTAAGCCTCGGGTGGAGATCACAAGGAATTCGATTGAAGGTTTCTCTGTAGAATAGCTTTTCAAAGCTAATATAAAGGAAGCAGTTAAATAGTGGAAATGTAATAAAATGTAAAATAAGTAGAATGTGATACTACTAACCAAATTGTTTGTCACAGTAAATGATTTGATTGATTATCTTCCAGCTCCTCCAATATATATGATGTTTTATCTATCTGGTACAATTCTACTTATACATACATAGCAAGTCGTCCTTGACATAGTAAAAGTAAACAAAAAGTATATGGCAGAAAATTATATTATTTAACACTCTGCACACAACATGGGATCTGCAACGGCTCTCGATGATAGATTGAACTTTAATATAAAACAGAGGCGTGAGTCATAAACCTATTAATATTGATTGATCCGTTATCTGCAGCTTCTGATACAAATAAATTTCATTTATATCCTTTCATCTTTTAGTTTTACTTTTAGTTCATATTATTTATTAACGACATCCATATATGGATATATCATTTATAATTTGATAACCCCGACTGCTTGCGATCCTATCGACACTTAGCTTAGTAGGTTTGTAGTTTTACTCTTTCTTAGCGATTGCTATGTTACCGAAGTCTGTTTCTATTTTCGTCTTCTGATAAAGAAAGATAACTTAGTCAACGTCTCATTCTCCTGAAAATTCTGGGTGAGTACGGTTTCCATTCAACGGCCTTATAACTTACCACCATGAAGACCGAGTGCAAACCCATCGTGCATTTAAACATGATCGTTGTCACACAAATAAATAAAACCATCGATTACATGTCGTAATATATGAACATATGTATTCCTTAAATCTCTCAATATTTTTAGATTTGTCCTTGGTAGTCGTATTAAAATACATGCTCTCTCGCGTCACTCCTTTTATACATTCTATTCTTGTACCTTTAAGCAAACAAAATAGAAGTGACAAAGTGTATTTTGTAATTTTATATTAACGGTTAAAATTACAAACAAAATTGTACTAAGATTGCAACCCCTGTATTTTTTAATAGGTAATCTTTAAATTTTAACTTGATTTTCTAAATAGAGTTCTAAAAGTGTAGACCAGATCCAAAACCTCTCTTTTGACATTGTTGTGTAAAACATGTTTGGTCCAATCCAAGTTTCATTATAGGCTATTAATATTGCTAGTGTAATGTTAGCTTTCTAGATTTGCACATAATTGATATTTAAAGTTGTTACGCTCTTGTATGATTGAAATTTTATCTGATCTTGCTATTTGGTCTAGAACTGGTTCAGATGTTTGGTGTTCTGAAATTTAGTTATCGAGATGACCTTGCGATCTTGGTGTTGCAGGTGAAATCGAAACGTTGTTTATTAACGTTGTTTATTACTTGTAGAACTTTTCATTTCATTCGTTTGGTTTCAAACGTGTGAATTTGAATATTGTTTGTTTTTAATTATTTAAAACAGATTAAATTACAATATACCTCAATTTGTATGATTAAACATGAATCCAAATTCTTATTTGCCGTATCATTTGTTGTTGTGATTTTCCGTTTGCCAAACTAATTTAGAATGGCTATTTGTAACGGGTAGGAAAGTTTTCAAACCCAAATATTTAAATTCTAGAGACCTATTCTTCTAAACTAAATAGATAATCGTCTCATTATAATTCTTTGCCGCCTCTCTCACGTGGATTCACAGGCATGGAGCGTGACGTTCGCCTAATGAGAAAACTATTTCCACCATGTACACTAAAATATACATGTTTCGGCACTACCGTTAAGCTACGCAACGAAAGCATTGTGTTGTTCTCTTTTTTTTTTTAATAATGGCTTTAACCAGTGGTTATCTAGCCAATGACGAGTAAAATTAGGTGAACAAATTTTGAGGTTATAAACTATGCCGAAGCCATTTCTTCGGCTTTTTCAATAAAATGTATAATGTGTACATTTTATCGCTTAATTTGGATTCTTGACGAGAACTTCAAAGGCCAGCCTTGGTTTCAACATTATCCGAAAGAATCCATATGCCGAATGTACTCGACATGATAAACTCTTCGGATCGCGTCGAAACCCTCGCAATTTTGCGTAATTGATACTATAACACTGTCCGTGACACTTTTTGCACTATATCACACCATTATAACACAAAAAACACACATAACAGTATTATTAACGAATTACTAAAATTGCAATGAACCACCATTTTACAAGTTCGCGCCAAGAATCTGTTGTTCTCTTAGACGGTTCATTTCCTCTTTTACTGAGTTTCGCTTTGTAATCTATGCATTTACTATTGCAGTATCGTTAAGACCATTCAAAAACTAGTGTGACGAAATTGTTATGTGCCAGACATTGTTTTCGAAGCGTCTCTGTTTAGTATTTGCTTCTGCTGCTTATTCTATTCTGTGTTGGCCTTAAGTCTCTTCCATTTACTGATTCTTTTCTGATGTCTGTGTGTGTTTATAAGTATGTGTGTATAGTCTTATAGCTGTTTTCATGAACCGTACAGTGATGAATGGAGAAGTTGAGACTGATAGTACACCTGATGTTGAAATAAAAGACGAGCGGGAAAACAATAGTGAACTGTAACAATCAAACAATGGAGGATTTGTCATCTGTGTTGACGTTACGGCCAATGAGCACACGACTCTTGTTGGTCAATATAGAGGAGAGAAAGTTAGAATTTATTACACGTATTGTTTAGGTTGATCAACGTACCTGGAATTTGAGTCTTTCAAGTCCTTAGGCGTAGTGGGACCGCATTCATTCATTCATCATCATTAAAGTAGCATTCTATACCGACACTGTTAAAATATTTTACAGTGCTCTTCTGTCATGCGTTAATCGTTATACAAAACCCGTCAAGGGTTTGTTGGTCAGAGCAATAGGAGGCTTTTATTGAACAGTGGAATGATGAATTATAAACTTAAATGTGTTAGGAAGTGAAAGCTATAATTGGTAATTGAATTCACGTTCATATATACTCGTACAATACGACCATTAAGTTAACTAACAACAGAATTACGCATTGTATAAGGGGAAATAACAGATCTTGCTGAATCAGTTTTCTAGTATAGTCCGTTTCAACCCAATATAATTAACCGTAAACAAACAGACATTTGAAGTCTGTCAATGATGAAGTGTAGTCGAACTGTGTTTATTTATTTTATTGAGATATATGATGTTTCAGTTTGTTTATGGTTATTCTTATTGAGTATTCAATACAATTTTATCTCGGAATGGCTTGCTGTCACACATAAAACAAACAGCTAATCGACGCGTCATTCTGTACACCTACATCTATGCTTTTGTTAATTGTGTATTGTTATTAATCTAATAAACAATTGTTCTAATTGTATTATTGTCTATCTCTAGTTCAATCAGTTTGTTAAAGTCAGTGGTTGCGGTGTTCGTTTTTTTTTTAATGGATCAAGTATATCGTATAGAAAATAACAGCATCAAGCTAGGACTCTTCTTGGCAGCTATCGTAATACAGTTTCTATTTTTTTAAATAATAATTCTTCTTACACCTGTTTGTTTAGTGTTTTATTTGCTCTAATTTGGATATTGATAAATGACACAAAGTTTACAATTCATTTGTATGTTATATGACGTGTTCTAATTTTAATATTTTATTGATACGGTTTACAATTGTTATTGTTATTGAAATATATTGAAAGCAAGGCGACGTGTCATTCTATCGATAGGATAAAAAGAATTTTACTAGGCAGACGAAAGGATATTGTAGGTGCCCCTTGTTTGATTGTTTGGACAATATATACTTTTATACGTGATTAGCATTAACAGTAAATTTAACAAGATAAAAATAAAAGCAATAAATATGTAGCCTAGTACTCGAAAACAATGCGAGTGAGAAGGCTTTTATGAATGAAATAAACTTGAATGTATTATTTAAATTAGTTCAGTTTGATAAAGCCACATTTGCTAAACTTAACAATGCGAATGTAAAGACACTCGTAAAGACACTTAAAATATCTCAAAGGTTTTAAACGAACTGCCTACTGGCCTCCTTTCACTGTTTTCTTAAAACTTTTGTTTTAATTTATCAGACCGAAAATTCACTATGCTCTCTCATATCACTTGGGCATCGCTTAATTGACTTAGGCCTAACCTTGATAGATCTTTTACGATTTCATCCAATTAGAGCGACCGGTTAAGGTCGTCTGTTTGAGCACGCAAGTATCTGATTATTTGTGTTAACGCAGTTCTCTATTTCCTGAGCATATCATGTATTATAAAATTTTGAATCCAAGTCGCTCATTTTGTGCCTTCTAAAATTTATCAGGCCATCGAATGTACAGAATCGTGATTTTTGTTGCCATACATAACGCAAGCAGAAATTAAGTTATTAGATATTTCATAATTTTCAATGTATCGTGTTTTGTGCAACAAATGCAACGTGCGTGCTTTCAGCCCATTGTGACGATAATTACAAGTAGTTTCATAAGCTCCAGTAACCCAGTTACCTGAAATTCTCAATTTGCCAATAAATCAGTAAATTAACAGCTGGGATTGTTCGCGACAACCGGTTTCGTGCTATCGTTTGCACTTTCATTAAGTGGTTGGTGCGGCCGAGGCTTCGCCTGCACACTCCACGCTGGGAATGCGGCTTTTTGCAATTGCAGGAACTTGGCGGGTTTCATCACATCACCGTTACTACTACTGTTATTCTGTATTCAAGCCGCATCTGCCTCGAAACCGAGAGTCGTTAAAACCGCTCATAGTTGACCCTTATCTTTGTTTATACTGTTTACATCTTCAAGTCACCTTTTACTGGTAGTCGTGTAAGAATTACCCGTGACACAATGATAAATCGCTGTCGTTTGTTTTACTAATGACTTGCTAATTGTTCAAGTGATTGATCAGAGTATGTCCCCTTCCACCATCGCATTCAAATGTCCTGCTATTATGGACGCCACATTTACTGACGGCTTTGGTTGTTAGCTCTAACCTTGATGTGCGTTCAACCGAGACTTTCAATATTCTTAAGTTTTCAATGTTATTTTTTTGATGTCCACAGGTCCGTCGATCGCTAAAATTGCGGGGCAGACGCAAGGAAAAGGAGAAACTTCCCTCGGGCATAACAGCTGACTACACGGCTTCGTTGTTCGCTCATCTGGAACAAGACTCAAATTATTCTAACTACCCGCTGCCTACCTCGGGGTCTAACTCAAACCTCAGCGATGAAAACAACCACTTATCGCCGAGTTATCCTACCACTCACACCTGGAGTAAAAGAGAAGGTGTGCTACAGTCAGATAGTTCGGAAACCTCATTAAATTCGCTAAACAACCCAAATAACGCTAACACCAGCCCGCGTCAGCCGCCTAACCTACCTCCGATACCACCGCGTCCACCAAAGCGAGGGATTCTAAAAGGACCCCGTCTAAGCAATACTAGTTCTAATTCACAAGAGAGCACGCTTCCAAACAATGATACAGTTGATCACGTCAATGGACAAGAGTCTAATGTTCTTGCACGTAATACGCAGCAAAATGAAGTCATATCATACGGCATCGCGTCATCAAAGAGCACGTCGTCCAGCGATGATATGCAGCATATGCAGAACTTCACAAAGAAAGTCATTCACAGCCCTGTCGAGAATCAGTACAAAAACTACAAGAATTCAAATAACCCTTCGATCACAACCCAAGATGTCGATGAAACACCAAAGACTAACGGCAACAGCTATCTTGGAGTAACTTCCACATCACCTAGTGCTGATTCATTAACGGACACAACGACCAATTCGTCATTCGCCACTCCTCCATTTTCGACTTCGCCAGTTGGTGAATCTCAAGGCTTCCATAGGTGGTCAAAGACGAGTAATTTCGAAGATGTGTACTTACCATTGCCACCATTAACTCCATTGAGACTACCTAAGCCTAGAGTATTGACAATTCAGAGGCAAAAGGCACCGAGAAATGACTTCGGTTTCAGTCTCCGTCGTGCGGTTGTCCAAGAGAGAGTTTTTATTGGTGATATTAAAGAGCTGAACGGACACGATGAAAACGGCTTGTCCAATGGGGATGGAAAATACAATGGCAATGTTACTAATGGCTTGACTAGCAAGTCGACATACAAAGCGGTGATTCTAGCGGAACCAGGCTCTTATCCTGGAGGAAGTGAAACTGGACTGCTGCCTGGTGACAAGCTGCTAGAAGTTAATGGCGTCAGTGTCGAAGGGAAGAACAGAGAAGAAGTCATTGACTTGATTAAAAGCAGTCAAGAATCTGTTACCATAAAGGTTAGTCCTCACAAACATATTTAAGTTATTTTTAATAAACGAAACACTGCATATTTACTCAACAATTAAAATAGAAGTAAATAATATTTGAGAATGGGCTTCAAACCGTTACGAAAATGTTTTAACAGTGCGCGTTGTAACCACGGACCACCTGGGCATTAGGCAGAATCTCAGATCTTGTCGACTCGAACTTCAATTAAATTACCATTTATTTTGCTTAAGAGTTATAGCCCCATTTTACTTACTGCCAAGCGTGGTAACTGTTGTTCACAATGTTTCAAAAGGCGATGATTCGAGGTATTTTTTTACACGATCGTCTAACTGTTAGCGTCCACGGATGTTAGAATGAATGTATGTTGTTGTATATTTACATAGGGTGTGGTTTTAGGGATTTTGAACGGTGTTAAAATTCCATTTATTTTAAAGCTTAAATTAACTGGCATGTGTATTATTAGGGCTGCCACGACCGGATATCGAGTCACGGAAATTTTTAAAACTAACCTAGCAAATTGAAAATGAATTTCGTTGAATTACAAATTCTATAGGTTACATTTTGGAGAGTGCGCGCAAGAGCTGTTCATGTTGATTCCGCCATCGCCATTTAAGTATCGATCCAACAGGCGAACAGCAGGGCTCCACCAATACGTCGTTGACATTCCTATGGCTCGCACTAAGCGCTTTGCTTCTAATTTTATCATGCGTACAGCCAGGGAGTGGAACGCGCTGCCGGCGTCTGTATTCCCTGAAAACTATAACTTGGGTGTCTTCAAGTCGAGGGTGAACAGGCACCTTCTAGACCAACGCGCACCATCGTAGGCCACATCGTCGCTTACCATCAGGCGAGATCGTGGACAAGCGTTGATCTATACTCTGTAAAAATAATAATTATTAAATACCATCCAGTACTTACGTAGAATGAACTAGCTTTGCCCGTGATTTAGTTTGCTGGGCTTCGGAAAGTATCCCACGGGAACTTCATGCTGTCTTGGGATAAAATATTGATTATGTCCTTATTCGGCCCTTCGACTGTCCCTATACCAACATTCGAGTCATTATGACCGTCCTTTACGACGGTAAGAAAAGAAAAACAAACTCACTTTCGCATATAGATTTTATTAGTATGTATAGGCTAGCGATTAGATGGCCTGTTGTCAATCAGATTATAAAAAAAACATACTTAACAGTGGAGAAAGAATCTAATGATGATAATAACCTCTGGTTGTACGTCTGGGATTTCTGCGAAATTTTAGGCTACAGCCCTGGTCTTAAGGTCTATTACTCAACTTTCTCCATGCGCCGTGTTTACGACTCAAACTACTTTCAAGTTCGCCTCGAGTTTGCTTTATTTAGGTTTGGGTAACATTATAATTAAATTATCAATAAAGTAAGCTTATATCTTTGCCGTCAGTAATTATTTCATTTAATTTGTGGCGGTTCCATTATTCGGAAACTTGATTTTAAGGAAAAGTTTATATCTGTAGACAGCCCACTTAAAATACTTTTTAATTAGGTCCGTTAAGTTTTAAAATTTAATTTTTATTAAATTACGTACAATTTTGTACGTAAAATACGCTGATGTTATTTCATATGTTTATCGCTTGACACGTCCTAAATGTTGTATATGCAAAATTTTATTTTTATATGTTGCATCAAACTGTAATTGTTACCAACCGTACACGGACATTCTATTTAATAATAATAAAATTGCTCGGAACAGGATTTTGGGTCGAATACACCACACTCTAGACCTGTAGCTTTCTGCTTATACACACTTATCATCATGCTATGATATGAGTCAAATCTCAGATATCATAGGGTAGCTTTCTGTTTAATAAAACTTATCACCCTGTCATGATTTTGTGTCAAATCTCAGATAGCATAGGCTAACTTTCTGTTTTTATTTTACAAGTTAATTAACATACAGCAGAAATAGTAAAACACAATGCCATTAAAAAAAGGATTTAACTAATTAAACTGGAGAATGTATTCTAACTTATCAGAGATAGAATACATTCTCCAGATCAACTCCTCGGGGAACGGTGCCCAGAACGCTGGCGACATTCCCGCGCTGGATCGTTAATCCTATTCTTTCTGTTTATACAAACTTAACATCATGATATGATCAGCTGCTATGATGTCTTGCTGAACATTGGCCTCCTTCATGGTATGCCACATAGACCGGTCCTGAGCCACTTGCATCCAGGTCTTGCTGAACATTGGCCTCCTTCATGGTATGCCACATAGACCGGTCCTGAGCCACTTGCATCCAGCGACTCCCAGGTCTTCGGTCCATCTGGTAGGGGGGAGACCAGTACACGTTGTCGCCACTGTAGCACTTTTACACCCCATCGGTTATCGTGATGTTTTTGGATGATGGATGGTTGGATGATTATGATGATCTTTTGTTGTTCAGGTGCAACCGATATCGGAGCTGTGCGAGCTGTCGCGCCGGCGCGCAGTGGACGGGGGCGGTGACGTGGACCTGGCGGACAGCAACGTGCGCGGGGGCACGCTCAGTAGATCCGGGAGTAGACGCTTCACAAACACTCAGGTATGTACATGTGATGTAAGATTGGTCACCAGAGTAATTGATTATTCCCACTTTGACCCCCTTTCTGGACCCCCTGGGGAAGCCACGGATGCTTACTATACTCGTACTAATCCACTTAGATACCCATGGGTTCCAATGACATTTGATATTCACCGCGGCCCCCCGGGGGTTCTAGTAGGATAGCAAGTGTCCCGCAACATTTTATGTGAAATACATGAATTATCACAGCACGATATCAATATTTGGACTACTAAAGAAATATAAATAACACCTGTTTTATTGAATACCCTACACACAACTTAAATACCCTACGAGTATATTACCCGTTATTAATCATCTTTTTATTTCTTTTTGCATAAATGAAGAAAAGATCGAAGTTTGGTATTGTTTCAATATTTTTATTAACAATTGACCCAATGAGGGTGCAGGCAAGGCTTCTCCGAATAATTAAGCCGTCCAAAAAGAACTTATAAAACGATTTCAATCGCACAGGAAGTCTACAGCATTCATCCCCTATTTGATGGAAATATTCCACCTCTAAAGTTTCCACCCTTTTATCGTCACCCACTAAGAGGATTGACCCCGTTTATTCAACTTCACCCACTTCCCTTTCGTTCCCCAATAAAGGCTGCGTTATTCCACTATTGGCCATGAGCCTCCTCATCGATAGCCGAGTTGAATTCACGTCCCCTCATCTAATGATTCGCAGGCGATTGGTGACCGCAGTAAGATGTATTTTACATATACTGACCATCTCCTGAATATGTTTTCCTTTAGTAGCCTGTTAAGACACCCATGGGAAGGCATGGGATGGTCCTATTCTAAAGACACACGACTCCTCAGTTTTTCTGTTCGCATATGTCAACTATGTGTGACGTTCTAGTAGCAATATATCGTTAATCTTATAAAGAATCTATGTCAGACGGACTGTTAAAAATTGCGTAAGTAGTAACGCATTCGTTTCTGAATGCTTGTAATAAAGTGGAAATAGTTGAAAAATTCTTGGACATTAGACCTGCTACTGGTGAACTAATTTTATGTTATTGTAGCCGTTATTTAATTTTCTTTTTATTTTACATTTCACTTTTTAATTGGGTCTCTCTCAGTTTTATTTCATTGATATGAGCCTTCTCGTGAGCACGGTTCCATTTCCCAGACTAAAGTGACTAAACCTGACCATTAGGTAAGATGAACCCAATTTTAATCCAAATTATTATTTAACAAAACAAAAAGTCGAGTTTCTTTCGGCATAGTCCCTCCATATGAGCGCTCATTGTAGAAACGTACAAAGCAGACTTTGTTCAGCCATGTGCCCTACACCATCTCTCTGATAATGAGAATGAAAGATAAACTCTGCGATTTTTAGTTGTTGAAAAATACATATGAATGTTGATGACACTGTCGATACAATCATATACCAAAATGTACTCCAAAACGGCAATATGTGAGTTTTTTAACTTTATTTACAATCTTTGAAACTAGGTTGCAATATTAATATTAAGTTTATTAATAATTTGACAACTTTCAAATTTCTCTATCTGCAAATAAATAATAATAAACAAATTGAGCCAGAAATCGAAATCAATGTAGAGCGCTGTTGCTTACCCTTTCACTATTACCTGTTGTGGGTAGTGGCGTAGTGAGGCTCAAAACGGAATATCTAGTGGGTACTTCCGCTCAGTATGCTTTCTTACAATGCCTTACATACAAAATTGACATAATATTTTTAAACAGAGCAGCTAGCTTTGATAAATAATTACCTAAAAATATGATATCGTATTATAGTGTTGCGAAATGAATATTATTGTCAGCTGCAATAGCCGTTACTCAGTTAATTCCTGGCCCCTCTATGGCGCTTTCAACAATAATGCGTAAAATTTAAAAATTGACATTCACTATGAAGTTGTGTTATTTATATTCATTTCGCGACTTTACAATCGATGTTCTAGTTGTAGATAATTACTGTAGAAAACAAGCTATTCTATTTTAAGATTACGCTAAAAGAACTTTAGTACAAGTATACATCTTTTTTCTGCGAAATTACTTAACTAACTAATAATGATACAGAATAATAATCTACATCGACGTTGTGTTTTTTCCGAAATAATGAAATTACTGAATGAAAACCATTCCTACTTTAGAATGTTGACATGGTGGCAGCTGTCAGATGCCCATAGCCCAACACAACCGGTTGTTAACCTCCCACCACCAGCCACCAAACCAATGACATGGTGTCACTACAGCGCAGTCATTAGCCAGGAACAAGCGATTGATTGCAGCCGAGATCGTTTTGACGTGAATAACCTAGCATGCGGTAACTTGATAGTGGGTGTACGTACGTACAGAGACAATGCCTTTGATTACAGGAAGTGTTTGTACGAATTTTACTATTTATTTGTGTACTAAGATATAATGTATGAGGTTTTGTGTCTAGGAATCTAGAGTCTAGGCCTTTCACTGCGGCCTATAGGGTCTCAGCCACTTTCATCACCTTTGAGGTTTTGGCAAAAGTGTACAATGTGTCATCATCAACAGCCTATACAGGGTGGTCCAAAATGTGACGTCCAAAAATTTTTTTTAGATTCCTTACACCTGGGTGTATCCGAAAATACCCCATGTATGTTCCGCGATTTTTTGTAGTTTAGAAGTTATGATTTTTTAAATGTATATTTCGAATTTTCTGCCGGAGCGACTTAAAATAATCGTAACTTGTTTAATAGTAAGGTTTTTTTATTTATTTTTTCTCGAAAGTGATCGTCTTGAATCACCCTTTCTACTTTATTATCAACTACACAACGTTATTCATTACAAGTTACCGAAAAAAGGGATGAAAGTAAAAATTTTAGGTTTGAGTTGAACGGAGCAAAATTTTCAAAAATTTCTTAATAATACAAAATTAATGTTTCATTGGTTCAAACTAATTTTAAAAACTCCAGCAGTTTGTCAGCTTACCAAATAATAATAAAAAAGTTGTTCTTAATAGGCGATTTTACGACGAAATTGGCTTCAGAACTTAGTTAGGTGAGAATGCATAAAAAAAAAATGTTGTCGTAAAAAATGTTTAAGCTTATTTTTTTTTTCATTTTTATGGCCTACATTAGCAAGGCATCAAAAGCATTCAAATAATCTCAAATTGAACGATCAGTGACACATTTCATTTTCTGTTTTTAGACATGAAATTATGAAAGCTAGAATTAAACCAAAATCTACTTCAAGGCCAATCACACACAATGACACAAAGCAATAAATAACACGTTTCAAAAGGCGCCAGGCCAGTAAGGTCTTTCTCTTTCGCACTGTTATGGTTGCGTAGAAGTACGAAAGAGAAAGACCTACTGTCTTGGCCACAAAAGTCAGCCGTGCGCGCTAGGGGTTTTTTACCTGCACTTCCCTCTCCCCCCTCTCCCCATACATTCTCCGTAGCATCTCACTGTATCGTCCGTCCGCTAGTCGTTCACTCACTTCCATCGCGTGTGATACTACTTGACGTTGCTTCTTTCCGATACCGATATTTTGAACCTACTTTCGCTTTGTTACTGGACTCCGATTTGCCTTACGACTAACTTGTGCTTGTGTTACGGACTCCGATTTGCCTTACGACTGACTTGTGCTTGTGTTACGGACTCCGATTTGCCTTACGACTGACTTGTGCTTGTGTTACTGACGGCAACATGAGTAATTTTAGTCTAAGCCAGTACGCAGAAATGCACTTTTACTATGGTATGGCCAAAGGAAACGGTCATTTAGCCGCAAGGCTATATCGTCAACAACTGGACCGGCGAGGAGAAATACTGGACCATTACCCGGACCATAGGGTATTTATTAATACTCATAATACGCTGATGGCCGGGCGTATCCCCGGTCGTAGCCAAAGGCACGAAGGAGTACCCAGAGTAGATCCGGACAGAAGAGATGAAGTCATCGCAGCTGTAGAAAGAGACTCTTCTACGAGTTCCAGAGCAATAACCAGAAGGACTGGAATACCACGGACCTCAGTTCTAAGGATATTGAAAAATGGTATGTCGTTTTGTTTTTTATTTACACAAAACATAAATCACAGATACAATGCCAGGTATTAGACTTCTTCCTGCCTAGGTGGTGAGTAATAGTCCTTTTCTTTTTTCAGAAGGCTACCACGCTTACCACATTCAGCGCGTTCAGGAGCTACAAGCTTCAGATTACCCTAGAAGAGTTGCTTTCTGCGAAACAATGATACAAAGGTGTCAGGAAGACCCAGATTTTTTTAATAAGATCTTATGGACCGATGAATCCCGTTTTGAAAACACTGGAGTATTTAATATCCATAACTATCACAGCTGGGAAATTGAAAACCCACACCTTGCAAGAGCATCAAATTTTCAACATCGATACAGCGTAAACATGTGGTCGGGAATTGTAAATGGAGAACTGATTGGGCCTTTCGAGCTGCCGTCTAGGTTGGATGGAGACACATATCTAAACTTTTTGCAGAACAACCTTTTTGAATTGCTGGAAGATGTAAACTTGGAAACAAGAAGGCACATGATATTCCAAAATGATGGTGCTCCTTGCCATTACGCACGCCAAGTGAGGGGGCACCTTAATGAAACATACCCGGGCAGATGGATTGGGCGTGGCGGCCCAATCGAATGGCCTGCACGTTCACCGGACTTGAACCCAATAGATTTTTTTATTTGGGGTTACTACAAAGAAGTTGTCTATGGTCAGCAAACTAACTCCGAAGAAGAACTGAGACGAAAATTGAGAGAAGCAGCGACGAAAGTCAGACAAAATTCAAGCGCTTTCCGCAGACTAAAAGATAACTTTTTAAGACGTTGCCGATTGTGTATCGAAGTTGAAGGGCGTCATTTTGAAAATCTTCTTTAATAAAGTAGTTGAACTTAATTTGTGTTTTCTTTTATTGATGCTAAAAATAAACCAAAATAACCGTATTAATAAAAACTAAACTAAGCTTTTTTAAAATAAAATGTTTTCTAATGTGTCACTGATCGTTCAATTTGAAATTATTTGAATGCTTTTGATGATGCCTTGCTAATGTAGGCCATAAAAATGAAAACAAAATAAGCTTAATATTTTTTTTTGACAAAATTTTTTCTTTATGAATTCTCACCTAACTAAGTTCTGAAGCCAATTTCGTCGTAAAATCGCCTATTAAGAACAACTTTTTTTTTATTATTTGGTAAGCTGACAAACTGCTGGAGTTTTTAAAATTAGTTTGAACCAATGAAACATTAATTTTGTATTATTAAGAAATTTTTGAAAATTTGGCTCCGTTCAACTCAAACCTAAAATTTTTACTTTCGTCCCTTTTTTCGGTAACTTGTAATGAATAACGTTGTGTAGTTGATAATAAAGTAGAAAGGGTGATTCAAGACGATCACTTTCGAGAAAAAATAAATAAAAAAACCTTACTATTAAACAAGTTACGATTATTTTAAGTCGCTCCGGCAGAAAATTCGAAATATACATTTAAAAAATCATAACTTCTAAACTACAAAAAATCGCGGAACATACATGGGGTATTTTCGGATACACCCAGGTGTAAGGAATCTAAAAAAAATTTTTGGACGTCACATTTTGGACCACCCTGTATATGTCCCCACTGCAGGGGCTCAGGCTTACTCTGCTACAGAGAGTGTATGGGGTACCAGTGCGGATTGGTAGACTTCACACACACCTTTTGAATTCGTCGATTGTTATTTTGATTTTTCGTCTTTTAAGGGTTCCGAACAACGTTGAAATAGTACTCTGTCACAGCTGATTATCTCAGCAACCACTAAAGTTATAGAAAGTAATGACCCACAGACAAGTGAAGTAATTGATATACTATTTTTATTTGAAAAGGGGCTGCGGGGGTTTATGTTTTCTTGGTTGCATAGTTGTATATATTGTTTTTGACTTATCATGAAAAATGTGTGTGAAATGCCGTATTATGGTTTAAAAAAGATTGGCTTCCTCGGTTTTGTAGTGCATCAACGACGAATATGTTTGCGGAAAGTTTGCGATGGTTCTAGCTCTATCCTAAGAAAGAAAGCAGCGCCGCCTAGAGGAAGCACCAACAGCGTTATAAGGGTGACTGCGGAAAGATTTGATTGTCCACTGATGTGGCATCTTATTAAGATTACTAAATCTGTAGTACAGTAATTACTAACATAGCCAATAGGACATTACTAACAAAAAAGGATCTTAGTTGTCTAAAAGTTTATTAAACAAAGTTTGAACTACATAGTATATACTTTCACTCGGAAGCGGCTGCAGTCGAATTATTACGTCGCGGTAATTTGTTTATCTTATCGCCATGGTTTCTTTCTCCCATGTCGTCTGTCGCATTGTCTAATAAACACTAAGATAACGGCAGTGTCTTGCGTAAACTTCTCAATAAATTATTAGTTCCATGCGAGCCAGTCATCACATTGTATGAGTAACTACATATAGTGGAGCCGGATAATATCAGATAGGTACGTGCAGTGTAAAGATACCGTGAGAAACTGTTCCCAAGTAATAGTTATAGCTGCTAATAAATAATTGTAGTTGGTTGAGTGACAGAGACGTATTCAGAGGGGGGTCGTGACCCCCCAAAGACTTTGGTCAGGTATTGATGTTTGTCAACAGGAAGTGGTAGTCTTTGTGCTTTAAGATTACTAGCTTTTGCCCGCGACTTCGTATCGTTGATTTTAAAAAGTATCCCACGGGAACTACTTGCTCGACCGGGATAAAAAGTAGCTTCAACATCATATGACACAAAATCAAGTCATTCTGACTATTCGTTACGGTTTATACTTATAGAAAGAAGAAAGAAGAAGAAACAAATAGATAACACACAAACTCACTTTCGAATTTATAATATTAGCATGGATGGATATGGATTCCTAAAGATTCCTGTTTGTGGTTATACGCGATAAATTATATACAGCCCAGTATACCACTTGAGTCCCTATGAGTTGAATATACCTATGTATGATCAATCATGTCACCTGGATGTTATTGGTTTATGGAGCTTTGGATGGTAAAAGCCGAATCTTAAGACGTTAAACCATGTTCTGACTGTTTATATGCAGGATATCTGGATTACCTCCCAACTCCCAGTGGCATCCCGTGGCTGTCACAGAAGGCATACTAAGGGTAAATTCTAACATCATTCTGGGATCACATCTTGGCAGCCCAAGAGTACTGATTATGGGAAGTTCTATTGTGGGGCCGTGGGTTATGTTCAACAGTGGATTCCCCTGGCTAAAACAGAAGTTGACCCCCCGGACAATGCACTGAGTCCGTGGTATAGACACCGTGTGACGGCGCGAAGCGCTTCTATCTCCATTCGTCCACATCTGACGAAACCGCAACTGCATCCAAACTATCCAGTTTCAATAACATAGTTGCTATTGCGAGCGGTGGGATTGTAATACTCGAGACGTGTGGCTTTGTTATTAAATTGTACTTCCGTGCGAAAGCTTCTAGATCACTTTAGATTATGCAATTTGTCTCTGATTGATAAAACACTAGCTTTTGTCCGCGATTTCGTCCGCTGCATGATCGATCGAGATAAAAAGTAGCCTGTCTCGTTCCGGCCCTTTATCCCTCTACGAAAATTGAAGTCATTGTGACCCTCCATTACGAGGGGAAAGAAGGACAAACAAACAAACTCTCTTTCGCATTTATAATATTAGTATTGACAGTTATAATTCGTCCTCCAGGCTTGTCTTGAGATCGACTTCTCTCCTAAGGAGTCGGGTATCTCTAAAAGATATCTCTCTTTTTCACAGAATCAAGGGGTATTTTAGTTAGTTTGCTTAGTTTAAGCAAATGAATGAATGAATAAAAACAATGAAGGAAGCGTCGGTGGCGTAATGGATAAAGCGTGGGACTCTCAATATGAGGGTCCCGGGTTCGAATTCAGCCGTGTACCTATGAGTTGTTTTTCAATTCAAGTAATTCGATTGCTTAACTGTGAAGGAAAACAACGTGAGGAAACCTGCATGTCTTGAACAGGCACGTGAAGTCCGCCAATCCGCACTGAGCCTGCGTGGTGGACTATGGCCCATGCACTCTCTGTAGGAGAGTAAGTACGACTGAGCCCCTGCAATTAGGACGTAATATAGGCTGTTGATGGTCATTCAAATAGGATATATTAACTATTTTAGCATGTTTTATTTTTTGTAGGTTTAGTAGGTCGTAAGAAGCTTAAAGACATGAAATTACAGTAAAATTGTGCCTGTAATTGTTTAAAGGTTTAACAGTTTACTGGCATGATAATTTAATGTAGACATTTATTGTAGGCAAAGCCTGGGGCATACGCTAGTACTGCAGCTCAGTCATAACAAACAGACTGGTTAATCATGCACATCAAACGTCATTCCCCCTTTCAGCGCTACGCTCAGCTCGGCACGGCACAATACAGATTGTTGAGTACTCGTACTAGCGTACAACCCTCTAAACCCTGCATTGAGTGGGCCCTGGCGTGTAGGACTTCGAGTGTGATCAGCTAATGAGATGCCTAGCTTGGCTCAGAGCAATGTTAGATTCAAGGATTGTAGCTCTAGTTGGGATTTTAATGGGACTTGAGGAACCTCAAATGAAAAAAATGCTCGAGGAGAAAAATGTAAGAGTTTCTTTTCAACCGACTTCAAAAAAGGATTATAAAGCGATAACTCCGCTAATTGTGAACCGATTTTGATGATTATTTGTTTGTTTGTTAGATAATACTTCAGAGGTGGTCCCATATCAATTTTATCGAAATTGATTGAGTGTTTTTTTGATAGAATCAACACGACTAAATATGTACCCAGATCACTCTACCTCTAAGGGTGAACATTTTTAAGGCAATTGAAGTCGGTTTTTAGTTCTTTTTGAACGCGTTAATTATTGTGGATGTCTTTAACAAACTAAACTTGGCACATGAAGCTTGTGCGGTGTCGCATCTTTTACTAGTTTAGTATACTTATGCCTAGAGCTGTGCTCAGATGGTAGAGACAATTTTTCATGACGTATTCGTCACAATGATCCAGATCGCTGTTTTCCGAGACTTTACGTGAACAAGCACACAAAATCTCCTAAGTTACCTTTCAGACGTGTTTTAGGCTGAGCGTTGTGGATACAGAACAGCCTTATAGCCCGTAACATAATGCGGAGCTAGGGCCTTTTTTAGTGGCTAGAAAACTAAAATATTTTGACTGTTATGTCGACTGGCAACAAGAGTCCAAAATAAGCCGAACATCTCGCCTGTCGATGACAATTTGTTAATGTGTGTGAAAGTGCAGCAGGACTCCATTCAATCAAGTCCCCTCTAAGGACATGAGTCATCCTGCCACACCGCACCGTTAGGGAGCGATAATCTTGTGTTGGGGGTCAGGAGTAATTTGACTTAGTGTATTTCAGTTGTGGTCAGTTTTAGCATAGATATACCAGATGATATGCCAATTTATCCTGCGCTCTAGAAATGCATTCAAAAATTCATTGTCATGTAAAAATTCAACTCCATAGGATGTGGTTCTAATTCATCTTGCAAGATTTGACCTACACCAAACATTGCAAGGTAAATAAAAGCCAGTAAAAAAGAAGCACATGATGACGAAGTGACAAAAATGCCACAAATAGAGAGAGATGGAGAACTCTCCCAAAGGCGCGACCGACATAGCAGACGCTCCGTAACCACGACCGCTCCGACAGGAGTGTACCACTCAGAGGAAGAAAAACCGGACAAGTGCGAGTCTGACTCGCGCACGAAGGGTACCACTCTATAAAAACGGCAAAAAATCACGCTTATTGTATGGGAGCCCCCTTAAATATTTTTTATTTTTTTATTTAAACAGTTTATTGTACACAGAAAATATTTACATAACACAAAACAGAAAAAATATATACAAAAGGAACAGCTTATTTCTAAAAGAAATTTCTTACAGCAGTCCTAGGTTAAGGAGAAATATTGAAGAAAGGAGGGCAGTTAGGCGTGTACGATATGATAAATATAATAAACGATTACATAAATACGATATACAAAACAAACTAATATATATCAATAATAATACATACATACTTTACATACTATAAATATATATAATCTTATAGTGATAGAAAATGTTCCTTGACGTTTTTCTTAAAGGCGGAAACAGTTTTGCTGTCGCGTACAGTGTGAGGCAACGAGTTCCACAATCTGGCTGCATGAACCGTGAATGAGTAGGAAAAGAAATCGGAGTGATGGGAAGGGATGGATAGGATTGTCCTAATGTGAGCTCGACAAGGTTGGTCAACAGGATGCGTGTATGTAAATCGCTCACTTAGGTAGCTAGGATAAGAAGGGTTATTTAGGATATTGTACAGAAGGGAATGGATATGAGCATTTCTACGAAGGCGGATAGGGAGCCACTTGAGCTGAGCTGAGCTGAGATATTTATTTTAATATGCTTTTTAGTATTTGTTGTTATAGCGTCACTAAGATATACATCATCTGAAAATGTCAACTCAATATCACGGTTCATGAGATACAGCCTGGTGACAGACGGACGGACAGCGGAGTCTTAGTAATAGCTACCACCTTGTTACCACCTAAGTTAGCCGCCAAACAGCAGTGTTAATAGCACTATTGTGTTCCGATATGAAAGATAGCACAGCCAGCGCAACATTGGATTGAGGCTTCTGGATGCGCACGCTTACCATCCGACGGCATTATCGTCACTTACCATCAAGTGAGTTGAAGGCCAAGTGCAAACCCTTCACCACCAACCAGAGTACCTACCGATGGTACTCCACTGGGAATCTATCCCGGGACCTCCGCATTGCTAGTCCAAGCTATTATTGGCAACGGAGGCGGCTAAAGCGGTTCACTGTTCCATGCTTCATACCATTAGGCTTTTATAGGGCTCCAAGGTCGTCCTTTAAATGCACTTTTAATTCACGTTACTATTCACAACCCTTATTGAAAATGAAAAGGATAATTGAATACCATTGAAGCTTTTATTAAACTGTTTCCGTCATAAAATCATCAATCAGGCCTGCTTTCCACAGCTGAGCCGAGGTACTAGTTAAGTGTCATATTCGCGCTCGGTTGGACAACATCGCAACTACCGCTGTCTCTTCAGCCAACGGTTATTATTACACTGCGAAGGTTGTGCAGCAATAATTCACGCTGAGGCGACTAAACGCACTCGATTGAAATTTGGCAAAGATAATGTGTCTTGGAAGTAATGACATAGTATGAGTACTTAGAGTATGATAGTTTATAACTATATAACGACCCACTGCACGTACTAACTTTCTGTACAGTTTGATATTATTGGAGCTATTTTATAAGCATTCTGAGGCTTCAAAAAAGTTTTTTTTTTAAAGCATCTAGTTAAAATAAAAGTCTTATAAATGGTGTAAAAATAAGGAATTAAACACATTTACTGTATAACATTGAAGCCGAAAAAAGTAAATGAAACAAATTATTTCTAAAAATTTATATTTAAATTAAACTAAAAACCGTATCGCTCGGAGAACCGATAACCGGTGGGGAGTATAGGTTCTCGAGTGGCGACCACGTACCGGGAAACGTCTACCAGGCCGTCCCCCTACTATATGGACCGACCTGGTTAGAGTCGCGGGCAGCCGCTGGATGCAGGAGGCCTATGTCCAGCAGTGGATGTTTCCCGGCTGATGATGATGAAAAACCGTATCGGTGGACTAATGGCTACACGCTTGGACTTACAGTCTGGAGATCCCGGGTTCGACTTTCAGTAGGGGTACCTATAAGTCCTTGGTTTGGTTTGTCATAGGGCATTATCTATGTCCGCCTGGCTAGCTACCACCGTGTTACCTAAATCTGCCACCAAACAGCAGTGTTAATAGCACGGTTGCGGCTTCGCTTAAGGCTTCTAGGTGTGTGGAAATTTAACATCCATCAGCCCTATCGACACTTCCCAACAGGTGAGGTGAAGGCCTAGTACAAACCCATCATGCATTTAAAAAATATTATAACTGAAAATGTATAGCTTGATATGTAGTCATGTGTACATCACATGTAAAGGAACTCAATTCATAATCTAAAAGAAAATTGTGTCATAAGGATATCTGACGTTGCCGTAATACTCGTGTAGATCAGCCTTAAAGTCCCAGGTGCGCCTGGGTAGGGTAGGGCAGCGAACCGAGATAGGCAGTCTAGACACCCCACCCTTGCCCGCGCTCACCTTGGGGGTAGTTCGCTGCGGATATTTCAACGGATTTACGTAATGCGGCAATGTTTATTTTTAGCTTGTTGTAGTTACTGTAGTTATGTAAGCAACGTTGAATTCGTAGACTGCTATGATTGATATAGTATAAGTTTAGTCAGAACCTGATTTAAAGCTCTGTCGTTCCGGTATGACAGGTAGTAAAGTAGCCAGCGCCTCATTGGCTAGAGGCTGGAATGTCATGAACACAGTCATCGGAACATCCAGAGGCCGTGTTTCACGTATGAAGTAATTAGGTCAGACAATGTCGTTTGTTATACACACGGTACACACATACGTACATCAAACAAAGTCAGACAATCGACCGTTAATATGCTACGTACGCTATTGTCCGAACCTCAATCGTTATTATAAGACGAGGTTGAATCCGTATATTATATTCCTTCCTTACAGATCATGAAGGGCAAAACCCATAATACATTTAAGGAATGGTTTCAATTTGGCCTTCATCCCATCTGATGGTATAATGAGGGTATGGTAGAATATATTCGAGCTCATCTATTTTTGTTCCGGTACCTATTACGTTAAAAAACGAGATGCTAGCTGCCACTCAACCTAACCTATTATGTACTACCAGGACCTGTCCCAAAAATTTAAAGTGCGAGTTGGAATCGCGGACCAAGGGTCTGAACCATGGAAAGAAAGGTACAAATATTGTCATCGGCTCATAATTTCCCATAACTATTCCTCAACTGGATAGCATTAGAAGTTCCTGCGATAATCAGCCTTGACAGATACACCAGAGTGCGATTCTAAGGGTTCCGTTTTTTTGTCAGATGTTCGGAATCCTAAAAAAAGAAAAAATACGGAAGCTTACAAAACTATTGTATGTCCAATAAAATAATAGGGTACACAATGCGTGTATTGCAGTGAACTGTCCAGTGTCCGCAGTGTGGGGTGGTGAACATCAATTTTGATTAACTCCGCAAAGCTTGGGGCAATGGTGTTTCACTGATTGAAATATTACTCTGCGGGAACAGGGGTATTCTCGTTGCAATATTCTGGCCACTATGGCCTAGTGTTGCGCAGTAAAATTATCATTGCAACTTTAGTTTGTGGTCAATTGGAAGATCTCTGTTAGGATGTCTTTCTACAAGGTTCAAAATAATGTCTAATTAGTTTTTATTGCCAGCGTGTAAATTCCTTGGTGGTTCAGTAAATTGTCAGATAGGTTGCTGTTTTAAATTCCTAGGATCTAGCTTAAGTGTTTTCGCCCCATTCCATGCCATTAGGGGAGGAATTTCGTAAAACTCCTTTTTTAAAGCGGTTCCATGAACCAGACACCCCGGAACGGTCATACTTTTAAGAGAAACTCAAATTTGTAGATTTGGAACAAATAAATATGAATATATATGATACACGACTTATGATACTTAATACAATTAAATCCCAAAGGAACCTCCCAAAACGGTAATTGTGGGATTTTATTTTATTCACACTTAGTCAAACAACAAAATTAACAATGTTTAATAGTTTTATGTATCTTATAAAAATATTTAAAAATAAGTTAATTGAGACAAATAGCTACCGAAATTGAGGCGGCAATCTATATGACGCAATGTTTTTCCCGTTAACCCTTATTTATGTGGAAGTAAGGTAAAAAATTGAACTTCTTCTGGTATGGTACTCATAATTTGGTCTAAATTTTAAGCTAAATCAGTATGGGCTAGACGAATATATATCAATCAAACAGTTTACGAAGCCATATATAACATAATAATAATCATACATATAACATAATGCAACAACTACATAGAGTTTACTTAGTGTAAAAAATTCTTCTTCATACATACCATATGAAAAAATCTGAATATTGCAAATTAAAGTATAAAAGATTTGTTACACTATGTTCATATGATCTGCTGTTGTTGGGAATCATCTGCATCAATTCATTGATCACAATCAAAACTACAGCTAAGTAAATAGTTATTAACATATTTATTTTATTACACATTTTGTAGAACAGGTCAATAATACCATTTGTAACACAATTTTACTCAAGATGAGTCATACTCTGCACTATACTATCTTATTTATATATATATGTATATCTATCACAACTACATAAATTAATTAACACTGCAGTCTTTCAGATCAGTTCTGATTGCTTTTGTCAAAGTTCTGCATCTCATACTTTGCTATGACATTGCACACTTCCATCTTGACTTTAGGGATTAAGTTTGGTTGGAGTTTTTTAACGCTAGCTGCCATACTTCTGAAGAAAACGTCAATTTCATTGGTGTTCTCTTTTAATACTCTCTCTATGAGTTTGTCTATGACTTCTGACCTCTGCTCTGGTGTCTTTGGGTCCTCTATGTATTGAACTATTTTGGGTCCATTAAGTAATATAGGTTTTGGTAATATTTTTATAGGCGGTAGGTTCCTAGGCATTGGTATTGATTTTTTCCTGCCAGCATTCTTTCTGTTGATTTTTTTGGGTGGTTCATCTGAATTTGATTCTTGTTTCAGGTCTGATTTAGGCATTATTTTGATAAACGGCTTCATCTTCTGGTCTGTTGGCCCATCAACTACTGTGATCTGCAATTTGCAAAATTAAAACAGTCAATATACAGTTAGCAGTAAATAAATTCTGTATTGATTGACAAGGGCTTAAAGAACTGTTAAGCTTGAGCCTACCTCATAGATGACAATTAGAAACAATATATCCATTACAGGATTTGTCATAATCAGCTTGGCAGATAAATTGGAGATCGAAGTAAGATTTCATACAGAGTACATATTTCATGTACAAAGTGGTGATCAATATTCTCTAATTGAGAAAAAAAATATACATGAGCTTATGCTTTATTTTATAGCTGATTACTGTATGTAGAGTTGTAAAGTTGGGAATTGATTCATTCCTCACCTCATAATACTCTTGGTTGTCAGTAATAACTTGCTGCTCCATCCCCACTATCTCCTCTTGGCTCGTCTGATCAGACATGCTTGGATCCTCCTGAACTTCTTCATTTGTTAGTGAGTTATCCTCGAGGAAATGGAGCTTTTGGAAGACTCCTGCTTTTGTCTTGTGCATTGCTCCGACTCTCTTACTTCTCATGTAGCTGTCACGAAGGCCTCGCCAACGTTTCTTGCATTCTTCAACTGAAATTACATATAATTAATTAGTTGTATAAATCATTGGTTGGGGTGCACAAAAAGGGTGCTTAGGCAATACTTTTTCATATTTTTTTGAAATTTATTTTATCATAATGACAAATTCTTTCACATATATACATAAAACTCAGAAAATTATTGAAACAATGGATAGAACGAATCCAAACAAGAAGAAAGATAAATTGAGTGATTTGGCTTGAATATCATATTAACTAGTAAATTTTTGAGGCATTTGCATTTTTTGTACACTGGGTGTATAAGTTTTACATTTATGTTTATTTTTAAATTAATAATTATAAATAAACATTATAAAAACTTGGATGTTCAATTCTAGATTGTGATTATGAAACTTTATTGGCTTTGATTGGGCTAGTGGAAAGCTTGTGGTTAATTTTTATGATAATTTAAATTTATTTATGAACGAAATTACAGAGTTTTTTTGCCGATAATATTAACATGCTGCATCTTAGCATATTTATAGGGCTGAGTTGCTCAAAAGAGGGCGTAAGGCGGGGCTGTAGAAAATATTCAGAGGTTATGTTTTAACAGCTGATTCATAACAACAGTTTAATTTTTAAGTCAGACTCTAAACGAAGTAATAAATGAATATTTGGCTTACCTGGTTTGTCCAAAGTCAATGCTATGTCCTGCCATGTTGACCGTTTCACAAAACTATTTTTCGTAGAAGGATAAGGATCGTTGTATAAAAAAGTATATGGGTGAACTAAATCGACAAGTTTTTCGTCCTCTTCTGTTGTCCAGCCAGCAGCGTTCAATGGCATCTCCACTCCAGCTCCCAGTTTTTAATTTACGTCAAAACAAAATGTCTGCCACCTATCACGAAGCGAAAATAGCTGACATCCACGCTGCGCAGCAAGGCGTCACGCGTTATGATTGGTCGTTTTATCGTGACGTAGTAAGGTAACTGCGCGCTTTCGGCGTCTAGTAGGAGAAACTGTCTGCAATCCAACATTTTGTTGTCAACGCCATCTGTTGTACTTTGCTAGTTATTACTACTGCTCAATAGGTGGCGCTATTTCGTATCAACTAGTGACATCTATAAAAACGGTATTGTCTTTATTTTTAGCTAAGAGCATCTACAACAATATACGATTACGAAATATAATGTACGCGCTAATAGATGGCGCCGAAAACTATAATCTTACAAGGAAAAGTTCTTGCGTCATAGATTATATCTAATTCCTATTAGCTGCTGCATAAAAGCTCTCTGAAAACCCATTGTTTGTACTACAAATATTTTTAAGAACAAAGATAAGATAGGACACCGACGTAGACACACTGCATTCCTCTCAGTGTCGTAATAGCTAATGTCTCGTACATCTCGAGGCAAAGAAACTAACTTATGTCTATTAAGTTATATTAAAATTATCGGTTCAAATGTATTAATATTACTTAGCGGAGATCCCAAAAGGTGACCGAAGTTTATCTCATTTTTCACATGGGATTGAGGTAATCATTAAATAATACTATCATTACAATAAAAACAGTTGTCGACTAATTGTATTTAACATTATCCCTCTCCTAATGCTTCAATACTAAATTTGTGTTGGCACAATATTTTGACATAGAATAACTGGCTTTGATAAGTAATTACTTAAAAATAGGACACGAAATTACAGTGTCGCGAAATAAATATCATTAATTTACAACTTTCTGGTCAGCTACAATAACAGTTAACAGTTACGCAACTAATGGTTCATAGATGGCGCTTTGAACAGTAATCGAAAAAAAGTGTTTAAACTGAAAATTGTGATTCACTGTGAAGTTGTATGTAATGATACTCATTTCGCGACATCACAATCTGATGTCCTATTTTTAGATAGTTACTACACAAATCCAGCTATTATATTTTAAAAGATTATGGCAACAGAAATTTAGTATGAAACTTTTAAATATGTTATAATATTAATACAGTGACTGATCTATAAATTATAAAGTAAAATTAATTAAATATTGATTAATATCGTCAGCTGCAGCATTTATAACAGCTAACTATAAATAAAGCCAGCGTTATTGGATTCCGTACTAATTAGGGCTAGCGTGCATCGCCCATTCGGATCTCGCCCTTTGAAGATAATCCATGTCGGTACAGTTTTTAAATAGTTCCCTTCTACGTTTTAATGGGTAATAAATTGTGGCCACATTGTACAACTCGCACTTGTTTATTTAGGCTCTGTTTCGCAATCTACATTTATCCATGTTTAGAACAAGCGAGAGCTTTTACTTTTGGGTAATTTTAACCGATAACCGGTGGGGAGTAAAAGTTCTCGAGTGGCGACCACATACCGGGAAGAGTGTACCGGGCCGTCCTCCTAGTAGATGGACCGACGACCTCGTCGCAGGAGTCGCTGGATGCAAGTGGCTCGGGACTGGTCAGTGTGGTATACCGTGGGCATTACATGAATGAAGGAAAGCAAAGAATTAGTGTCATCACATTAAAAAAACTTTAAAATTATTTGTTAAGAAACAATGTCTGTTTGTTGCCTTTTCACGCCTAAACGTTTGAACCGAATTGGATGAAATTGGTTGCCTATGCCATGGAGCACAACGGCGACTTTTTGTAACGATAAAGTTGAATAATTTATAACGCAGATTAAGTCGTCATCAAAAACTCGAGTACAAAAATATGTATACATTTTTGAACCATCTCACATTCACCTTTCATTGACATTTCCTCCAACACACTGCATAGGTACAAGCAAGAGTGAATGTGACATGGTTCAAAAGTGGATACATATTTTTGTACTCGAGTGCACATGTAGTATATGTCATGTGCATATAAAAGTAAAATATGTACCTCAGTTTTAAAAAGCACAATCATCAGCAATCATACGGAACGCAGTGGGGTGGAAATCATTGAAGTGGAATTCCGTCTGTTCCGGTGTTGCAATCGATTTGTTGTAAATATTCAGAGTATCATGTGATTTTATATTTCATTTTATTTATTAGCTGTCTTATTGCCACACATTGGCAAGGTACTCCTCTCTCTATTTCCAAACTTTACGATAGATAGCTTTTGCCATCCACAGGTAGATTAGATTAGCTGATGGAGGCGGGGGATAGACGGGGCTCGACTCTCACAAAAATTATCACTTTAAAGCTTAATATTTCGCAAACTTATCCCTGAATCGAAAAGTTGTGTTCCTAGATCCTCATGACGTTATGTACGAGTATAATTATTATGGAAAATAAAAAACGAACTTATTCTGACGGGCAACTCTCCTATACTGCGCGTGGCCCGACACGTACTTGGCTGGTTTTTATTCCTTACTCGTGTTTATTTATCGGGTTATAAAATAGTTTAGTTTTTTAAAACTCCTGGTACTCATATAATTTAAAGGGGTCATTTAATTTCATATATCATACTTGTAAAATCGTTTCAACATTCATTAAAATACACTACCCGACGTTGGCCTCCTCATGGATCGCTATGAACAACTTACACTTGTTACATCCTTCATAACTCACACTTTCTAAGCGTATCTCTCTATCAAGCCAGTTCTGTGATTATCCCAATAAATATACAAGTCTGTCATCTTATAACTACGTGTGGCATGCGAGAGTTTATCACGGTCCTTCATCATCACATTTAGATCTACGTGATACATCGGTCCTAACTAAGCTAGCTCTCTCTTTAGGCCGCAGAATTATGTGTTTAGGCTAATGAGTTTACTACATGTCTTCATTTAATGGAATTTGTAGAAAGCTGTTTGTTACGCGTCCTTTGCTCTTAGAAAAAGTTATGATACTTTTGATGCATTTATTGTTGAAGTTGACGATGGATCGAGAGTCCAAGTCTATTACACTTTGTACTATTTGATAGTTTTTAATTTAAGGATCCAAATTTCGATTGTTTTTTTATAGTTAATATTAACCGTCAATATATTATATATAAAGCGTGTATGTGGCTCTTTTTATTGTCTCATCGACAATAACTACTGATATTTAAATTTGTAATAGTTTGTAGAGTTGGAAAAAAAGAAATGTTTCAAATACATATACTTGTACTATGTTTCAAAAGTACTTGCACATTGTTTGTTTTGTTGTGTTTTGTTTTAAAAAATCAAGGAATAATCGAAAGTTATTTAAAAAATATTAAAATTACATTTTTGTATGTATTTGTTTTATACAAAATCTTACTAAATTGTTACTAAGTGAAAACGTCAAACGTCATTTCATTGACGCCATCTTTGTTTTTAAGTTAAGTGTTGCCTGTTTTGTGTGTTTTTGTACACATAAACTAGACGTAATTATTCAAAAATGGTAATTTAGTCACTTTTATTTGATAATTAAATTTAAAAATTGGAAGTGTCGTGGTCGTGTCCGGGCCGGGGATCTATCTATACATTTGCGGAACGTGCCATTTATTAGAAAAACTTTGATCTCGAAAGTCCATCCTTATTCAGTCAGTTAGTCATCTCACTTTAAATCCTTTCCATTCTATAGACGTTCCGTGACTATGAGTTGAGATGGAGTGGAACCAAGTGCAAAACCAATTTAAATATGTATATGAAAACTGTACACCTGCACATTGATTCGTAAAACCTTCACTTTGAACCTCTTATAAAAGCTTCACAAAAGTTACAAACAATTCAACAGCATTGTATCGTAGAGGCGTAGGCAGACAATGAACGCCTATGAATGATGCACTATTTTATGATTCGTACGCCGCCGTAGCACCGCGTAGACAGCTAACGACAGCATCAAGCCTAGCGCGGCAAACAGTTAAAATCCGCGCCGCGAACCTTGCGCACGCGCCTACGACAGTGACGCGCGACAAACGTTCCGCATTCGAATTTGAATTTCGTAAACGTTTCAACCGTTTCAATTGCGTTTGAATAACGAACGCAGAAAATAGGTAATTTATTTAATTGAAAGTGCCAGTGAAGTGTCAGTGATACTATTCAAATATACCAAAATATGTTTCGATGCGTATCGGTGCGTTGGAGTGTCGATCAGTCAAATTTTGACACCAAACTAATACGTTAGAGCCCCAGTCCATTGAGTAATTTCCATGTCTAAGATGTCATCAAATATTTCATGCCTATGCCATTTAAGAAAACATCGAAGCGTGGAGTAACTTTATGTCATTTTAATGTAACTTTGATCGATTTGAAATGTCAAAAATATTTGATCAAAAGAGCTAGTACAATTGATGAAGGTACCCAAATTTAATCAAACCCATATCGGCCAAAGATATCAAACGAATGGACTGGCAGCCTTAGATGCTACAAGATCTGATTATTGGTCACATTCTGGATCGTTGGGCGTGACGGGGATTGTGACGAGACGTATGACAAGATCCGTGACAAGTGACAACACTCGATTGTAACGTCAAACGGTGCTTGTTACACAAATGCAGTGTGACATTGTAATTAATAATATTCGTCGCTTGGCTAATTGATTGAGCAATGAACGGGTTGACGGTTATCAGTTGAAGATTAGAACTGGATGCCTTAGCAATACCGTACTACTTAGTTGACAAATATTGCAATAAGCTCTGGCTCGTATCATGCTGAGCTTTACAGGACAAAGCTGTCTCTATCCTAATTGACAATGATAAATCTCTTATTGATAGCGTATTTGTAGTCTGTTTACGCAATTTATTACGTAATTGTGTCTGTATTATTATAATTATGTTTAAACCTATGAAAATCTAGGTTCTTCATTTTTGTTTGTAAAGTCCGGTTTCAATAACATAACTTGTGTAGAACTAGACTTTTTGTTCTAGCTTCCTATAGCGAATTCAAATTTTAATTTTGAAAACACTTCTGTTTTGCTTATGAGCTTCTCTGTTTTGTACATAACGATTAGGTGGTCCACGCTTTGCCCGTGTGGAAATTATTTGTTTAATGGTACTTCGCAACTACATCAGCAAAGGGATCGAAGAATCTTAACCCAAGTGGAGCTAGGAGTTGTAATGTCAATCAATTAGGGAAGCATTCTATTTATTTGCAGAGGTCCCCAGTTTCAGCAATCTTATGTTCAACGACTAAATGGTCAACGCCATGATACCAACGATTCAAAAGACTAGTCTATTTGGTATTCTACCCCAGATTAGAAGGACCTGAGAATGAGCCAATTAACTTCTTCCAATATTAATGTCATCAGAGAATTGAATGAAAAAGTGGCAATTAATGGAGTACCACCGCCCCTGGCATGTACTAAACATAACTGTGCTCCTATAAAAGGTGCTCGGATTAACTGACGGCTCGTGCCCCTTCCATTTTAGTGTCTGGAAATAATCTGGATGGATTCCACGTTGGGTGATGGAATGGAATCCGTCTCGATATGGAATCTTTCGACTAATGCTCGTGACTTTATCAATCTTCCTGTGTAGACTTAATCTTTGTCGTTGATTTACATTTAGCGTAGAATTTGTAGTTATTTTGAAATCTTTTTACGCTATTACGAAACAAGCTTTTCCTCGCGACTTTGCGTGGGCTCCAGAAGTTATTTGAACAAATGTACCCTTTAAATTGTCTCAAGGTTGGTTCAGCCATTTAGCCGTGAAAAGGCAGTATGATCTAAATCAAGAAAGCAAAGGTACAAGGCGGACGCAGAAATTCGGTTACCTACTTTCGCGTGTATGATATCAATGTGATGGTCATTATAAAATGTTATGTATTTTAATTATTCAATAGGCTTTTATTCTTGTTTTCTTTCTATAGTAAAGTTAATATGTTTTATTAGTTACTGATCTCTGAAACAAAGACTCATATAAATATTGTGCAGGCGGACTTTTAATTTTAATCTATTTCAATTTGAGAGGTCACAGGCTATGAGTCAAACATAATATTAGAAAGAGCACTAGAACGAGCACTTAACGATAGTAGTGTTTGCTCAAAAATTTCACTGCACTCGCGGGGTGCGCCCACGCCTTGCAGTGCAGCTGGACTGGAAAGATCAACATTTGCTGACGACGTTATTGCTAAAGACAATGTTTGGAAAGAAAATTGGGCTAGTTAGTATAAGGGCAACACAGACTGTCTTGAAGAAATTAACAAGAATTTTAATGAAACGTCTTGTCTTGTTGTTTTGAATGTTGTTGTTTTTCAACTTTGGAAGGAACCTGCAAAGGTTGCGTATGAACAATCGATGAGATAATTTATTGAGGGTTTGTCTTATGTTGATTCTTGGTCTCTGTCAGAACATATCGAAGAATGCAAGCTTCTATATTTATATTGATAAGTTTCTATCGTTCATTTTTAAATTGAGTGAATTTACTATCAAGTTTAACTTGAGCCTTCATTGCTATAACAAAGCCTTAAATAATTCTGACACAAATACCGTAATTTCACCTGTCACAACATTCTTACATGAATTTAACATTCCATATGTTATCTCCAGGTGTTTTCACGTTCTTTTCATTCTCGAATTACTCAACGAGTGACACAAATCGTTAACAATCACATATTCACGCCTATTCCACCGAATATAACAGAGAAATCGACTCCAATGCAAAAAACATACGAAACCATTATTGAAACGATAATACCGTGAACTGTTGTAGCAAAGTTTTAACATCTCGAAGTATAGCATGTTCTTGAAAGTAAGAGTGTAGGAGTTTGCGGGGGTTTTGTTTTCACTATGCGTCGTGTTAATCCGATAGTTTGTTATGAACAATAAATGCTAATAAACGATTATATGGTATCATGTTTCGATTTCCGGACAACTGTTTTCCACGAGATGTCGATCTCTTTCTAATTATAATGCGTTTGACCTTAGACCTTTCTTTTCTTCGCCTTGTTTACATAAACTTTCTCAAGCAGCGTCTGCAATATATTACCTTTTCATCAACTTTGATTAGTATCTAAAATACACGGTAAACAATTTTCGGCCTTCATCGTCGCATTGGAATTTTCATGTGACTCATTCCTAAATATTCAATACAATTGACTAAATTTTAATTACTTTGGCCTTTTCAAATAAACATTGTAACAGGCTATTTTATTGACAATCCGTCATATGGATGACACACGGCGTGTATTGCTTCTATTTTCATGTAAATAAACTTCTGTTTCATGTACACGTTCGTCGGTTACAGTAACGGCTTTGCAAAGATTCGTACCATCGACAACATCACGGTTGTCGTGTCTTCGGAATACAAATCAGTATAATAATACTTTGTGCGTCAAAATTACTGGGAATCTGTTTATTTTATTATCCTTTAGACGTGTTATAAGTGTTAGTTTTTCGTATTATTTACGATTACTGTCTGCAATGGTCATTTTTAAAGATGAGATAACGAGATAGGTGCAATGCAAGTTCTAATATCTCCTGTCTTGGAAAGGTGTTTGTGATCAAACAAAACATGTTATTTTTATTCATGAATATGTCATTCTGCATATGAATAGATCATTCGTACAAGTAAAAACAATTTGTGGGAAAGTAAATATTTTTGCACTTTCAGATTGAACGTTCGTTTTCTTCGTTAAAATGCTTTTCAATGCTCATTCCAAACTGTTGTTCAGTCAGCCGAGTTCCATTTTAATTGCAACATTCTCTCTCACCTGATGCATATTTCTGCGTATCGTGTATATTGTAAATTGTTCTGCAGAATCGATTCAAATTATCTTGTATTATTTCAATCGCTGTACGATAAATACATCACAGTTTGACATTTGCTTCGCCCTATGGTCATGTGCGAAGGACAACAACTCTGTATTATCGTGCGTTCCCTACAGCTGTGTGTCATACGGTGCCTACTACCTAGTGTTATCTTCTTTAGAATTACAGACATTCGCATGCAAATGATCTGTAGGTGCATTGGCGTAAATTAGCATATATTATTGATGAGTATTACGTGCAACGTACGCTTTATGTTATATTATAAGAATTGGAACGTAGCTGTTTTGTAATTTGTCCCGCTTGAAGTTTGCGTGGTTTGTCTGATACATGCTGGCAACCTCCAGTAAACATAAGTCAACAAAAGGTTCGATTGTCTTATCACAAATGATTGCGATCAGTCCATATGGTTTTTGTTCCTTCATTATTAGATAACACAGTATTTTATTATCCATATCTATCCTCCTATGTAATGAACTGTATGAAAGGCATTTGTTAAAGTTATTTAACTAGAATAAAGCGCTATCTATTTATATATTTTCAACCGACTTCAAAAAAGGAGGCTTCTCAATTCGACGAGTATGTTTTTTGTATGTGTGTTACGCGATAACTCCGCCAATAGTGAACCGATTTTGATAACTGTGTCCCATATAAATTTTATCGAAACAGATTGATCGCTCTTTGAGAAAATCAACAAGAACCAAATTTTTAAGGCAATTGATGTCGGTTTTTAGTTCTTTTTAAATGCCTTAATTATAATTCCCACCATTTTACTGGATTGTTCACTATATTGCATGTTTCAGTACTGTAATACCCTACTTTGAATTATCTGTTGTATAACATTTCTGAAATGTTTTTGTTGTTAGCTTGCTTTTAAAGCATTCTATTTTAACAAATCTTTTTTAACAAATCTTTATCGATCATATCTTTCAATGGCTCCATCCTTGAAAGGAAGCGGCAGACATAAACAATAATAAAAGTATGTATGTCTGTCCTTCCATTCCTTTCGATTCCAAGTACGAGCGTGTGTGTCGTCTTGTGCATAAATCCCGTCGTCGGCGTCGACACTTCGTTTATTTCGGCCCTCCCCTCTAGAGACACGTTAATTGAGTCGTGTTTATTTGTTTTGTTGTATTTATATCGTGTAGGTACGATATGGGGTCGATTATAAATTTAATTGATATTGCTGCTGCTTTAAATGTATGACTCGGTTCGTTTACGACACCCTTTGCTCATTTGTTTAAGCTCGAGTTTTTAATATCTCCATAGTCTTCTAAATAAAGCTTTTTGTGTCATGTAGTTACTGCCATCAAGACGATTAATGGTTGGAGATTACTCAACTGATATATTTAACACCATATGTCTATGTTTGTCTCAAGGTAATTGAGTTTTATTTCCTAAAATGACATGTTTGCGTCTACGAAAGTCCCAACGTATCTAAACCATTAAAACTTATCTAATATTTTTGTTTGTTTAAAAGGGGACCTTTTTAAGACACTGTGGTATTCATATTTAATGTATCCAGTTCATAATGATTTTAAGCTACTCATACAATAATATTATCAGTTTTATTTATGAATTTGAACCGTTACGATGTCAAGTCGTGTTTGTTACCCGTTTGTAGTTAATAGTTTTGATTTAGTTAATTAGCGATGCTATCTGGTCTATTACAGAGTTTATTAATGTTTTATTTATGGCAGGTTTAGACGCGGCTTGTCCTATTAAATTATGACTATTTCAAATATTCTAATTGGTTAAGTTTCGGTGCCCTTGGAAATAATTTTTGACATTTCTTTTAGTAAATATTATTTGCAGCAATGAAGCCAGTTTTCTTTGCAACTGAGTTGCAAAAAAGATTCTGGCTTCTTTTTACATTCCTTATATAACTATTTCACACATATTTCTGAATTGAATATTACCAACAGTCACTATTATTCAACATTCAAAGTATATTAAAGTGTTGCTATGGCAGTGACCGTTGAATACATTAGTCCTGTTTCCCAAAACAAGATCGTTGCTCCAAAGCAAAGAGTGAAATAAAACAAAATTCAAGGACTCGTTTGTCAATTTTTACGAGATCTTTGCCTTCTTCGAAGTGCCTCCACTTAGTCTTATATGCCTAATATAACCTTTAATAACATTGACCTGTTGAAATATAAGCTAATAATCATATATATCGCATCTTTGACTATGTAGGAGCCATGTTTCACTGTTTTCTACATCTAGTTCCTCGTCGAAGTGTACTCATTCATTTTGATTTATATTGCAAGGCAACTTTTTTTATTTCTATTTTAGGCTTATTTACATTTACTGTAAATAATTTACATTCCTTTCATTAGACCAATCATCTGACACGATGGTTAGTGCCTCTGCAGTCGACGGTGGTCTAAAAATGATTATTTGATTTAAAAGCGTATGTTTTTATCAATGCAATCTTCATTTAAAGGGCAGGCAATACGAATCTGACAGAATATCCTCAAACTTTCCTTATTGATGCTTAAATATTAGGAGAGAACAGTAGTACGCTGTTGCTTATTTTTTAGTTTGCCTTTGTTGTTTTTCCTAATTATCCAAAGTCAATAATAATTTAACAGAATTTAAGTTAAGATGTAAAGAATTAACATCCTCGAATAACATATTATATGAATTTGGTTTCGTATGGTTAATGCTGATTTATCTTCATTTCCAGTTTTTATATTAAAGAAGCTTATTTCATTAGGCACATAGAGGCATGATTGATATCGTTTTTGTCGATAAATGTGAACGTCAGTTCGTTACGTATTACAACTGCTTACCGACACTTTTTGTATGCTAGAAGAAATACAAAGATTCCGGGTTAGAATAATATAGTTTTCCAACATTTGATTTTAGGTAGTTTTTTAGAAACCTAATTGTTTGTAGCTTGTTAAATCGTGTATTCTACTATGAAGCCTGTTATGTTTTATATCACCGTACTTTGAGAAGTTATTTTAGGTATCGCTTCAGCCATTGTACCTACCAAAACATATCTAGCTGAAATGTATTAATACAGCTAGGTATTCAGTATATAAAGTAGAAAATAAATCTTTACCTTTCATTTAATAGTGTAGGCATATTAAATTTGTCAACTTATTACATGTAAGAGGCACAAAAATTATGTAATGAAATCTCTCTGTCAGAGATAAATACGAGTATATACGGTCACATCATTAATCAAGATAGGGCTTAGGTATCTTGATCTTGATTAAACAGTTTGGTTTTACGCATGTTCACACCTCTCTACGCATTCGACGCTAAGGCGAATCCGACTGTAAATTCATCCATACTAAATTTATTTTACCATAACCTTTTTGAAATAGTATAGTAGGCTTTGTGCAGTAATTATCTAAAAATAGAATAGCGTATTAGACTTAATCACAATTTACATTTTTACACATTTTATTATTATTGTTAAAAACGTCATCTAGGGAACGTTATAGACGCGTAACGGCTATTGTAGCGTACACTAAATTTGTACCTTAATAAAATTCATAATCCAATGTCCTATTTTTTGTAATGTTATCTGTGTAATAGGCTAGTTGACTAAATTTGAAAACTTGGCTAATTATATACTTTAATATCTATTTTATCCCAAAAAAACTATATTTTAAAGAAAAATCAATATTTACATTACGTATTTTGTATTTTAAAAAAGCCATTTAGATTTCCCTCGAAAACGCTGAATAGTGTCATGGCGTCTTGAATGACGTCACAGCTCGCGAAATAACCTGCTCTGTGATATGAAAACGTCAACAACAACAATGATGTTTTGCGAGGCGTGACGTCACACTTTCTTGCGCCGCGTTCTTCGTGTTCGCTGTCACGTGACCTAATGCCTATTTTTTTCGAATTCATTTTCTAAAAATATTAATAATCTTTAACTTTTTTGAGAAATATACTAGTTTTTTCTTATCTTCGTCTCCTCATTTATAATTAGAAACTATAAACCAAGCAATTTGTTATTAGTGGAAACAGGCTATCTAAAGTAGCAGTCTTATTATTGTTACTGCTCCTTTGACTTGCAAATTATTTTACAATTACCCCTCGATCCTATTCTTTAAAATCTTTTCATATTCACTTACGTAAATCAATCTGACAACCTTGCTAAACATCTTTACTTATACAAATGGCATCAGCTCAGTCTTAGCTACCTACCGGAAAAGCAAAAATGCCATTCGCATATCTGTCAGGCCAATATGCGGAATGATTTGACTACGGGTGGTCTGCCACGTCACTTCTACATTCTGAAATAGTTTTGCATACAATCGCTGCTGACTTGTGATGGTGTTTTTGAGGCTGCATTCTTTTTATTATTATTTAAATAAAGAATGTTGTGTTACGATCAGGGTTTGTCTGTTGTTGTTGCCTTATTTCTTGTGCATTGCCTACGTTTGGTTTTTAAATATCAATAGCCTAGATTCGCAGTATCTCACAAATTGTGATTTCTAAGTGTACTTGATATCGCTGCGTTACGCTTATATCTTAACTATCTCAAAGTCTAGAATGCATTTGCTACTTATGATTTGTTATCTGGACGAGCTTATATGTGAATATACTTTATACCTTCACTCGCATGCCTATTGGAATTTGATGATTTTAACAATGTATATCAATAAATATTTAGTAGCGTCAGTTATACAAGGCTACCGAAACATTTACTCACGAATATTGCATTTCTAATGTACCTTGAGATATGAAGGTGATAAATGAAACTTGATATTAACTAATTAACGTCTCTAGTTCATCTTAATGTTTGTTTATAGGATGCAATTAAACTTTAATGCAATCATCATTACATTAATCTTCGAGTAATTTTTGTAATGAATTAAGTCATTCAATGGAATATAGTTTTTAAATAAAACAATGTTTGGCCACGATCTTATCTGATATTGTTAACATTTTAGACGCCTAAGGCGTAATATTCGATCGCGTACGAAAATTTATTGGAGTTTCGCTTTTATTTTTATTGCAGGTTATCTAATACTATCAATGTTAATTATTTGGATATTTAGTAGTTATTAAAAAAACTAGCAATTTCTAACTTTTCTCAACGAAACGTTGTTTAGGTACCTTTCATTGGCTCAATTCATAAAATGTTAAAGAGTAGCTTAAAAATTCTACACACGTGATTGTTTGTGGGCCGACTTGCAGGAGATGGTCCTTTGGCGGCTTGCCAATTTGTTTTATGTTTCCTAGTCTACGAATTCTCACACTTTGCTAGCAATGAACATTGTATCTACTCATTATTGAGCCTTTAATTCCATAAATTTACCCATATTACTCATTCTCTTATTCTCTCATTTGCATTATTACCTTTTATATATATTCCGTTTGAGGATGTTTCATTATCACCAAGATTCTCCAGGTATTATTACCAATTTATTTCTTCCATTTCGGCTGCTATCGCTTTTACCACCTTATACGAGTTACTACTTTAAAACTGGCTTCAAGTTACAACGGTTGTCAAAGCAAATTAGATTCCAAGCTGCTCTTATTAGGTGCAGCTGGTCGATGCAACTACTAAATAAATTAACTCGTCATTTCACTATTATTCTATGATTTCTTAGTTATAATCATAATTCCAAACTGAATTATATGGTCTAAAGTCTATAGTATCTACACGTTACTTTGCATCTGAACCCTTGGCGCTTCTTTAAATGTTGCTGGAATTGACTGCTGTAACATTTTCTTTCGTAAAGTTTGTTGCGTATCATCTTCATGAGGATGTTCTAATGTTCTCTGACGACTTTGGCGCAATACTCTAAGCAGTAAAATCACATAGCTATCTACCATTACAAACGGTTATGAAAGTTACCTCCCATACCACGAATTCGTTGTCAACATCTCTCCGCTATTTTTAACAAGCCTGTCATTCACAAACAATATTTCATTCATTTATGAATACTATTTATAAATAATCTTTCGTGATTACATTTGGTATTAATTTCGAAAACGTGTTTCCCAATTGCCGATTAAAACTATCGATATTTGATAGTCTCTATAATCGAATACGCTACAGGCTTTATTCACGATTTCGACTGTTAAATTAACTATTAAATATCGGAATGGTGTGACGTGGTATTATGAGTTTAATATTAACTGTGAAATTTCACGCTTCTACTCACTAGACTTGTGCAACGACAATTTTAATACTATCCGATTGAGTAGTATGGGTATCCATTATGTTTGTATAAGCTGTTTACACGCTGCCTCGCAACGAGCTAAGTGCGTTTGGCTGTCACCGAGATCTGTGCAAACGGAGGTTTATGTGTCTGGTTGCGGAATGCTAAAACTCTTGTTGTATTGTAATTAATATCAACTGTGTCTGTCTTGTTTTAAATTCACAATGGTATCATATTTATTCTTGAGTTCATCGACTGCCAAAACTATGGCGCGTCCTTCAATGACTTGTTCAGTCTTTCGTTTAAAATGTGCGAAATCACGGACCTTGGATCGACACTATATTATCTCGACTTTTTCGATTAATTTTTTTCTTCTGTTTCTATTGCTATTGACAGATCGGATGTTGGCGACGACTATTTGAATTTGAAACTTCTTTTTGTCATTAATTTACGTATATGATTTGACGACTGCGGCGCCCTGTTAATTATCAGTATTAAGAAATGTGCATTTGTGAGTCAATGATAGTGTGCCTTTGATGGGTTTCGCTTCACTTTGCCCTTTACATACTTTCCTGTATTTCCTTTTCTATGTTATTTCTTTGTAGGTATAGGTTGTATTTGATCGTTTCTATACTTGTCATCAGATTTATGCGTCATTTACCATCTGATAAATCCTGTTCAAAAGTCGTGCTAGACTGTATGTTTTGTTTCGATTTCTTACCAATTAATTTTTGTTGTTAATCTTGATTTGAGTTTGTTCAATCAGCGATCATACAGAAATTTGTGTGAACATTTTCAAAATAAAAAATGACTAAATTTGCGATTTTATTTGAACATTTTCTAAAATAAACCGATATAAGTGTTTTAGAAAGAAATAGAAAGGTAAACTCGTTCCCACGTAGAATGTACTCTGGTGTAGATAGCGCAGTTTAAATATTGACACGACGATAAATGAATTAACGCGGAGCGGTGATTCGAGGGCGGCGGAGCTTGCTGCTTCAACTCGTGCGCATGGCTTTAGGAAATACTAGGGGATTAGTCAGAAATTGTTAGCGCTTGTCTTTCCTCACACCAATATCTCATTTTTTCAAAAAAGTATTGCATTGCGTCATCTTGTGAAATTCTCACTCTCATGCAAATATTGACGGAATATGGGAATAGGGAAAAGGAAAGTTTCAAAGTTCAATTCATGAAGGAAAAACGATAATAAATGATAATAAAAACGAAAGCCATTTTATGAAGCTATGACGTATGTCCGTCGAAATGATAAGGAAAATGAGAGTGCACTTTCATGATGTTAAGACGAAGGAGCCTAAGATTGAGTGACAGTCATGCCAGATTTTCTTTAACGTTATCGTGTATCGTAGTTAATCTTATACAAATATTGTGTAAATATTAAAAGTTAGTAGTAGGTAGTATTAGTAAATATAAAATTGTACCCGTAGAACAAAACATATTTCTTTTACTGGAATTGGGTTCACTCAAAATAGGTAGTAGGTAATAAATCCTGCTTTTCTAGAAAATTCCCGTGAAGCTTCAAATTGATCTCCCAGCTTTGAGTAACAGCTTCATATAGCAATTCATTTCTGTTGTCTCAGCAAACCAAGCCATAACTCAGTTAACAGTACGCTGTAAGGATTGCGCGCACTTAATTCCTGTAACTATTAATAAGACTTACGCTAAACAACTTTGTGTGGGCAGTTGCTAATCCTAAAGCGGTGTTTACAGAGGATATGCAGGTGCAGATTACCTTCTGTAACCTGCGATGCAAACAGAGGGGCAACAAAAATTAAGTGCCTTCTGTTGCTCTCAAATGAATTGACAAGTTTCAATGATGTTTTTATATATTGGAAGTCTGGTCGGTGATGGTTCTTAGATGTATTTTATTAATATCTGTTCAACCATTTTGAAAGGATTAAGGTCTTGAATGATGTAGGAATCCGAGAGCTGTAAATATCTGAGGTTGAAGACAAGCTTCTTTTCATGTCTAATATTGTTGATAACAGGACGCTTACAATATTTACGTAGATAGTACAGTATTATAGAATAATGTAGAAGAAAAACACACTAAAAATCCAATAAATTCATCTCATTTGAAATAATAAATTGTAATAAATGTAAGAAAACAAGTTTATCGTATTCGACCTACGAAGCATGCAAATATTTTAATTTGCTACAACATGCTAACAAGAAAGTAGACAATTCTCATTTTTAAGATTCAGTTTTATGAAAAATAAAATGCTAAAATGATTGGTCATCTAAAATCAAAATTAGTTTTATTACTCGATTTCGTCAAAACTGTATTAGTAAATCAGGAAGCTCCAGCGTAAAGTATAATAAGATAATTTAAGTTTATGAAAAAGATATATTTTCATTTTCAAATCATGAAATGAAAGTGAACGCTCAAGATGAAAAAGGCCTAATTTGACATACATACGGGTATCTGTATGAATATTTATCTATCTTAGATCAAAGCGAAATATTACGTGGCAACGATTTGCAAATGGCTTTTGGTTAAAAAACTATTAGTGATATGATTACTATCTATTAATAAATGATTTATTGACGGGCATGGTGTAGGCTTGCATTGCTTCACTGTACTTACAAGCAAATTTCATTTTAAAATATTATGTAGCACACCGGACTTGGTGTCTGTATGGTGTAACAACTTTACGTTTACGTACGAATTTTTAAATTCACTTTAAAGTATTAATTTTTATAACAAGAACATAAAAGAAATTCTAAACAGCACCCTGCACAATTCACTCACACGCAAAAATATATTTATTTATTATTATAAATATAGAGGTAGGTATATAAAAAAAATTAAAAAAGAAGAGGAATCGATACCTAAAAAGACATATTATAAAACATATCATAAAGACATATTATATTTTAAATTACTTAACTTAATTTCGCAGTAACAGATTGTAAATTTAATTCAATTCAGATGCGTATTGTATGTAGGTAGGTCTTGACGTTGTTTTCTAATCATTTTGTCAACCTTTTCATAAAACTGCATGTAGCTTCCTTCTTTCCTTAAATAGTTAGAAATGTTCACCTCTAAACTGTTTCCTCTATATCACCCAGATCAATGACGGCTTTGTTCACATTATTGGTAATATTTTATATATAAATCGCTCAAATTTCCGGAGTATAAAATGCATATTTCACAGTCTATTTCGTTATAATTTTGCTAAATCTGTACCAATTTACTAGAACATGTTCCTAAAATGAGTGCGTGCAGAAACACCACGCTTGGTTGGTGTTATACTCGAGTCACGCCCTGCCTCCGAGCGATGATGGGTGAAGGGATCTTAATGTACTCTTGACACCGCTTGACATCTAGGAATACCTCATCACGGACGTTAGGCTAAACTGTCAGTTCCATACTGAGCTAGGTCACACGGTCAGACAGTCGCTCAAACAAATTGGTTTACAAATATACTATGATTTGTAATCACGATTCCTTTTGCCCACGATCTAGACTTGAAATACTGTTTATTATTTGTTTATCGCACCGATCTGCATCGAACTCTCATAACTCCGATAAATGCTCTCATTGTGCAGCGACATTCGCTATGATCCGACCGATACGTGTTCAACTTTGACCTGTGAAAATGCCAAACGTGGCAGGCGATTGTCCGCGTGAGAAAATTGACGAATGAAGAAATGTTCAACGTGCAAGGATCTTTCGAGCAGTCGCTGCGGGGCGGGGACGAGATCTCCCCCAGCGGCAACAAGACACTCGCAGCGTTGGCCAAGATACACAAACATTGTACCGGCAAAGCCCATGCTAATGGATGTGCCGACCATAAGCACAACCCCTTGATGAAATCGGATTCGAACACTAGCATTCAATCAAGGAAATCTTTCCGTGGAGGTCAGTGTATTATAGAAATTAAAGAAGCTGACAAGAACAATCACAACTTTGCGAAGAACAGTGACGGAGTTTTTACTAAAAGCTTTAGTAACAGTACGAGCTCTTATGAAGGCCACAGTGACACTGACTCCGAAAACACATCCAAGAGTCGTCCGGAGACGAATAAAACATTAGATCCGTGCGAGCGTCTCTTCGCTCAAAACACCAAGGCATCTTTGATGAAAACTGCTAGGATGCGCTACGCCGATGATAGCGTTATTTCGTCAAACCATGACGAAGTAGATGGCGAGAAAAAGCAACATTTCAACCGCACTCCGCTCAGAGCGAGTTATAGAGACAGAAAATCTGCGGTTGTTACTATAGAAGAAGTTAAATCCGACGGCTCGAACAATGACGAGGAATTGGCTAACGCGGAGCTATTTGGCGATAAAAGAAAGACCCCGACTCAGAATAAAATGGGTTTGCAACGCAAAGGCAGCGGCAATTCATTCACAAATGGGAAAACAAACGGAACGAAACCTCCTTGGAGAGGCGTTAGTAAAAACGGGACTCCAGAGTTTGTGAGGCAACCATCCTTGCGCGGGAGCATCAGGAAGAAAAACACGAAAAGTGACGGAGTGCCGTGGCGAAGGCTCTACGAACTTTCGTTGTGGAGAAAGTGCGGGGTGAGCTTCGCCGCGGTCGGGGCGGACACCGAGCGTGCTCTACTGAGACCGTGGAGCGAACTGTCTTCACAGCAGCACCCACCACCGGTAAGTCACCCGTCAATCTCAGTGCAGCCGCGAGCGTCGTCTGCACTTTGATATCTCACTTCGCTTATTTGGCGTTTGATTACTGCACCGTCCGCTTATCGATGGGGAGCTCACGAACTCGAATACCCATTATGTCTGGGAGGCGGTCACGCGATAACGTTTTCAATAATACCCCTTGTTTATATTGTAAATTATATTCTAATGCTACTTGCTTGAGTGGCTATCGCGATTTCATACACCATTCGTTTAAAATGGGTGAAGTTGCTTAATCTTATCTTGGCCACGTTACCACAGTGACGCACCTTTATTTGCTCTCAGATACAGACTCATAAATGGTCTATTCTATTTATATGAAAGAAAAAAGTTGAAGATAAAAGAGGTGCATTTTGAAATAAAAGAAGCAGAATCATGGCTATGAAATGCAACAATGTTAATATTCTGTATATGCTTTATAAAAAATATCTTTGTCGTGCAGTTTTTTTTATATCTTATTATGTGGAAATAAAAACCATGTTCATGTTGACAGTTTAATTGTATCTATCAAAGTCTCAGACATAAGGACATAGACAATTAGAAAATAACTAAAGAGTATGTAACATTTCTCCCCATTCACATAAGCATTACATTTCATCGATTAAGCGGCGCGGCGGCCTGACGGTCCTCTTGCTTTGGCGCAAAGTCGGTGCTGCCAATGAGCTAGGTGATCCGGAGCGTATGTCCACAGGGACTGTCGGTGCTGATGAGCCAGGCCCTCTACATTCTCTTTGAGCTGGAGAGAACGTTGTGTGCGGTGTTGATTTTGTAGACGCATCGTTAGGCGACAGGTGCCGTGGTGTATTAAGTCCTGCTTGTCGAGATGCAGACGGAGAGATCATCTCTGGTCCACAAGACTCGCTCATGTCGACAGGATGGTTGGGTCGCATATGATCAGCGTGGCGCCTTTTCTCCATGCCTTCAGGTGTAGTTACTACATATGAGTATCGATGAGTTCGTTTTGATACTACTGCTGGCTTCCAATTCTTTTCTATTTTCGTACGGATAAAAACTCGATCACCGGGTTTGTAATTGGGCGTTAGGTGATCTGAATTGATATTTGCTTCAATTTGCTTAAATTGTAACGATCTCTTCAGGTTAGGTCTCAAATTGTCCAGCAGGTTCGTTAGTCGGCGTCCAAACATCAGCTCTGATGGAGCCTTGCCTGTAGTATTATGAGGAGTATTCCGATACGTGATTAAAAAATTCTGCAGACGAACTTTTAGACTTGATCCATCGTCTCGGCTTGAAGACATTCTCGTCTTGAAAGTTCGAACAAGACGTTCAGCAAGGCCATTAGTTCTTGGATGATAAGGAGATGACCTTATATGTACAATACCTCTGCTATTGCAATACGTTTGAAAATCATGAGATGTGAACTGTGGGCCATTATCAGATACGATAAGCTGAGGCAAACCAAAAGTGGTAAACACGCTGTCAAGTTTTTCACAAAGTTTTATAGTGGTAGTTTTATTCATGGGTTTGACTTCAATCCATTTTGTTAAAGCATCGCACAGAATAAGCCAATATTTCCCTTCAAAAGGACCAGCAAAGTCCACATGAAGTCTTTCCCAAGGTTTATCTGGGACAGACCACGAGTATACAGGAAGTTCTGGAATATTTGGCCTGTTTTCCTGACATCTCGGGCATCTCTTGACGAACTGTTCTATGTCTTCATCCAGGGATGGCCACCACACGTAAAACGTGCCAAAGCTTTCATTGCCGATATTCCCGGGTGGCCTTTGTGTATATGTTTCAGAACCGCATGTCTTAAAGATTCCGGGATTATGATCCTGCCCTGCCACATAATAATGTTATTTTCTACTGACAATTCAGTTTGTTTTCGGAAAAACGGTTTCAGGTCATTTGGAACGGAATGCATGCGCCAACCGTTCTTAATATAAGTGGATACCTTGCTAAGAATTTCATCTTTTTGTGTTCGCTCTCGTATTATTTCCTGTGTCAATGTAAGATCTGCTGCAAAACCAGCATGTAAATGTGCTACAATTCTATGTATACCTTTCTCAGCTTCAGATGGGTTTTCCTCAGAATTAGGCAGTCTTGAAAGGCAATCAGCAATTAAGTTATTTTGTCCTTTTGTATACATTATATCATAATCATAGCTGCCAATTAGAAGAGCCCAATGAGTGAGGCGATTGTTCACCAATTTATGTAAATTCCTTTGTGTTCCCAGTAAGTGTATCAGAGGCTTATGATCTGTTACGAGTGTAAACTTCGTCCCTCGTACATACTGATCAAATTTCTTAACGCCAAAGAAAATTGCTAGTGCTTCACGATCTATCACTGAATATTTGCTTTCTGCTGGCCTTAGTTTGCGAGAAGCAAATGCGATAATTTGATCTTTGTTTCCTTCTTTGTGGTACAAAACTGCACCAACTCCTTTTTCAGATGCGTCAGTTGCCAGATATAAAGGACGTTTTTCTTCAAAAGCTATAAGTGGCCTGCATTTAACAATACGAGCCTTTGCTTCTTCAAAAATTCTGTTCTCGTGTGAAGTCCACCGCCATTCACGGCGTGATCCTGTCAGCTCATGAAGGTCCGCACAAAGACTGTGTAGGTGTGGGACAAACCGTTCATAAAAATTGATTAGTCCTAGAAAAGATCTCAGTTCTTGTGCATTCATTGGTGGTGAAGCCTTTAATATTGAATCTGTTTTCGCTTTTGCTGGACGTACACCGTCTTTGCTAATTGTGTGCCCAAGGTACTCAATTTCTGGTTGTAAAAATGAGCATTTCTTTAGGTTTACCTTAAGACCAGCTTCCATAAGTTTTTTGAAAACCTGTGAGAGTGTTTGCAAGTGTTCTGCATCATTTTTACCTGTTATTGCTATGTCATCGAAGTAAACAGCTACATTAGGTAAATCTCCTAATAGATTGTCCAGGTAACGTTGAAAAATAGAAGGTGCTGTTGAAATTCCAAAGGGCATTCTGGGCTATGTGAACTTGGCACCCGACCTTGAAAAAATTTAATTTTTTTTGCGCTATTCGATAGATTTACGTTTGTAGTTGTTTGTAGTGAAACTATTTTCGTTTGTAGTTAAACCAAAAAAAAGTTATGACGAGTCAAAAAAAAGCTGGCACCCGACTTTGAAAAAATTAACTTTTTTTTGTGGTTATCGGTAGATATAGGTTTGTAGAGGTTTGTAGTGAAACTATTTTCGTTTGTAGTTAAACCAAAAAAAAGTTATGACGAGTTAAAAAAAATTCTCTCAAACTTTAAAAAATTAACTTTTTTTCGTGATTTTCGATAGATATAGGGCAGTAGAGGTTTGTAGTGAAACTATTTTCGTTTGTAGTTAAACCAAAAAAAAGTTATGACGAGTTAAAAAAATTCTCTAAAACTTTAAAAAATTAACTTTTTTTGTGATTTTCGATAGATATAGGGTAGTAGAGGTTGGTAGTGAAACTTTTGCGCTACTACAAACGAATACGAGTAACTACAAACGAAATCCAATCTACTACAAACGATTTTGAGATACTACAAACGAATACGAGTTACTACAAACGAAATCCAATCTACTACAAACGATTTTTAGCTACTACAAACGAATACGAGTTACTACAAACGAAATCCAATCTACTACAAACGATTTTAACCTACTACAAACGAATTCGAGTAACTACAAACGAAATCCCATCTACTACAAACGATTTTGACCTACTACAAACGAATTCGAGTAACTACAAACGAAATCCAATCTACTACAAACGATTTTGACCTATTACAAACGAATTGGAGTAACTACAAACGAAATCCAATCTACTACAAACGATTTTTAGCTACTACAAACGAATACGAGATACTACAAACGAAATCCAATGTACTACAAACGATTTTTAGCTACTACAAACGAATACGAGTTACTACAAACGAAATCCAATCTACTACAAACGATTTTTAGCTACTACAAACGAATTCGAGTTACTACAAACGAAATCCAATCTACTACAAACGATTTTTAGCTACTACAAACGAATACGAGTTACTACAAACGAAATCCAATCTACTACAAACGATTTTTAGCTACTACAAACGAATTCGAGTAACTACAAACGAAATCCAATCTACTACAAACGATTTTTAGCTACTACAAACGAATACGAGTTACTACAAACGAAATCCAATCTACTACAAACCATTTTTAGCTACTACAAACGAATTCGAGTAACTACAAACGAAATCCAACCTACTACAAACGATTTTTAGCTACTACAAACGAATCTAGTAGAGAGTTTTAGTAGAGAGAATTTTTTTTAACTCGTCATAACTTTTTTTTTGTTTAACTACAAACGAAAATAGTTTCACTACAAACCTCTACAAACCTATATCTACCGATAACCACAAAAAAAAGTTAATTTTTTCAGAAAAAAAATAATTAATTTTTTCGTTTTAATTATTTTTTTTCTGAAAAAATTAACTTTTTTTTGTGGTTATCGGTAGATATAGGTTTGTAGAGGTTTGTAGTGAAACTATTTTCGTTTGTAGTTAAACCAAAAAAAAGTTATGACGAGTTAAAAAAATTCTCTCAAACTTTAAAAAATTAACTTTTTTCGTGATTTTCGATAGATATAGGGCAGTAGAGGTTGGTAGTGAAACTTTTGCGTTACTACAAACGAATACGAGTATTTATAGTTACTCGAATTCGTTTGTAGTAGGTCAAAATCGTTTGTAGTAGATGGGATTTCGTTTGTAGTTACTCGAATTCGTTTGTAGTAGGTTAAAATCGTTTGTAGTAGATTGGATTTCGTTTGTAGTAACTCGTATTCGTTTGTAGTAGGTAAAAATCGTTTGTAGTAGATTGGATTTCGTTTGTAGTTACTCGAATTCGTTTGCAGTAGCTAAAAATCGTTTGTAGTAGATTGGATTTCGTTTGTAGTTACTCGAATTCGTTTGTAGTAGCTAAAAATCGTTTGTAGTAGATTGGATTTCGTTTGTAGTTACTCGAATTCGTTTGTAGTAGGTCAAAATTGTTTGTAGTAGATTGGATTTCGTTTGTAGTAACTCGAATTCGTTTGTAGTAGCTAAAAATCGTTTGTAGTAGATTGGATTTCGTTTGTAGTAACTCGAATTCGTTTGTAGTCGGTCAAAATCGTTTGTAGTAGATTGGATTTCGTTTGTAGTTACTCCAATTCGTTTGTAGTAACGCAAAAGTTTCACTACCAACCTCTACTGCCCTATATCTATCGAAAATCACGAAAAAAGTTAATTTTTTAAAGTTTGAGAGAATTTTTTTTAACTCGTCATAACTTTTTTTTGGTTTAACTACAAACGAAAATAGTTTCACTACAAACCTCTACAAACCTATATCTACCGATAACCACAAAAAAAAAGTTAATTTTTTCAGAAAAAAAATAATTAAAACGAAAAAATTAATTATTTTTTTTCTGAAAAAATTAACTTTTTTTGTGGTTATCGGTAGATATAGGTTTGTAGAGAAACTATTTTCGTTTGTAGTTAAACCAAAAAAAAGTTATGACGAGTTAAAAAAAATTCTCTCAAACTTTAAAAAATTAACTTTTTTTCGTGATTTTCGATAGATATAGGGCAGTAGAGGTTTGTAGTGAAACTATTTTCGTTTGTAGTTAAACCAAAAAAAAGTTATGACGAGTTAAAAAAATTCTCTCAAACTTTAAAAAATTAACTTTTTTCGTGATTTTCGATAGATATAGGGTAGTAGAGGTTGGTAGTGAAACTTTTGCGCTACTACAAACGAATACGAGTAACTACAAACGAAATCCAATCTACTACAAACGATTTTTAGCTACTACAAACGAATACGAGTTACTACAAACGAAATCCAATCTACTACAAACGATTTTTAGCTACTACAAACGAATTCGAGTTACTACAAACGAAATCCAATCTACTACAAACTATTTTTAGCTACTACAAACGAATACGAGTTACTACAAACGAAATCCAATCTACTACAAACGATTTTTAGGTACTACAAACGAATTCGAGTAACTACAAACGAAATCCAATCTACTACAAACGATTTTTAGCTACTACAAACGAATACGAGTTACTACAAACGAAATCCAATCTACTACAAACGATTTTGACCTACTACAAACGAATTCGAGTAACTACAAACGAAATCCAATCTACTACAAACGATTTTGACCTACTACAAACGAATTCGAGTTACTACAAACGAAATCCAATCTACTACAAACAATTTTGACCTACTACAAACGAATTCGAGTAACTACAAACGAAATCCAATCTACTACAAACGATTTTTAGCTACTACAAACGAATTCGAGTAACTACAAACGAAATCCAATCTACTACAAACGATTTTTAGCTACTGCAAACGAATTCGAGTAACTACAAACGAAATCCAATCTACTACAAACGATTTTGAGATACTACAAACGAATACGAGTTACTACAAACGAAATCCAATCTACTACAAACGATTTTTACCTACTACAAACGAATACGAGTTACTACAAACGAAATCCAATCTACTACAAACGATTTTAACCTACTACAAACGAATTCGAGTAACTACAAACGAAATCCCATCTACTACAAACGATTTTGACCTACTACAAACGAATTCGAGTAACTATAAATACTCGTATTCGTTTGTAGTAACGCAAAAGTTTCACTACCAACCTCTACTGCCCTATATCTATCGAAAATCACGAAAAAAGTTAATTTTTTAAAGTTTGAGAGAATTTTTTTAACTCGTCATAACTTTTTTTTGGTTTAACTACAAACGAAAATAGTTTCACTACAAACCTATATCTACCGATAACCACAAAAAAAAGTTAATTTTTTCAGAAAAAAAATAATTAATTTTTTCGTTTTAATTATTTTTTTTCTGAAAAAATTAACTTTTTTTTGTGGTTATCGGTAGATATAGGTTTGTAGAGGTTTGTAGTGAAACTATTTTCGTTTGTAGTTAAACCAAAAAAAAGTTATGACGAGTTAAAAAAAATTCTCTCAAACTTTAAAAAATTAACTTTTTTCGTGATTTTCGATAGATATAGGGCAGTAGAGGTTGGTAGTGAAACTTTTGCGTTACTACAAACGAATTGGAGTAACTACAAACGAAATCCAATCTACTACAAACGATTTTGACCGACTACAAACGAATTCGAGTTACTACAAACGAAATCCAATCTACTACAAACGATTTTTAGCTACTACAAACGAATTCGAGTTACTACAAACGAAATCCAATCTACTACAAACGATTTTTAGATACTACAAACGAATACGAGATACTACAAACAAAATCCAATGTACTACAAACGATTTTTAGCTACTACAAACGAATTCGAGTTACTACAAACGAAATCCAATCTACTACAAACGATTTTTAGCTACTACAAACGAATACGAGTTACTACAAACGAAATCCAATCTACTACAAACGATTTTTAGGTACTACAAACGAATTCGAGTAACTACAAACGAAATCCAATCTACTACAAACGATTTTTAGCTACTACAAACGAATCTAGTAGAGAGTTTTAGTAGAGAGAATTTTTTTTAACTCGTCATAACTTTTTTTTGGTTTAACTACAAACGAAAATAGTTTCACTACAAACCTCTACAAACCTATATCTACCGATAACCACAAAAAAAGTTAATTTTTTCAGAAAAAAAATAATTAAAACGAAAAAATTAATTATTTTTTTTCTGAAAAAATTAACTTTTTTTTGTGGTTATCGGTAGATATAGGTTTGTAGAGGTTTGTAGTGAAACTATTTTCGTTTGTAGTTAAACCAAAAAAAAGTTATGACGAGTTAAAAAAATTCTTTAAAACTTTAAAAAATTAACTTTTTTCGTGATTTTCGATAGATATAGGGCAGTAGAGGTTGGTAGTGAAACTTTTGCGTTACTACAAACGAATACGAGTATTTATAGTTACTCGAATTCGTTTGTAGTAGGTCAAAATCGTTTGTAGTAGATGGGATTTCGTTTGTAGTAACTCGTATTCGTTTGTAGTATCTCAAAATCGTTTGTAGTAGATTGGATTTCGTTTGTAGTAACTCGAATTCGTTTGTAGTACCTAAAAATCGTTTGTAGTAGATTGGATTTCGTTTGTAGTTACTCGAATTCGTTTGTAGTAGCTAAAAATCGTTTGTAGTAGATTGGATTTCGTTTGTAGTTACTCGAATTCGTTTGTAGTAGGTCAAAATTGTTTGTAGTAGATTGGATTTCGTTTGTAGTAACTCGAATTCGTTTGTAGTAGCTAAAAATCGTTTGTAGTAGATTGGATTTCGTTTGTAGTAACTCGAATTCGTTTGTAGTACCTAAAAATCGTTTGTAGTAGATTGGATTTCGTTTGTAGTTACTCGAATTCGTTTGTAGTACCTAAAAATCGTTTGTAGTAGATTGGATTTCGTTTGTAGTAACTCGTATTCGTTTGTAGTAGCTAAAAATAGTTTGTAGTAGATTGGATTTCGTTTGTAGTAACTCGAATTCGTTTGTAGTAGCTAAAAATCGTTTGTAGTAGATTGGATTTCGTTTGTAGTAACTCGTATTCGTTTGTAGTAGCTAAAAATCGTTTGTAGTACATTGGATTTTGTTTGTAGTATCTCGTATTCGTTTGTAGTAGCTAAAAATCGTTTGTAGTAGATTGGATTTCGTTTGTAGTAACTCGAATTCGTTTGTAGTAGCTAAAAATCGTTTGTAGTAGATTGGATTTCGTTTGTAGTAACTCGTATTCGTTTGTAGTAGGTTAAAATCGTTTGTAGTAGATTGGATTTCGTTTGTAGTAACTCGTATTCGTTTGTAGTAGCTAAAAATCGTTTGTAGTAGATTGGATTTCGTTTGTAGTAACTCGTATTCGTTTGTAGTAGCTAAAAATCGTTTGTAGTAGATTGGATTTCGTTTGTAGTAACTCGTATTCGTATGTAGTAGCTAAAAATCGTTTGTAGTAGATTGGATTTCGTTTGTAGTAGCTCGAATTCGTTTGTAGTCGGTCAAAATCGTTTGTAGTAGATTGGATTTCGTTTGTAGTTACTCCAATTCGTTTGTAGTAGCTAAAAATCGTTTGTAGTAGATTGGATTTCGTTTGTAGTTACTCGAATTCGTTTGCAGTAGCTAAAAATCGTTTGTAGTACATTGGATTTCGTTTGTAGTATCTCGTATTCGTTTGTAGTAGCTAAAAATCGTTTGTAGTAGATTGGATTTCGTTTGTAGTTACTCGTATTCGTTTGTAGTAGCGCAAAAGTTTCACTACCAACCTCTACTACCCTATATCTATCGAAAATCACAAAAAAAAGTTAATTTTTTAAAGTTTGAGAGAATTTTTTTTAACTCGTCATAACTTTTTTTTGGTTTAACTACAAACGAAAATAGTTTCACTACAAACCTCTACAAACCTATATCTACCGATAACCACAAAAAAAAGTTAATTTTTTCAGAAAAAAAATAATTAAAACGAAAAAATTAATTATTTTTTTTCTGAAAAAATTAACTTTTTTGTGGTTATCGGTAGATATAGGTTTGTAGAGGTTTGTAGTGAAACTATTTTCGTTTGTAGTTAAACCAAAAAAAAGTTATGACGAGTTAAAAAAAATTCTCTCAAACTTTAAAAAATTAACTTTTTTTCGTGATTTTCGATAGATATAGGGCAGTAGAGGTTTGTAGTGAAACTATTTTCGTTTGTAGTTAAACCAAAAAAAAGTTATGACGAGTTAAAAAAATTCTCTCAAACTTTAAAAAATTAACTTTTTTCGTGATTTTCGATAGATATAGGGCAGTAGAGGTTGGTAGTGAAACTTTTGCGTTACTACAAACGAATACGAGTATTTATAGTTACTCGAATTCGTTTGTAGTAGGTCAAAATCGTTTGTAGTAGATGGGATTTCGTTTGTAGTTACTCGAATTCGTTTGTAGTAGGTTAAAATCGTTTGTAGTAGATTGGATTTCGTTTGTAGTAACTCGTATTCGTTTGTAGTAGCTAAAAATCGTTTGTAGTAGATTGGATTTCGTTTGTAGTAACTCGTATTCGTTTGTAGTATCTCAAAATCGTTTGTAGTAGATTGGATTTCGTTTGTAGTTACTCGAATTCGTTTGTAGTAGGTCAAAATTGTTTGTAGTAGATTGGATTTCGTTTGTAGTAACTCGAATTCGTTTGTAGTAGCTAAAAATCGTTTGTAGTAGATTGGATTTCGTTTGTAGTTACTCGAATTCGTTTGTAGCAGGTCAAAATTGTTTGTAGTAGATTGGATTTCGTTTGTAGTAACTCGAATTCGTTTGTAGTAGCTAAAAATCGTTTGTAGTAGATTGGATTTCGTTTGTAGTAACTCGTATTCGTTTGTAGTATCTCAAAATCGTTTGTAGTAGATTGGATTTCGTTTGTAGTAACTCGAATTCGTTTGTAGTACCTAAAAATCGTTTGTAGTAGATTGGATTTCGTTTGTAGTTACTCGAATTCGTTTGTAGTAGCTAAAAATCGTTTGTAGTAGATTGGATTTCGTTTGTAGTAACTCGTATTCGTTTGTAGTAGCTAAAAATCGTTTGTAGTACATTGGATTTTGTTTGTAGTATCTCGTATTCGTTTGTAGTAGTTAAAAATCGTTTGTAGTAGATTGGATTTCGTTTGTAGTAACTCGAATTCGTTTGTAGTAGCTAAAAATCGTTTGTAGTAGATTGGATTTCGTTTTAGTAACTCGTATTCGTATGTAGTAGCTAAAAATCGTTTGTAGTAGATTGGATTTCGTTTGTAGTAACTCGAATTCGTTTGTAGTCGGTCAAAATCGTTTGTAGTAGATTGGATTTCGTTTGTAGTTACTCCAATTCGTTTGTAGTAGCTAAAAATCGTTTGTAGTAGATTGGATTTCGTTTGTAGTTACTCGAATTCGTTTGCAGTAGCTAAAAATCGTTTGTAGTACATTGGATTTCGTTTGTAGTATCTCGTATTCGTTTGTAGTAGCTAAAAATCGTTTGTAGTAGATTGGATTTCGTTTGTAGTTACTCGTATTCGTTTGTAGTAGCGCAAAAGTTTCACTACCAACCTCTACTACCCTATATCTATCGAAAATCACAAAAAAAAGTTAATTTTTTAAAGTTTGAGAGAATTTTTTTAACTCGTCATAACTTTTTTTTGGTTTAACTACAAACGAAAATAGTTTCACTACAAACCTCTACAAACCTATATCTACCGATAACCACAAAAAAAAGTTAATTTTTTCAGTAAAATAATAATTAATTTTTTCATTTTAATTATTTTTTTCTGAAAAAATTAACTTTTTTTGTGGTTATCGGTAGATATAGGTTTGTAGAGGTTTGTAGTGAAGTTATTTTCGTTTGTAGTTAAACAAAAAAAAAGTTATGACGAGTTTAAAAAAATTCTCTCTACTAAAACTCTCTACTAGATTCGTTTGTAGTAGCTATAAATCGTTTGTAGTAGGTTGGATTTCGTTTGTAGTTACTCGAATTCGTTTGTAGTAGCTAAAAATCGTTTGTAGTAGATTGGATTTCGTTTGTAGTAACTCGTATTCGTTTGTAGTAGCTAAAAATCGTTTGTAGTAAATTGGATTTCGTTTGTAGTAACTCGAATTCGTTTGTAGTAGCTAAAAATCGTTTGTAGTAGATTGGATTTCGTTTGTAGTAACTCGTATTCGTTTGTAGTAGCTAAAAATCGTTTGTAGTACATTGGATTTCGTTTGTAGTATCTCGTATTCGTTTGTAGTAGCTAAAAATCGTTTGTAGTAGATTGGATTTCGTTTGTAGTTACTCCAATTCGTTTGTAATAGGTCAAAATCGTTTGTAGTAGATTGGATTTCGTTTGTAGTTACTCGAATTCGTTTGTAGTAGGTCAAAATCGTTTGTAGTAGATGGGATTTCGTTTGTAGTTACTCGAATTCGTTTGTAGTAGGTTAAAATCGTTTGTAGTAGATTGGATTTCGTTTGTAGTAACTCGTATTCGTTTGTAGTAGCTAAAAATCGTTTGTAGTAGATTGGATTTCGTTTGTAGTAACTCGTATTCGTTTGTAGTATCTCAAAATCGTTTGTAGTAGATTGGATTTCGTTTGTAGTTACTCGTATTCGTTTGTAGTAGCGCAAAAGTTTCACTACCAACCTCTACTACCCTATATCTATCGAAAATCACAAAAAAAGTTAATTTTTTAAAGTTTGAGAGAATTTTTTTAACTCGTCATAACTTTTTTTTGGTTTAACTACAAATGAAAATAGTTTCACTACAAACCTCTACTGCCCTATATCTATCGAAAATCACGAAAAAAGTTAATTTTTTAAAGTTTGAGAGAATTTTTTTTAACTCGTCATAACTTTTTTTTGGTTTAACTACAAACGAAAATAGTTTCACTACAAACCTCTACAAACCTATATCTACCGATAACCACAAAAAAAAGTTAATTTTTTCAGTAAAATAATAATTAATTTTTTCATTTTAATTATTTTTTTCTGAAAAAATTAACTTTTTTTGTGGTTATCGGTAGATATAGGTTTGTAGAGGTTTGTAGTGAAGTTATTTTCGTTTGTAGTTAAACAAAAAAAAAGTTATGACGAGTTAAAAAAAATTCTCTCTACTAAAACTCTCTACTAGATTCGTTTGTAGTAGCTATAAATCGTTTGTAGTAGGTTGGATTTCGTTTGTAGTTACTCGAATTCGTTTGTAGTAGCTAAAAATCGTTTGTAGTAGATTGGATTTCGTTTGTAGTAACTCGTATTCGTTTGTAGTAGCTAAAAATCGTTTGTAGTAAATTGGATTTCGTTTGTAGTAACTCGAATTCGTTTGTAGTAGCTAAAAATCGTTTGTAGTAGATTGGATTTCGTTTGTAGTAACTCGTATTCGTTTGTAGTAGCTAAAAATCGTTTGTAGTACATTGGATTTCGTTTGTAGTATCTCGTATTCGTTTGTAGTAGCTAAAAATCGTTTGTAGTAGATTGGATTTCGTTTGTAGTTACTCCAATTCGTTTGTAATAGGTCAAAATCGTTTGTAGTAGATTGGATTTCGTTTGTAGTTACTCGAATTCGTTTGTAGTAGGTCAAAATCGTTTGTAGTAGATGGGATTTCGTTTGTAGTTACTCGAATTCGTTTGTAGTAGGTTAAAATCGTTTGTAGTAGATTGGATTTCGTTTGTAGTAACTCGTATTCGTTTGTAGTAGCTAAAAATCGTTTGTAGTAGATTGGATTTCGTTTGTAGTAACTCGTATTCGTTTGTAGTAGCTAAAAATCGTTTGTAGTAGATTGGATTTCGTTTGTAGTTACTCGTATTCGTTTGTAGTAGCGCAGAAGTTTCACTACCAACCTCTACTACCCTATATCTATCGAAAATCACAAAAAAAGTTAATTTTTTAAAGTTTGAGAGAATTTTTTTAACTCGTCATAACTTTTTTTTGGTTTAACTACAAACGAAAATAGTTTCACTACAAACCTCTACAAACCTATATCTACCGATAACCACAAAAAAAAGTTAATTTTTTCAGTAAAATAATAATTAATTTTTTCATTTTAATTATTTTTTTCTGAAAAAATTAACTTTTTTTGTGGTTATCGGTAGATATAGGTTTGTAGAGGTTTGTAGTGAAGTTATTTTCGTTTGTAGTTAAACAAAAAAAAAGTTATGACGAGTTTAAAAAAATTCTCTCTACTAAAACTCTCTACTAGATTCGTTTGTAGTAGCTATAAATCGTTTGTAGTAGGTTGGATTTCGTTTGTAGTTACTCGAATTCGTTTGTAGTAGCTAAAAATCGTTTGTAGTAGATTGGATTTCGTTTGTAGTAACTCGTATTCGTTTGTAGTAGCTAAAAATCGTTTGTAGTAAATTGGATTTCGTTTGTAGTAACTCGAATTCGTTTGTAGTAGCTAAAAATCGTTTGTAGTAGATTGGATTTCGTTTGTAGTAACTCGTATTCGTTTGTAGTAGCTAAAAATCGTTTGTAGTACATTGGATTTCGTTTGTAGTATCTCGTATTCGTTTGTAGTAGCTAAAAATCGTTTGTAGTAGATTGGATTTCGTTTGTAGTTACTCCAATTCGTTTGTAATAGGTCAAAATCGTTTGTAGTAGATTGGATTTCGTTTGTAGTTACTCGAATTCGTTTGTAGTAGGTCAAAATCGTTTGTAGTAGATGGGATTTCGTTTGTAGTTACTCGAATTCGTTTGTAGTAGGTTAAAATCGTTTGTAGTAGATTGGATTTCGTTTGTAGTAACTCGTATTCGTTTGTAGTAGCTAAAAATCGTTTGTAGTAGATTGGATTTCGTTTGTAGTAACTCGTATTCGTTTGTAGTATCTCAAAATCGTTTGTAGTAGATTGGATTTCGTTTGTAGTTACTCGTATTCGTTTGTAGTAGCGCAAAAGTTTCACTACCAACCTCTACTACCCTATATCTATCGAAAATCACAAAAAAAGTTAATTTTTTAAAGTTTGAGAGAATTTTTTTAACTCGTCATAACTTTTTTTTGGTTTAACTACAAACGAAAATAGTTTCACTACAAACCTCTACTGCCCTATATCTATCGAAAATCACGAAAAAAGTTAATTTTTTAAAGTTTGAGAGAATTTTTTTTAACTCGTCATAACTTTTTTTTGGTTTAACTACAAACGAAAATAGTTTCACTACAAACCTCTACAAACCTATATCTACCGATAACCACAAAAAAAAGTTAATTTTTTCAGTAAAATAATAATTAATTTTTTCATTTTAATTATTTTTTTCTGAAAAAATTAACTTTTTTTGTGGTTATCGGTAGATATAGGTTTGTAGAGGTTTGTAGTGAAGTTATTTTCGTTTGTAGTTAAACAAAAAAAAAGTTATGACGAGTTAAAAAAAATTCTCTCTACTAAAACTCTCTACTAGATTCGTTTGTAGTAGCTATAAATCGTTTGTAGTAGGTTGGATTTCGTTTGTAGTTACTCGAATTCGTTTGTAGTAGCTAAAAATCGTTTGTAGTAGATTGGATTTCGTTTGTAGTAACTCGTATTCGTTTGTAGTAGCTAAAAATCGTTTGTAGTAAATTGGATTTCGTTTGTAGTAACTCGAATTCGTTTGTAGTAGCTAAAAATCGTTTGTAGTAGATTGGATTTCGTTTGTAGTAACTCGTATTCGTTTGTAGTAGCTAAAAATCGTTTGTAGTACATTGGATTTCGTTTGTAGTATCTCGTATTCGTTTGTAGTAGCTAAAAATCGTTTGTAGTAGATTGGATTTCGTTTGTAGTTACTCCAATTCGTTTGTAATAGGTCAAAATCGTTTGTAGTAGATTGGATTTCGTTTGTAGTTACTCGAATTCGTTTGTAGTAGGTCAAAATCGTTTGTAGTAGATGGGATTTCGTTTGTAGTTACTCGAATTCGTTTGTAGTAGGTTAAAATCGTTTGTAGTAGATTGGATTTCGTTTGTAGTAACTCGTATTCGTTTGTAGTAGCTAAAAATCGTTTGTAGTAGATTGGATTTCGTTTGTAGTAACTCGTATTCGTTTGTAGTAGCTAAAAATCGTTTGTAGTAGATTGGATTTCGTTTGTAGTTACTCGTATTCGTTTGTAGTAGCGCAGAAGTTTCACTACCAACCTCTACTACCCTATATCTATCGAAAATCACAAAAAAAGTTAATTTTTTAAAGTTTGAGAGAATTTTTTTAACTCGTCATAACTTTTTTTTGGTTTAACTACAAACGAAAATAGTTTCACTACAAACCTCTACTGCCCTATATCTATCGAAAATCACGAAAAAAAGTTAATTTTTTAAAGTTTGAGAGAATTTTTTTTAACTCGTCATAACTTTTTTTTGGTTTAACTACAAACGAAAATAGTTTCACTACAAACCTCTACAAACCTATATCTACCGATAACCACAAAAAAAAGTTAATTTTTTCAAAGTCGGGTGCCAGCTTTTTTTTGACTCGTCATAACTTTTTTTTGGTTTAACTACAAACGAAAATAGTTTCACTACAAACCTCTACTGCCCTATATCTATCGAAAATCACGAAAAAAAGTTAATTTTTTAAAGTTTGAGAGAATTTTTTTTAACTCGTCATAACTTTTTTTTGGTTTAACTACAAACGAAAATAGTTTCACTACAAACCTCTACAAACCTATATCTACCGATAACCACAAAAAAAAGTTAATTTTTTCAAAGTCGGGTGCCAGCTTTTTTTTGACTCGTCATATCTTTTTTTTGGTTTAACTACAAACGAAAATAGTTTCACTACAAACAACTACAAACGTAAATCTATCGAATAGCGCAAAAAAAATTAAATTTTTTCAAGGTCGGGTGCCAAGTTCACATAGCCGGCATTCTGTTATATTGGTAATAGCCTTTGTGTGTTGAGATAGTTAAGTACTTTTTTGAACCTGGAGCAATTTCAAATTGCAGGTAAGCATCTTTTAAATCAATTTTTGTAAATCTTTGACCATTGGCTAGCTTTTGTCGCAGTAAATCAAATAGAGGTATTGGATGTGCGTGTTCAATTAAAACAGGGTTTATGGTACTGCGATAATCGCCACATATTCTCACCTGCCCTGTAGGTTTGATAACGTTTACTGTAGGCGTTGCCCATTCCACAGGTGTTAAGTTAGGGTCAACCTGCTTTATAATACCTTCTGAAACAAGGCGATCTAATTCTAGCTCTATGTTTTTTTTAATACCAAATTTTATCGGTCTTGCTGGTATGTGTACAGGTTGTGCTCCTGTTTTGATGTGTATGTTAACTTGATAGTCTTTGACTTTACCCAGTTTACCGTCAAATAGTGTACTGTGTTTGTTTAGTACTTGTTTAAGTGTGGTTGATGCAGTATTCTTGATTGAGTATACTGGTTTTGGAAATTCCATACCGAAAATCTCACTCCAGTGCAAACCAAATAGCATTGGATCTGCGTGATCCATGACTATTACCGTAAGTATTTTATGTTTCCCATCAACTTCTACGTTAACGTCATTTAACCCTTTAGGTTTTAGTGTGTGATTGCCATAGGCTCGTAATTTCGGCGCTGCAGTTAAAGGCGGTGTTCCTATCTTTCTCCAAAACGATGAGCTTATAATGGAATACGTTGAGCCTGGATCCCAGTCCATCGTGCAGCTAATACCGTTGATGTGAACGTCAATCTTTTTACAGTCTTTGTTTCGTTTTCTTGTAATATTGTAAACGTTTTCTTCCTCATTGTCACTTTCATCTGATGTAGACGCTTGTGACGATCCTGAAAAGTTGCTATTGTAATCAACTTTGTGTAGTTTAGATTTTTGAACGAATTTTTTCTTTCCCGGAGAAGGAGAAATGTACGCCCTGCCACTCTTTATGCAGCAATATTCGAAGTGTCCGCCAGTGTTGCATTCGTTGCATGTATGGTCTTTCGCTGGGCATTTATATAGATTATGTTTTTCGTGTTTTCCACAGCGCAAACATTGTGTAGAGCGAATTTTTCGTGATGTGTATGCGTTTGTTTTGTAATGGTTCGGTGTAGTTGGGTTACGTGACGGTGGCTTTTTAATTTTATTGACAGGTGATGTAGGTATATCGTTTTCGGCTTGCTCTCTTGATTGAGCTACACAAAAAATTTGTGAAAATGTCACTTCTACTATTTTGCCATCTGTAAGCTCTTGTAGATCTGGCCATTTTTGTTTCAAGTCTGTCTGTAGTTCAGTGTGATTAAGACCAGTAGCAAAACGGTCTCGTATTTGCCGTTCTAGCAAGGCGTCGTCATACCCACAGTCTCTGCAAAGTTCCTTGAGTCTGCCGGCATAATGTTCCATTGATTCTGCGTCTTGTCTCACACAGTTCCAAAATTCTGTCAGAGCTTTGTATCTAGTCCTCTTTATCCTATATAGGTCAAGTAGCTTTGTCCGGATGTCCTCATATGAACTCGTCTCGAATATAGGTGTTAAAGCTATCTTCACCTCACGGAAGACTTCTGCGGTGAGACAGTTTAACAAAAGGTCTTTTTTCATGTCATTTTCGATGGAGAAGGTTTGACATTTGGCTTCAAAATATTCTATAAAATCTTCGACGCGCTTGTCGGGATTGAATTTCTCCATGTCGAAATTTTTGAAGATGCCTGCTCTGTTAGTGAGTGTTTTCTTTAGTCCTCGTCGCCACTTTTATATCTTATTATGTGGAAATAAAAACCATGTTCATGTTGACAGTTTAATTGCATCTATCAAAGTCTCAGGCATAAGGACATAGACAATTAGAAAATAACTAAAGAGTATGTAACATTTTTGTTTTAAGTTTAATCTTTCTATAGGTTTGTCGGTGTGTGATATCTAACAAGATGGGTGCAGTATTTATTATTTATCATCGCAGTGCGTGGGCGGGCGCGTATCACAATATTACGCTAATCAATAATGAGAGGAAAATTTAACTTTCACAATGTTTCTCTTTTCCAAACGTCTTTCGAATATCATAGTCGTCGTAGTTGCTACACTCGTATGTGGTTACAACCAGTTCGCCGTAAACAATCTTACCTTAGTCACCTATATAAGGCAGTCTGCATTTGCAATTCTTTCTAGACCACTTTCGTTTTCTAGTGATCACGAGCACTGGGGTCACGCGTACTCTACGTAATATTCGGCGACCATATGCGGTAACAGCGCAACTGTTACCTCGTCTGTAACTGTCTCGATAATACTAGCTTCGATGATAATACTAGTGTTAAGTCACCTCGGGCGCAGCTGTAGGCGGAGAGACGTGATCGCGGGAGCTGTTACATTTTCACCGTGGGACCGTGTGATTTACCTATTTGATAAGTATTGGACTCCCCGTGGCTTGGTGCTTGCTTTGAAAGTTTCGTAAAAGACGTGTTGACATGTTTCTTCATGTTGGCACGCACTTGTTATTGACAAATATTGTAGCGAGTTTATTTGAGATTTTCAAAATAAAAAGTAATGTGATTAACTGATAGCAACACCACACGGTTAGGTTCGTTCCGCGAACTTTTTTCTCCATGTAGCTTTTTCCCCGAGTCTTATTTTTCCGCGTCTCTTTTAAAGTCTAATTTTTCCGGAATTACTTTTTTTGCGTTGCTTTTTATAATAGTCATTAAAAAAATTCATAGCACTTCCACTCAAACCTTTTTGAATTTCTGATGTTTTATCAATATTCCATAAATATCATTCGGCAACATCCGAACACGGATTCAAATCAATATTGCTAGTTCCGAGAGAAAACTTGAGATGGTAAGTCTTTTTTCATACGCTTTTTACATAGGTTTTGTCTTACGATGATTAAATCCGTTTGACTCAAGTGCAATTCATTGAATTATTAGCCGAGTCCCCTAAGCTGCTTATTTCTAAGTTTCTTCCAGATTTCCTTGTGTCGGGAAGTTTCGTTTTACCAGGTTTCTAGAATTAGTACTTTATGGTACTCTTGTTGTCTCCGTTCTCCTTTGTACAGCAATGTTGTCATCACTTAACAATTTGACCGGTAAAATATATTATTCAAAGTCTGCCTATTTTTCTTAAACCCGTATTTGCATTTCGTTCAAATCCCTTCCGTCCCTGAGACGTGATAGAATGCCAAACAAACGGACAGATTCGCGTCGGCTTAGCTAAATGTCAATGATCTCTTGGTCGATTCAGCGGTAAGAGGATTATCTTAACAATAGTACACGTTTAAAATTATATAAACTGTGAAATATTGTCTACTTCTAAACGTTTTAAAAAGAAGACAAGTTCGCCTTGAATTAGCGTCAAACAAGTCTGTGGAAATATTTTTTTAGAGACACGGAAAAGATGTAATTTACGCAGTACTCAATTTGAAGTAAAACATTGTTTTGGCACCGACAAAAATGGCCAAATACCTTATTCTTATCAGAAAAAGACCACTAGGCAAAACATTTTTAATATAATGTCCCAAACAAAACACTGCAATAATTTAAGTGATATTTGTAAGTTGAGTTTCTTTAAAATAAATAACTATCTAGTTAAAAAATTTATAAATTTTAAAATAATGAAAACTTTATTTTGACAACGGTAATGTATCTTACGACGTAATACTGTAAATTAAAAATTAAAAATATAAGCCGTTGACAAAATCTTCAAGTGGTATCGGAATTCGAGCTCCATTATCGCATCCTATACTCAGCAACAATATCAATACATTCACAAATAGTAATTTGAGATAGACAAGAAAGCAAAAGGAGTCATAATGAGTTGCAGATCAGTATTGTCGCTGGTCCATAGCGGGGCGTGGGTACCAAATGATTTGCAGAGGCCACTAAACAATCGTACTATGACGGGTGTGCGTGTTATTCTAATAGTGGAACTTTATTTAAATGCACCACTGTAATATATACAGTTGTAGAGGTGCTAAATTACAGTCGCATTTTTAAACGTTTTTCGTGCTTTCCGCATTGGTGCTATCATCATTAAACTAATGTTTCTTGTGCATTTTAACTTTTTGTTTAGATAGATTATTGAATTTAATATTCAATGTATAATCGAATCTTCATGATGTCATTGATTTTCTACACGCACCATACGAGTATATTGGTGCCAAATGTTTTTGCCTATAATTAAATTGTTAAGAATGTACCCTGTTAATGTTGTTTTTGCATATTACTTTTCTTTCCGATCATGTTATGGTATATATCAATGATGGTTATTTTTGGGACATGCTAGATCTATTGAACACATAATACTTTCGGTTTGATTAATAATAAAAATACATGATCAAAAATTTTCTATCATAAATAATGCTGCTGCTTTCGTGTCAATTTCTCTTAGCCTGCCTGGACAGTCACAACTATGAATACTGTGTAAAGAAGTATCTAATAATAAACCTTCGTATGTTGATTAGACACGCCATACGAAAGTGAACTATCATTGAAGTTGACTTCGGCATTTGCACCGGCATTGTCAAACAATGGCCCTGCTGTCGCAACTTGCTTAAATTCATTGTCGATCTTTCGCATAATTTGTCTCCTACTCGCTAAATTACTGTTGTGAAATATTTAGGATGCTTTGAGCATTGCGTTCGTATGGGAACTAATTTGCAATAAATCCTTGCTGATGCTGACGTTTGAATGTTTGTATCTTTAATTGTTTATGCTTCGCTACGCAATTTGCTTATGCAGCGTCAATATATTGCGGGAAAAAGTTACCTTAATTATTGTGCAAAAATTCCTCTATCATCTTATCTCAAAAAATTAATAACGCTAAAATTATCACAATTCTCTCGGGTCTTGAAATACTGATAAACAAGCTGCAAAGTTGTGTTCTAAATTTATTGCGTAGATTTAATTTCGAAATGATTACCTTACTTGATTCAAAATTTCGTAGATTCTAATAACATCAAAGTAGTATTGTAATTATGTATATTAAAGTCTTGTATTGTTGTAACATCTCATGTTTCTTTGTCATGAATGACTCATACTTTTAATGATGTTTACATTCACAAGCAAAATTATACAATTTTGAAGATAATTGTGCATCTTCACGTTTATATTTGACCCGTCATCATCTAAAACATATGTAAGACCTTCGGAACCTTCATTAGTGTTGTTCAGATATTCTCATGCAATTAGAAGGGCGGTATGTTCTATCAAGGTAAATTTGAGTGACTGCGCCTCCTGCGAAGGAATTGATATATTACACGAACAATAACTGTATTGAAGAGCTTTTAAATTAGATTTAAAAGTACAAATTGAATTATCTAGTACAGTAGCTAAGTTTTGTATTGTTCGCACAATTAATTCTCGAAGAAAATTTTTTTGTTAGTACTTTTTCTTATGTATAATGGGTTTGCACTTGGCCTTCTTCTCACCTGATGGTAAGTGATGATAAAGCCGTTAGATGGTAAGCGTGCGCACCACAAGAGCCTCTATCTAATGAGACGCTGGCTCTGATACCTTTTTTCATACCGGAGCACAACAGTGCTGTTAACACTGAATTAGGAAACATGGTTACCACTACTGGCTAACCTGGACTCTATCTATCTATTATGTTGTTCCAGTGTTGTCTTTTTTTTATTGTCTTACTTTTAATTAATTTTATTTACGGGCTACAACACACTTTTCGTCAGTTCATGGCACAGAAAAAATCTCTTCTTAGTGATCTGTTTCACACTCACTTCTCAAATTCATAAGCTGGAATCAGCTTCTGTGCTTGGTATACAAGCAATAAGTCCGTTTGGAATTATTACTTTATTAGTTATGCGGTAGCAAGTTCAGGCTTTATAAATCTGTACGACTGACTCAAGGACGTAGCTAATGTCAAGCATAAATTCGTCTCCTACACTCCATTGTGCAATATACACGAAATGTGTAATTGTATGCGTGATTAAAAATAACATGCATGCTTAATGGTGTGCAGAGTTGTGTGGTTTCACTTAGATAGTTATTAATGTTTGACATTGTATTGTTACTTAAGACGGTATGTCTCTACTCAACGACGATGTTGTTATAGTTGTGAATGGTCGCTTGTGTATTGTCGGCAATTAGAAATAGGCTTAAGGTTTTTACTGTACATATATTTTTAAATAGAATTTATGAAAGACTTACCTAAAACAGCGTTGCATTCTAGCATCAAAGAGATTGCAAGGCTCAGCAATCCCACTTGGCAGTAAACGTAAGCAGAATGAATAATTATATCTATAATGGTCGGTCCACTTGGTGCTTATGAAACTTTGAAGAGTCTAAGGAACGTCCTTTTGAAATTGTTATGCTTTTCGATATTTTCAGACATTTGAGATTTCAATTATGAATATTTCTGCTTCAGTAATATATTTATATTAATCATAAAAATAAATGTTCCATTGCTGAAAGTACAAGTAACATATGCTTTAATGGCTCGAAATTTACGTGGGTATTGCTTTGTTGTCCTTCGCCATAAATCTCTATAACCTAATTAGATATTTGATTAATTGTCCGTGCCCATATCAGGCTGTTCCCAACGACTGTAGCGTTTGGAACTTTTAATGGGTTCGATGCCGGAGCTTTATAAATCCTTATAAGAATGTTTATGTGGTCTCGCACTTCGTTAATTAACCTTTTTGGTTTTTGTTATTCACCCAGATGCTTTGTTGTTCAAGAGACTTACGCACTTGTAATGATGGACCGCATCTAACTTAGGTAGATTTCATTAAGTTACGGTGTTGCTCGTAAAATTGCCAAATTGGCTGAAAGTCTTTTATAAAACCAAGAAACAGGAGCATTTGCTCCATTTGGTTCGAAACGAGGGCGACATATCCTTTTCTTACCTTTTTCAAGTCAACCAGTTTGTAAATCTTACAGCCTGTGTTTTTTAGAATTTAATTTTCCAATTTAATATGTACCGCCGTTGGTCGAAGCACAATTTAATTGCATTAAATGAACGATGAAGCTACGTCGTTAAATTTGTTCTTTCGCACATGATTTAGCCTATTTAATTGCCTGCTTAAACGGAATGTTAATTTGACATCAACCGTAATAATGTCAGTTTGAAGCTAATAGATGGATTCGGTGAAGCGGTGGCCATGTTTGGCGAAAGTTGGTGATTCGGATGCGCCTGCGAAGATTTTTATCTTGTCGGTCTCCTTTGAACTTGTGTATTCTTGATACGCACCGCGATAGCGGTAGAAAGCATCGCTTCCTGTAAGGTGTCTTGGGGGATAAATGTATTTTACATTGTGATTGTTAAAACTTTGATTCACTTTCATATCTTGTGTTATGCTATTATAAGATTTTGTTTTGTTCCAGGTACGTATATCACAAGCAGTCATTCAGTTCCAGAAATGGATTTAGTGTACTAAGGTAACCTTACAGCTACTGCTTTGAAACTTGAGCTAGCCAGAGAGGCTACATTGATGATATTCATATGTGTTCTGCTATCGTAAAAAAAATTGAGCCGTCCGTGTCGAAAACATTAAAGCCTCATATTATATCCCCTCTATCATCAACCACTTCCATTTTCAAACTATCGATATAATGGTTCAATTTTATTCAACTATTTACACCCGGTAGTTACTTGGTGGCACTCCCATGACCATAATGAGCGTCCAGTGATCCCTATCATGCATCCAGTCGATACCTCCGAGAACCCTGACTTGAAACGGTCGCGTCTCTATACGGTCTAGTCAGTTCTAATTACATATCTTCATCATAAGACCGACAAACATTGAAACCGGGGTTTAAAATACTTTTAATGTTAGCGAATTTTTTAAATATAAAAAGGTTCGGTATTCAATTTTCTTTATTTATGTTATTTGTCAATTAGCGTTTATTATGGTAATTGCGCTAGTCTAAAACCAATGTTTTTTCCTGACTGGTGATACTAGCTGTTGTTACAATACACAGCTTCCTAACGAAATGTCATATTATCTCAGGTTCGTGATCATATATTTATAGTCATCATGGGTAGGTTTCAGGTGGTATTAATACAGATAGTATTTCAACGATGCGCCTTTTGGCATACACTATAATGCGGACATGCCAATCGTATAAGTAAAACAATCACACGGTATTGTCTCGAAAATGTACTATTTTGTTGAAGAGTGGATAATAACTGACCTTTTGTAAAAACCATAGCCCTGGCGTATTAAAAAAATATGAAAATATTAGAGAAACATGTTTGATGGCATGACATCTACGGTATCAATAAAGTGCTTTCCTCTACGAGTTCTATACTTACATAATATTATTTACAGTAGTTTCTACGCAAATTAGTCAACAAACTACTTATTTTGACACTCACGGTGGGATCATGTTCGGCACCAATGTTTTTATTGGCGATATCTCTCATGAGTGCAACGAAACCAACGTCCTACGCATATTAGTTTCCGTTTATCATGCAACAGAGCGACACGTGTTTGTTGTAGATCACTTCACCGTTTTCGTTTGTCCATGGAAACTACTTACGAGTATATAAAGCTGTAAAGAAATTTGATTGGGTAGGTTTAAATGACTAAATCTAAATGATAAAATACATACAATTTCTTTTCTAGGGTTGACAAGAGGGACTCGACCTATCAGTTTATCATCCAAAGCATGCCGCTTCAAATTTTTTAGCCCTACCTAACATTCCTTCACTTTATATTTTGTCTTTTTTATTAGTTTTTTTTTTACAAATGTCGAGTTCCAGTTATTTTTAATAACAGGTGATATGTCCAATGTGTCATCAAACATGTTTCATGGCACTCTGTTTTTGTTGGACTTTCATCTATTGTGTCTTTGATTCGATTCTATTCGAGTTTTGCTTTTTCATCAAAAATATCCATTAGTTAGTTTGTAGTTAGTGGGTAAACTATATTTTACAAATGAACCGTCTGTATTTTTTTGGACGTCTGAAGTCTGCATAGTCGTCGTTCGATTTTAAGATTTCAGCATCAGTGTAGTTTTTTATATACTATAAAAAAGTTCACACCATATATTTTTCGTTGTACTATTAAATATTTTTTGTATATTAATATTAGTTTTGAACGGAAGAAAGTTAAAATGAAAACTTTGTAGACTCGCGGCAGTAAAGAAAATTATAGGAATTAACTCCTATAATTTTCTTCAAAATATTCATAGTAGACAGCGTATATATATTGTGTTTGTATTCATTTTGTAAAAAGTCGCCACAAGCTAACCTTTCAGCATTGTTTTACTATTATCTAATCACTTCGTTCTCATGCGATGAAGTCTCACATGGTCTTTTTATTTACAACGTACAATAAAATTTTATTAGCCTAATGAGATCTATTTGCTATAACTATGGCGTCGTTTAAAAAACCATTTCCGATATTTTGATTAGTATTCATAGATACGCTACTGGTTGTGTTTCCTTTCGTTCTCTATCAATTAGTTTCCTTTCGGTCTGATTAACTATGATTTATCTAATTATACGGTTGTCAAGAGTTCGGCCACTAATCAATTCGATCACTCGGTCAGTAATCGTGTTCGTGTAGACAGATTGTTTCCGTTCAGTGTGAGACTTTTGCTATCTCCTGCCATCTTGTTAGCGACTTTCGCGAATGTGTTATAATTAGAAATAAAATAGTTGTTACGACAAACTCGCATGTTATCTTCACAGTCTAAGGTCATAAATGCTACAGTCTAGTAATAATATTGGTTGTGATTTCCAGAAACAGTAACATTAAAACTTTGATGTAAGATTACTAAACACAAGCCTTCTATTTAGATAATATCTTCAGAATTTTATTAGCTAAGAATATTATTTTTGTCCAATTTATGAATACCGGTACCTTTTCGCCTTGGATCTTTCGTACCCTCGGCTTGCTTAATAATCATTAGCTATCTTATGCCATTTCATTTATTAGCTTTTAATAATACCATTAAATGTTTATGTTTTGCAACTACGAGTAGTAAGATCTGAATACCTCTGCGCGGTAGGCTCTCAGTTAGCAATCGCTGTTGACGCCCACGCACTGTGTCGATGCCATGCCATTTCGAAAGCGTAAGCGCACGCGTCGAATTTGTCTATCAGCTGCCACTCACGACACGGTAATAACACGATCGAACGCTTCGATTCGTGGAACGCAAATGCAGCCTATTGTTAATTCTAAAATCTACTTGTCTATGATCACCAGCATTTACTGGAATCTTTGCAGCGAATGTGCTTAGAATTAAAAGTGTCGTTCTGTATATTTCCTATTTCGTCTACCGCCTTCCTCGAACTTTTGAAACGTGTTATGTTTTTTAAAAAATGAATACGTGCTTTTTGAGTTACGTTTATTATCAGTATGGTAATGTGTTAGTATTTATTAGCTTTACACTATTCAATCAAGATATCATAGCTTCTTTTTGAGTTTAATTTAAAAGTGTAGAATCCACAGATATGTTTTAGGTTCTTTTTACACGCTTTGTATTAGATTCACTTTTATGTAACTATCAAACTTTAAATGTATTTAAACAGATCTAGCAAGTCACTTTAAAGCTATTTCTTTGCGAAAGCGATTTGAAGCATTGCAATTATATGTAATTCGGATGGCAATACAATAATTGGGCTCGATCGAGCTGATCTGACCCTGGAATCAGGAGTTGGATGGAGGATTTCTATTCTGGGCCTCTCGATTTTTTTTGGGGAATTCGAACGCTTGTCTTCTGTTTCATTTTCATCCAGACTACGACCATAGTTTCATTGACAGTTCTAGGGACTGCGTCGCTTTCACTCGTGTATTTGTCTAACGAGGAAAAAATAACCTACAAATTTACAAGTATCATATAATTATTGATAAAAAAAAATTTTGTGTTTAAACAAACTGGGTAACAACTAGAAACTCTTAAAGTACACTAAGCGCTTGACAAAACAACGTAGTAACCTAGTGTCACGGGAACATCCGGAACATCAAACTCAGCCGACCGTCTCACAACGAAATTTTAAAATAAAAAGCTGCTATTTGCGGAATTATGAACCAAGTTAAAACAGGAGAAAGAAATTACTAAATGAACACAGTTTTTAGTTGACGCCTGCAGGTCCGTTCTTCATCTCTACAATAAAGTCTGTATGAGTAATAAATACGTACTCGTGTAAAAGTTGTTTTAGGATTAAAAAGATTTTTAGTACGACACTGGTGTTTTAGTTATTTCGTATCTATTCCAATTCACATCAACGTCATTCCTTTGTTAATAAAATAACGAGTATGACACTATCGTTATTGCATTTTATAATATAACCGCTTCAACTTCACAAACCGTTTTGCCTCTACCTGCCCCAGGTACACCTCAAACATGATCTCTTTATGAAACAACTTTATGTTTATCGTTATTCAGTACGTTGAACTCATGCACTATAAGTGTACGAATGCTTGCATCGATAACCAGGTCGTTACTTGCTGATATTAGTGTGTTTATTTTGAGGCTCTTCACTCAAGATTCCGCGCCGATGCAATCTCGTAGTTAATAATTGTATACAAATATGCTTCCTTCATTTAGTACTCGAGAGGAGCGTTACTTTCCATATATATGGAAGGAAATAATGTTTATACATAATTTTGTATGCCCAACGGGACCCTGTTACTAAGCCTCCGCTGTCCGTCCGTCCGTCTTTCTGTCACTCACTCCAGACAAATTGATCATGTATGATTCTATGACGTTGACATAGCTTTAGATTATATCGTCGTTTTTAAAATCTATCTGGTTGATCTCATTTATTCTCTTATTGTAACATAACGTTTAGTTTTGTGTAATGATAAGTTTTAGTTTTGTTTTAAAGTTAAGCTGGTTTAGATTTAAAGAAGGCACATATTATTTTATCCACAGTTATTACAAATTCTTACTTGCGTTGTGTTCTCCATTAGTGATCCTAAAGAAATAAGTATTGCATTATTTTGGTGCTCGGCTCTTGTACCGTACGTAAACTATCCTTTTGTCTTTTTGTGCGTGTGCCAAGCAACAACAAATCCAAAACACATTGTGCAACTGTGCGTACATTACAGATGCTAGACTGAGATATCTTGACGTCTCATTTATATTCCTGCTCATGACAATTCGCTTTGCAGTTTACATACAATACGTAATCGGTTGTTTTGTTACCAACCTAATGCAACGAATCTTCGAATAGTGTGAGTGCAAATATTGCTAACATTGTTGTGTTCACCTTTGAGTAATACAAACTTTTGAGTTGCGATATTTTTGGATGATGTCTGATGGATTGTAAGATTACTTAAATAAAAGATAATGATAAACTGGTTGGTCGGTCCTGGTTAGAAATTACTGCCTTTGTAGTACTGTATCCAATAAATTGGAGAGGACCCGCAAGAGCTGTTCTTGTTGATTCCGCCATTGCCATTCAAATACCGATGTAACAGATGTACATCAGGGCTCCAACAGTACATAGTCCACATCTATAGCTCGCACTAAGCGTTTTGATTCTCTTGCGTACAACAGGAAGTGGAATCCCAAAAAGCTACAATTTGGATGTATTTAAGTGGAGGGTGAATCACCATTTTAGGCCATATCTTCAGGTGAGATTGTAATCAATAAAAAAAAAGCTCCAAAAACCTAAGCCTATTGGGCTCGGTGTTGATATCAGTCATCACTGTCATCAATTTTACCACAGATGTTGGCTCTTAAAATCTTTATTTTCCTAGTATTAATCGGTCTTAATCTATTTAAAAGCCATTGGCAATTTTAACCAATATCCAGCTTTGTTTTTTAGTTTCTTCGTTCCAATTTAAAATATGGGGGCTTCTTTCAACGCCACATAGTACACATTTATATTCACACGTAAACCTACAAATAAATTTTAAAGTCATTACAAGCGCAAGTTTATCTTCAGTACTACATACATATTTACCGCATATAGCCCTTAATTACTAACCCACAGACATCTCAGTCTCAAGTTCTCAACCTACTTTACCTTAGAGTTTCTCTAATTTGTTATGGTTTACTTGAAATTGTCAACATTTACTCTGCAAGCGGTTTAGAAACTTACTTTTGAATTCAAGTCGCAACTCAGATTTCCGGAGTCAACGAGTTGCCACAATAGGTATTTCCGACGTGCACCCGCCCAATTTGAAAACGCATTACCCACTCTCCGTTCTATTCCCATTGGTGTGCTTCTAAAAATGGCATCGCATAAGGAATGTAAGCACGTCTTCGTTTCCTGCCTGTCTTATTATGTATTCTATGCGTAGAGCAAGAGGTGTCGGGTCCGGATTAACTGCTAATAATGCAGCATTGTTTGTTATTGTGATGTCATCTTGCGATGTATTGGATAACTTGGATCATTTGCTTTTTATTAACCAAAATTCAAGGTTATGTATTCGAAATGTATCACCAATTTGATCAGTAGACTGAATTGAAACCAAGTAACAAGATCTTCTTGTCATCGTCTTATAAATCCACCTTACGGTATAACGAGGTCCCTGCTCCCGTACAAATTAGCTTTTACCTTAAAAAGCTGGCGACATTAACCCGTACAGTAACACTGGCAACATTTGACGTAATGAATGACTCATTTGCAGCCTTTTTCGTTCGAGTTCCAAGTTTCCATATCGATGTGGCGCGCGGTTTCTAAGCACGAGTACTAAGCGGCCTTGTCCGTGCGTGCAGTGAAATTCTATAATTACTCCGTTTATGGTAGTCGCATATGGGCTTTACAAGCTTGCATTTAATACAGGGGGATTGGAAATGTGTTTACTTACTATTGACCAACGTAATGTCCCTGTCTCATTATTGATTTCTTCTACAGGTTTAATACTCTTGTTAATTGTGTTTGGCTTTTACGTACGTTAAACATTTCTAGTATAAGCTGAACTAGCATCGTGCGGGAGTCCATTTAATGCGAGGTCAGTGTATACTGGAAATGTATAGCTTGATGTGTAGCCTGTGTACGTGCTTTTCTGATATTTGGTTTACACTCTGATCTAACCGGCTTTATTTATGCTATGTGATATTTTTGTTGATCGTTTTATTTATTTTTCCTCAACAATTTTTCACGACTTTGTCGTGAAAATTCCTGTTTTTCACTTTTTAAATGTCTCGCGAGTCAAGTCATCGAATAATCTTGATTCTATGTTTTCACACCATTTGTTTATGGAATACACACGAGTACTATTAAGATTCAATGCAGCGCACCTATGAGCTAAAGGACCGCTATTAATGATTCACGAGCAAGGATCAAAGTGTAATTAAACCACCGCCATATCTATACTACCTCTATATCCAAGGAACTGTTGATCTAGACCGGTTGTTAGGAGTTCATAACTATTGATTTCGCGTTGCCTTTTGAAACTTCGAACATTAATTGCGTGACCTCTCCCTGGGCCTGGTTATTATAAAGAAATACCTAACTCTAGTGTCTACAAAACAATTTCTGAAATCCTCTTAATTTCAAATATACTGATAGTACTACTGTGGAACTAAGAATTGATCATGTGTGGGCTGATTATTCAGAAACCGTCTGTTATACAATATCTTACTACTATATCTTTACAATTTTTATGGGTTTGTTCGCTACTGTGATTAATTTAGTTCACCTTTCTCAACTGATAGTTTCGGTGTGAACTTTGTTAACCTGTATTGAATTAAACAGTTTAAAGCTACTCTGAATGTTGTTATTTGTGATGTTAACGGTGAATAAATTGATCTACTATAGCGTGATTAAATTAAATCATTCTCACTTAAGTGAACAATTACAGACAATTTACCCACTAGGTGCTAATTATCTCGAATAGCCAGATGTCCAGTAAAGTAAGTTTAGTGTTCACGGACATTGCTCAAGTCTAAAATGGTGTGTTATTTATGGTTGAGTTTATGAATTACTGCGACTGCAACTTCAGTGGCTGCTGTTTGAGAACGTTACCTTAATTTATTTAGCAATTACTGCTAACACTGTTTGAAGTTTCATTTAGTTCCGTGCCTTTTTCCGCTTGAATATATCAATTGTAATTTTGTGATAATGTAAAGTTTTATAAACTTTTAAAATGATATGCTTACTTATTTTAAGCAATGCGAAAGGTTTGTTTCAGGTACCATATACCACGAGACACTTAATATAAAAACTTTTCTAAATGTCTATATTAAGGCTGCTGGCTTTTCTACAAATCGAAGTTGTAATTTTCAAGATTTTTGTTGCTGTTGATAAATATTTTATGTATAATCTTATTTCTTCTTCTTCTTTCTTTTGGTCATATCTGTAAGAGTTAATTTCCAGCTGTGAACTATATTACCGTTAGTTCTAACTGCTTAACTAAGATAACCGAGATTACCCATTACAGTATTCTTATCAATAATCTTACGATCTAACGGGTCAAATATATCATAAATACAAGTCTTACTTTCCTAATGGATCTATTTGCGGTTGTTGCGGTCTTCTCTATCCGGTTACTAGAAGACGGTAATGTCTTTGCAGTGTGTTACGTAATAGTTTTTACGTGATTATTTATGATCGGTAGCCCCGAGACGCCATGATGGATTTTCATAAATGCAGTGTCTTTCCATTTGTCCCTGTTATGCGAATGACTGGCGCTCTTAGCCCTTTATAGCATCGTATTTATTTCAAGATTTGTATCTATTTATTTGATTTGGACTAAGAATTGACGCTGTTATAGACCGACCGCCCCAATGAGTCCTCTCCCGCGCGGTCACTGTGCGCCTGCCGTCTCTATCGATCCCTTTTAGCGCCGTACCCCCACGCACCTGTACCGCGCGAGGACTCATTTAAGCGATTTAGTTTCCTAGCAGTCCGTTTCTATAATCCTTAATTGTTTCTATGAGAACACGGAAGCAGGTAATCTTAACTGGACCATAATGTAAATGTAGTAAGATCGAATAATCGTCAACGTCATAAATACCAACCCAGCTTCTGTTGGTCTAGTATTTGAACGGCGCGTTCTGTCTGAATCGACATAAGTAGATGCAGCGCACACACTTGCGTATCCATTTAAATATTATAAAGTTCCTCAATGGGTAACGATGTCACGCCAACAGTTACCACTTAGAACTAGAGCGCTGTCATTGATCACCGAGCCGATTGCTGTCAAGCAAATTGTTCTAAACGACCAACTGGCATCGGAAAATTACTTAACATGTATGCTATAGGACAATTACTTAATCGTTCTTCTATTTATCTAGTTCACATTTGTAACTATTACTTATGGAACTCATGATTGATATCTTGATTTTGTCGTTACTACTTCTCAATAGCAAGACTAGTACATTCGTACAAATGTCTAGTATAGTACTCGCACGTTATGTTTGCCCCTCTGAAGTTAGCTCTCCGGAATTTCGAACATGTACTCGTACAGACGGAATGTATGTGTATTATTTGCGATAATAACTATCCCTAGATCATAAAACAATAGATCATTTCTTTCCACCCGCTAACTTGCCTCGCCTCCCATTTATACGTTAATAATTGATACTTCGCGGTCTTTTGTGGCTAACTTCAGAGGGGCAAAGTTTGCGAGTACTATAATAAAATTTAAATTTCGCGCCTTCTTTTAAATTGTTTCTGAGTGGAGCAATGCTTGGACACGATCTAATTGAATTTATTTGAGCACATCATCATTAGTAAACATAACGGCATCCAATGCTATTGCTCGATTAGCGCCACCACCAGCGCCACCGATGGGAACCTGGCACGGTGTATTGGAGTTGCAGTATGCTATGTTCTGAATTGATCTCTCACATTCGCACTTACAAGACGACCATGACAATGTTAGATTCTTAAATGTTGGAGTGCAGTTAGTAAATGTTCATTGGTTTGTTCATACTAGTACTAATTCTAGTGCTTAATTTAACCGAGATTATTTTGTGATTGTAATAAGATTCGATTTGATGCACATGATTTTTTTCGAATTCGCTTTCTGAAACCCCAAAGGAAGGCATCTATTATTAATGCAGGAACGACATGGGACGAACATGGAACGACATGGGAAATTGATAACTTAGCTAGTTATTTTTTCAATCCCAAACGATCGAGATTTAAACTATTCTAAAATTTTAAAAAATTATGACCAAGCACCCACTCACAAACCAAATCGCACTTCAATACCTCACGCAGATATTTCGTCTTGCCTTATTACCTTGACTTTCTTGACTTGAATCAATAAGTCAAGTAAGTCGAGAGAAGTTGAGACAAATGTCTGTAAAGTAAGTGTACTGGTCGATAGTGTAATGTAAGACACTATAATTACCCATTATAATACAGGTGTTAAATCCTAATAACACGTTTCTAAAGGAAGTACTAATGCTATATTACCACTTACTAATGCTGTTACAGTAATTGTAGGTATCGCGAGGTGACGCGGTGAAACTTATAATTGTCGATCTCTTCACTAGGTTAGTAGCAGCACTAACAAGGGTGCGGCATGCGTGTGCTTGGGAAATTATATATATTTATTGGTTGAAGGAAATGTGAGGAAGTGTTCCAAGGTATGTGTGAAATGAAATGAGTAATCCAGATACCGTTCGTTGCCTTAGCCCCGTTTGGTTTAGACGTTGTATACTTCTACTTCATTTCAGAAGGTAGGTAAAAGGGTCGAGGCAACTCTTCAGACGATTTTTTACTACAAAGTCTTGCATTTCGTTGGTGTAGTACCGTCGTCCGTCATTGGTAAACATCATATATCTCATTAACACAAATAAATATAGCTCTACTTGCTCATTCCTGAACTTCAAATTCTAATGCACTCGGCTTAATCGTATGTACTTACTTGACATCGTCACGGCTATTCTTATAGTAGTCTATATAGTCTTATAGTTTGGTTCTAATGCCTGTTTATGGTTTTACGTTTGTATTGAATCAAACTTTTAAAAATTTTGCACACGTTTCTCGAAAGTATCCGATAGCAGAATTTTGTTGCACAGATTCAAAGTAGCAACTTGATTTGGTTTATGTTGTAATTATTAATAGTTGTAATATGTAAAAATTATACGTTTTAGGTAATTTATGCTACTTTATAGTCTGAACTTAACTTCTGAATCTTCTATGCGAGTCTGATTCACAATTGCCTAATAATTCTAATCTTATCAGAACTGTAGTAGCTTAGTCACAATTTTAGGTTCAAAGCGAAAACTGACACCTTTTATTAAGGAACTCCAAAAATATAACCTCCATTTTTCTCAAGATCAAAGCAGCTAATAAATCTAATCAAATCTACGATATCACGATGATACGAAAAATTTACGTCATGTATTTAATAGCTCATTAAGTCATCATCATCTGCAATAAAATTAAAACTTCGCATTATCGCCTCATTCCTAAAGTCTTAATTAGCATACCTGCACAAAAATTTAAGAAACCCAAAAAAACTATGTGGACAGTGGACGGACATATGCTGGATGGACCAATTTGGATGGATGGATTCGTTATTTGTATTTGCCGGCTATTTGAACATAACTAATCGAATTAAATGTGCGCAAACGCATTTAATTTAAGGAGGTAGCTATATGTAACTGACAATGAAGAACTTAAACTAAATGAACCAAGTTTGCCTGTTTGATGAGAGTGGTTGTGAGCGAGAGAGTCCTTCTTGCGATGAATGTGGTGTGATTTACGATGTATATTATCTGTTATTGGTGTGTGTCGGTGAGAAAGGCAGTCTGGTCGTCTGTCCTGCCTTCCCTCAACTCAGATGTGGACGAGCTTGTTTATAATGGTTGAAATTATATTATAATTTGTTTTTTGTAGGTACATATTGGATGGGGTTGTCGTGTGTTTTACAAAAATTCCTTTAAAATCAGAAGAAAGAAGAGATTATAATTAGAATAATATAACATAAATTAATAAGAAGAACTACACAATTACAGTTTCAAAACTTCGTATATTTAACATAATCTTACTGCTATATTTTATCGTCTAATACTTACAATAGCAAAGGATTAGAAGACCTTTTTTATTGAGTTTGAAAATACCTGTCTTTCTTTATGAAATTCTGCTCTTCCTTAGGCTTGCTTGGGCAGCACAATATAAACATAGTTTTAGGAAATAAACAATAGCTGAACTGAAAAATAAGTTTTCTTTACTCACTTCTTCTTTATTCACTCATATATTCTTAGACTGGTATTTTTACTGTAAACTATTATCACCAAGTTTGAATACCATTAAACTTCCAAACAGCGAATTGCGGGACCAGAAATAATCGAGTGAATTTACGATCGTTGTCTGCGGAATGTCCTACGTTTTCGACTGCGAAGGGTGGCTGGTGGCACGCCAACCGTTGGATATTTACGAGTTTAGACTCGTAATTATCTGACCAGATATCGTGCTTCGCGACACTTTGGTGTTATTCAGTATCCTGTTGGTTATTTAGGATTGAATTACTGGAAATATTGATGTTGTCCTTTAGAATTTCTACAGGGTTTTTTGCGTAGCCTTCTATCATCATGGTATCAATTAGGTAAACATGACTCTTTTAAATTTTTTTGGTGATTTGCCCTGTCGTAGTATAAACTAAAGCTTATCTTTTAGAATTTCTACAGGTTTTGCGACCAGTCTTTTATCACCGTCGACTCTGTACAAGCTATTACAGTCTGCTGAGGTTGTAAACTTTTTGATTTCTTATAAAAAAATAGTCAATTCCTAAAGTTATAATTTATTATCCTGTTACCGATGAAAGGTATTAAGGCAATATAAGCAGGGTGTAAACCTTAACGTATGTGTATATATTTAGGTAGAATTGTGCATTTGTTCTTGTCTGTCTTCGACTTTTTTCCTTGAACGAGTGTCTTATGAACGTCGGGCAGTTCATTGGAATTTCATAGAAGACTGAGATGACAGATTGAAACCAAAGTCTATAATGTATTTTAATTACTGGACTAAATTAGTTATCTTCGCCTTAAGACGACTTGAAGAGGCTTCTAGTAGTGAGATGATGATTACCAGGTAACGAGACCTACTGCTAGCTGCGGTATGTCTATATGGTAATGATTATACTGTCATATATTTTATCACTCGCGGACTCTCAATCTGAGGGTTTCGGGTTCGAATCTAGACGTGTACCCTTGAGTTCTTCAATTCAAGTACATTATTCGATTGCTTGAGGGTGAAGGAAAACATCGTGAGGAAACCTGCATGTCTTGAACAGGCATTTGAAGTCCATATAGGATAGGCTGTTGATGATTGATGATATTTTATGGGAACTGTCCAATCGAAAATAGAATTATAAATTTTTACGAGCATAACGGCAAGATTGTAAGACATAAAAGGGAGCCTTGGAACCTTAACCCAATATCTCGAAGGGTCAGGGCTCGTTCACAATAGGTGTTAATGTTGTGAACATATGCGCACGCGACGATTCTACGCCTCATGTTTGTTTTGTTATCAATGTGTAATACTGTCCGTGTATGTTTGTGTATAGTTGAAAAAATGGCTTCAAACTTCTTTTAACTGAAAATTCATTAAAATTATAGACACATTATTTATTACTTGAAACACTGGTTAAAAGCTTAAAATCAAAAGTTTGTATGGATATTTAATAGGTTATAAACTGTCAGTTATATACAACTAAAGGTAAGAATATAACTTGGTTAAATTCTTTGTTCACACAGCGTTCCCTTTTTTTTCTTCAAAGAAGACCGAAACTTTTACCAGTTTGTGTTCAACCTCAAACCAAAACTTTTATCAACATCGTAAACAATAATTTACGATATCGGTCAAATAATCATTGGTTTCTTTTTTATAAAGCACACATCAAAATTTGTGATATTACTTGATTGAGTTATAAAATGAGAATGCCCAGTGCCTACATACAATCAATTTATGGTATACTAGCAGCCCGTCCCGGCTTCGCACGGGGTAGACAATTATTTATTTTTGGAAATTTGGATATAAAACACTTTTTTTCACAAATATTTTTATTTATTAAAAAATTATTATTTATTAATTATATATTTAAAAAAAATTATTTCAGTGCCCCCTCCACCCCGCCCGCCGCGATGCCCGGCGCGCTTTTCAGACTGCATCGCAAACAACGGCCACGGCGCTATGGCGGTTTTGTTTACTGTTTGAATTTTTTAATTCGTAATATCTTTTGAATGGAAAGTCCAATTTAAATAATTTAAAAACTATTTTATAGGTAGTTAAATGGTCTTGACCATATAATAATTTATTTTGATAAGGATTAATATAAACACATAAATAGCATGGTTTGAATTTGGTTAGCATTTTCATTAATGTTTAAAATGAAAAAAGTTGTTGTAGTGACATAACTACAATAGTTGGACATATGCTACCGCGGAGTTTTTTGTAGACATTATGATGTTCTTCAATATTGTCGTACATTATTTTGTTCGATCGCTAATAGTTTCGGCAGCGCATTCGACGAAAGACATTTTAAGACTCATTTTTCTACACCTTCGGTTACATTGTTCAAATTTTACCAAGGATCCCTAATTTTTTTCAAAATGAAATGTAGCCTATGTCAAATTGGAAGAATGTAGAATTCTATTGGTGAAAGAATTTTTTAAATCGGCCCAGTACTTTTTGAGCCTATTCATTACAAACATACAAACATACAAAAATAGTTACAAATCTTTCCTCTTTATAATATTAGTGTAGATAGGTTCATAAACAGTCGCGTAGGTCTACTGATGGACTTGGCTCACAGCTCGCCGCGATGATATGGGTTGGTGATCGCTGAGGATGTCTAGGGTACGCAGGTGGACGCTGCCCGTAATTTTCCTTGACTCACATTCTACGACGCCCATGGGAAGACATGGGGTGGTTCTATTCTAAAGCCGAAAACACCGTACCGTACACCGTAACACACTGTAGATTTAGGCTTGGCTAAGGAAGCCCATAATGCTATCAGTTCTAAATCAGCAGTAATTTTTGCTGTCCGTTTTAGCGTTCGATGAAAACCCGGAACCCTTATGATATTTCTGGTGTCAGTCCGTCTATTACAACGAATTATCTCAGAGACTACTATCTGAACCTAATGAGGCGCAAGATCTCCTACCTTTCATACAGAAACACAACAGTGCTATTTAACACTGCGTTTGGCGGCAGACTTGTCTGAGAGGTAACATGTCCTATCACTAATTAAGCAGATTACCGACAGGTACCCACTGGGGTTCGAACCCGGGACCTCTGGATTGTGAGTCCGAGTGTGTAGGCACTAGGTCATGGAGGTGGTTACCTAGAAAATGTCTATATGTACTGACAGTATTAAATATCGACATCGGGATTTCCGAAATAATTCATGACATGATAGATCACTATTTCTAATATGTACTGAACAATGTTTGCATCAGTTCTAAAAGTCACTATCTATTATGCGATGCCAACATGGCCCCACTAGGTCAAACTTCTACGCAACACGTATTTCTTAGACACACCTGCCATAAAATTAAGCTATAAAGCCCATGCCCTAAATGCGTTGGCGTCTCAAACGGGATTTTCGATTTATATGGATTTAATCGGCTGTTTTATGAATAATTCTTTTTTTAAAGTGTTGCTTTTCTTTGTTGACTTTATAACAGTTTTTGTTTGCTTTGTATTCTGTTATATTTCTATTATCAGCAATGTTCTACAAACTAATAAACATTTGCTCATAACATTTCTTCCAAAGAACATTTGTAAAAATTATTTTTGCAACAAGAAGGTAGACTTCTATGACACAGGCTTTACCTACAACAGAGGTCGTTGAATATTTAGCAATGTATAAATTAGTTTTGTTCGCTCTAAGTTGAAATATGTATAAGACGATTATGAAGAAAAAAAGTGCGTAGTTGTTGTTTCAGATATTTTGCGTAACATGCTTGAATAAATACAACCTAATTTCACAGCGATACTGCGGCTTGTGTGTAGCCGCGGTGTGCGTGAAAAGTAAGCGCAGGCGCATCGCTGCAGCCGCCGTGTTGCAACGTTTCCGGACGCTAAATATAGATAGCGCTTTACGTATTCGGGAGATTACGAGTTGTCCTAATTTGGGTTTTGAATTTGTTTGTTTGTAAATATTTCACGCAAAATTGCATGATATTTGGCATATATACAGATACATTTGGTAATCTTATGATTGAGATGATTAATTTTTAATTTACTTGTTTAAACTTTTATTTTAGATTAGTAGAACGCCCGCAGCTTTAGCCGCGTGTTATTCTCTAAAAAGTGAAATATTTGTCGATCGAAAAGTCGATATTTTCAATTTCAAGGCTTAACAATCGCGCTTAATCGCTCAAGAGCTCTTGTTTTCTAACTAGCCACCTGAGTAGCCATTCGTTTGACAAAGTGTTGGTATCAAGCCATTAATCAGGCTAGCTAGGACCAGTACGGGACAGCAACGAGTGTTCCACCTGTTCCTATAAGGGATTCCATGTACTAGCGGTGAATAAATATACATACATATACAGACTAGACGGACTGTGCAGTCCATGCCTGTTCACAACCGTCATTCGATTTGTTATGAAGTTTTTTACTTTCGCTCTATAGTAAGGAACGACTTGGGTGGGAATGGTGCAAACTTATTTTTAATGTACGATTGGTTTGCACTTGTCCTTCATATCATCTGATGGTAAGTGACGATAAGGCTTTATCATTGGTTCCAACAACTGAAGATCGGATTGGCGATAGACGTAAAATCGCAAAAAAATTACTACTAGATGTATATCTATATTATGTTAAATCTATGCAAGTGATTGTATTCAAACGCAAGCCTTTCTACGTGTAAAAATATTGTCAGATAAACCAATGGGAAACTACCGGAAGAAAGGCGACCACAGCGGCGGGTAACACCGAAGCATAGAACAATCACGTTCTAAGTATAATTTGTAGGCAGAATAGCAAAGAATGCAGGAAAGCGGGAAAGCGTGGTAAATCCAAATTAGGTGTGCAAGCCTTGTGGAGTACAACCTTCTTTTGTGCCAACTGCCAAGCCTGTACAAGTCTGTTTAGGCAAATACTGAATTGTACTTAGAATGCGTATATGGTTTTTAAACTGAGAATGGGTTTCTCTATCACCTCCAAATAAGGTTATAAGGCAAGTAATAAGTTTTGCTAACAATCTGCTCCTTAAGAATATAAATGTGAAAGTGTATTAGCTGTTATTCAATGACTGAAATAATTTAACAGATCTTTTTTAAAGTTTTAACTATGTTTAGCAATTTTTACCCACGACGGAACGGGGACGGTATATGCGTTTAGGGTGAGAGGTAGTTTGTTTGTATGTTTGATTGTTTGTTTGTTTGTGTGTACATTAAAACCAATGTTCCTACTTATCTCCAGAACGGTTTGACCGATTTAAATACGGGTTTTTAGCATAAAAATTAGGTGTTGCAGTCCTCGTTTATATAAGCCTTACCTGTTTGCAGAAATGTTATCTTGAATAACTTTGGTTGGAATAGAAACTCCGTTAAGGCAAGGAACTTTGTAGTCCATGAGCCGGAACTTGAAAGTGCGTGATAAAACACTATTGTCATAAACAAATAACAACAAACCAATTTCGTAATATAAATGGTTGTAGGTGATTATATAATAAACCATTAAACAACCTTGTAGATAGGGCTTGGCATCTGTGCGTAGTGTACACGCCAGGGACTCTTTAGCACGTATTTTAATGGTACTTTTTATTCATATTTGTTTTAAACACATTTGATGTAAGTCAATGTTCGATAGACGCTCGATAGAGATAACGCGCTAATGGCGCATATTATAGACAAAAGAATATTTTCATGGTGTTTATTGTCAAGGCATTCGCGTCCCGGGTTGACGAGAGACGATGAAATCGAACTCATCTTGAAAGATCTGAATCTTGAATACGATCCCTTTATTGACAGAACAACGCCTAACCACAATGTCTGATGTTAAGTGACGAGTGGTCGAAGATGTTACGCGAAAACTCCCAAGTTGTAAACTTTCGCGAACACGGTAAACAAACTCCATATAAAACTGTATGTGATCCGTAAATGTGGAGCTCAGAATTTTTTATATACAAGCGTGCTCGCCCAGAAGCTTGCTGTGAATGGCACTGACTACTGTATTGTACCAGAGCAGACAGGCAGCCCTGAGTATCATATTCCGCTCAGTTACTTTCTACGGCTACCGAGCTCGTAGCCACTGTGACGTATGGATTGTCTGACACTGGTGCTGGTGGACTACGATAAGGTGTTTTATAGTGCACTTTATATTTATTGTTTGTCGGACTTGTCGACGCTACGATAAAGGAACGGGTTTGCTTTTTGCCCTAGTGCTGTGAAACACTGACGGAGTAATGTGTATGTAACGGTTACGTAAATACATGTGCTAGCAGATCGTAGCATTCCTTATTGTGTCTCTCAAATTAAAATTTCAAGGTTCTGGCTCAAGTGTTTTGCCTATCAAAACTTTTCGTCCCTTTTCACACCTCTAGCGATGGAATTTAGAAAAAGCCTTCTTAGAGGCTTTCTAGCTTTATGTGACTGGGTCGGCTGGGCGTTGTTCTGTCAATCAGTCAGTAGAGAATTATTTTATATGTTGAGTAATCTTTTGCATTCAAGCAAATCGATGTAGAACCTGATCCAGTAAAACTTCCATTTAATTTTATCAAACATCTGTAGCTGTTGTAACCTCGCGATCTTGCAATAGGATGCTATAAATAAATACCTACAGACATCTCTTACTGTAGGGATTAAGTAATTAAAAGCAATTTAATAAAACTATTCACTCATTATATATGTGGACTCGCCAGACTTCCGGATGTCACTGTCGCTTGTTGTAGGTCCCGTCTAAGTCGTATCAATATTTGCTTAAATGGACTGTACGTATTCATCAGTTAAATATTATGTCTGAAAAATAACATTTTTTATTCTGTTTTAGAATGTTACAACAGGCAAAACAAAATTACAAATCGGTTGCAGGAAGCTCAGTTTTTCAAGAGGCAGAAAAGATTTTAATACATATAATTTTATACATTGAGTGCTGTAATATTATGCTATTTTCTATGATTCTGTATTCGCTTTGCGTTCGTAAAATCAACTGTCAGGTGTTCCCTGGATATGTCCGTATAGTAATCCATTCCTTATTGGCACTTCATATCATCAAACAGATCGATATTCAAACATTCAAGTCTCTAACCCAAGCGGTTTGGGCTGGTTGATATTTTAATAATCAGCAATGTACGCCTGGTAAACACATAAGGTTAATCTTCCTCTGTGGCATGTCTATAAACTTTTCGCCATCGAAAAGGCTATTGAATAGTAATCGCGGAAACTGACGTGGTTTGATATAATTACATCAATGTGGTTGGCGTAGGAGGTTCAATAGGTGTGCGATTGTACGTATGTGCCAGTATGTTCTCTTCCTCGTCTTTGCAGCATAGTGTGTGGGTGACATGTTCAAAATTAAAGACTCGTTCGACTATAGAACCTGGCAATCTCCAGTACAACGGGCTGAGAAGCTATACGAAGCATTGCAAAGCCGATATACCCGTGCTGGTTTAGAAGATTCTTGTACAACTTCAAGTTGAATAAGGCTCAGATAATTTGGTTTCGTTTTGGCTGCATTTAGATTTCGAATAGCGCGGTTTCGTTGCTAATTTTATTATAATGTTGAAGTTAATCAATCACATCAGATCAGCAATTTGAAATGATCTTTTCATAAATTCGCAACGTAGACAGGTATCACTAATTTAGCCGACAATAGCTGTGTTCCGAGGTTTCTGGAGCACTCTGGTATCCTACGCCATTATCGTCACTAAACTTCATACGAGTATGAGGACCATAAACAGTCTAATTGCGACGGACTAGTTCATGATAGCTTGAGAGTTAGGAAGTGTCAAGTTTGAGAAAATGGCGACTACCTGGAGGTTATATTTTCCTGTGTGTTTTCACAGAAAGATAGAGAGTATTTCATGATTATTTTGGAAAGTGTTCTCGATTGTACAGTGAATCATTTGACTTGTGGGAGTCGGTCGATGCTCGCCGCAACAATGACAATCGTTTAGGATCATTGTATTGTGTTACATACAGATTATACTTGCACTGTTATATGACTCAGTATGGAAAGATCGCTTCTCGGAGAGATCTTGGTTTCACTTTTGTTTCATCACCTGAAAAGCTTTGAATATAAGATGTAAGAGTATAGTTATGAATCATCTTTTTTAAATGTATATCTTACCAGCTTCTGCCCGCGGCTTCGCCCGCGTGGACTTTATTTTTCGCATTAAAAAGTAGCCTATGTCCTTTCTCAGGGTCTAAAGATTGCCAAATTTCATCAAAATCGGTTGGAGGTTTAAGCGGGAAAGCGTAACAGACAGACAGAGTTACTTTCGCATTTATAATATTGGTAGGGATTACTGAAAAGTAATAAATACGATTACTACTTATTATGTATATAATGATTTGAGCTTGAATGAATTGAGTGGAATAAGTAGAATTATATTTATGTATAATTTTGTGTGACAAATCAGCATCAACAAATAGTAATTGAATAAGTTGATAATAAAAGTTGATAAAAAATATGACTAATTTATATTCAATTATATAAATCATATTTCCGAAGCTTTTGCTGGGAATTAGAGATCGAGACTTCATATCTTATTCTGATATTTCTAAGCAGGGTTATAAAATACTAGTTATACTACCACATTTTAATGAATCCAGCCATTTTATCTACTAAACAGTGACATTACCATTGTACTCTTCTGCATCACCTCTACTCCTTAGTGCGCCCGCTCCGCCTACCCGGCTGGTGTCGCGGCACGATCTCGAGGCGAGTCTAATGCCGTAATGCGTCCAAATTACACCCCGCGGACTGTTCCGCTTCCACTGAGAGACATCTTCCAGCTTCCAGGAAACTTATGATATGTTTCTAGGTAAACGTAAGGTTGCAACTCACAAAACATGGGGCAAAAGAATTGGTGACGTCAAAGATTAATTACAATATATCAATTTCTAAAGCAGAACATGTACATCCTCATCGATCGCTAAGACAAAATACTTTCCATGCGGGGATTTGTCATAACCAGAGAATTAATATAGTACTGCGTACAGACAAGACGTTCACTACACCCCTCCGATCTTCGATGCCTCACCTCACCCCTCAAGAAAGTGACCCGCTCTAGGATCGGTAATATGGCGCGCGCGAATTTACTCACACATGCGCGTGTATACAAACGTCATTCGTTCGATGTATGGGAATAGGAACCGATATCACGACATTTGTTTGAAAAGGGTCTGGCCTGTGCTGTAACTTACTATGAACATACAGGCGAAAATGTTTGTTTACATACATATTAGCACGCGTATATATATTGTAAACTACTACTTCAGTCTTCTGACTTCGTCTAGGTGGACGAGTTATCTCATGATTTTTAGGATTCCGCACCCAGAGGGTAAAAAACGAGACCCTATTACTAAGACTTGGCTGTCCGTCCTTCCGTCCGTCCGTCCGTCTGTCACCAGGCTGTATCTCACGTACTTTCATAGTTAGACAGTTGAAATTTTCACAGATTATGTATTTCTGTTGCCGCTGTAACAAGAATACTAAAAAACAGAATAGAATAAATATTTAAGGTTGCTCCCATACTACAAACGTATTTTTTTGGTAATTTTTATAAATAACGGCACAGAACCCTTCGTGCGCATATCTGACAGTTGTATTTTATTACATAAAGTGAGTATGTGCATTCAAATGCTAGTATTGCAATTGTATATCTCTAATTTGATATTCCTTTTTCATTATTCCGTTCTTGTTGACTTTACTGTTTTGCTTCTATTTATTAAATTAGACTTTGAATCGTTTATCGTAATTGTTATTTGCGAACGGATGTTATTGTTCAATTGTTATGTCCCGCACGGCGTGACACCCCTGTACATGAATATGGGTGCCTTATTGAAATCCCCGTAAACGCCGCCCGCCCTCGTAATTGATTCTGCATGACTCGTTGGTACCGCACGCAACTTTACGACGTCTTCATGTAGCATTAATACTTATTTCCGCATTCTATTTATCTAACCACAATACCGTGTATAATTCGAAACTTTCTTTTTTATAAAGTGTTGTATTGCAAAATTGTCTGGTCTGCATCCGCTAAACAGAAAATGTAGGCAGAAATGTATGTAGATTGCTTTTAGGCTAATTCTAGCAAATAAATATTTCATCATAAACATTATTGGCTGACATTTGACTATATATCAGAGATTAACGCTAATAGGCGGATTGGTGATCGCAGTGAGATGTTGTTGTTACATCGGTAGATGATGATGTACATCTCCTGAATAGTTTTCCCTTCACCTTCCTTTTACTACACCCGCGGAATGACATGGGGTGATCCTATTCTAAAGCCGAGACCACACGGATAGATTTTAGTTTTATTATATTTAATCGCTAAGTCTTTTAACATATGAATTATTTAAGTTGAACTTGTAGTTCTGGAGATATGCGAGGACAAACATACAAATTACATACATACACTTTTGAAATTTGACACACTTGTTTAGAAGCTTATATAGACTAACATATACGAAAACTGGGCAATTCTTGAAATGTTACATACATACAGGTCGAATTGATAACCTCCTTTTGTGAAGTCGGTTAAAAAGGTACCCTCATCACTTTGTGGTCCGTCTGTTTGTCTGTCTGTCAATATCCTTTTCTCTGGAACGCGTTAAGTTGTTAAGTTGAAATTAATATCGAAAATTCAAGTCTGCAATTCCTTGGTGCTGTAAAAAAATCGAACTTAAATCAAAAATTAAAACCTATACGGTACTTATCCTTTCCTAGAATCCTGAAATTTGTGCAAGAATAATATGAATCTAAAAACCATAATTTAATCGGATGTATGGAATATCAGTGTTTAAACTGCAAAGTTAAGTTTGTTTTTCTATCGTACTAATATTTTAGTTACAGCATTATTCGGTTCTTATTGCCTGCCTGATTGATGATTTTCAGCATGATAATTAAGTATTCATATCCTGTACGGAACCATCTTTTCACGGGCCCCACTTTGGCCGTTTTTAAAATAGGGACAACTCTCACAGTAAATACTTCTCTGTCATAATTTAACTTGACATGTTATGTGTGACTGCTACCACTTGACTTCAATTAAATGTCCAAATCTGAAGACTCTTCAGCGACTTCACATTTTACAACAAGTCTCATGCTCTCCAGCGAAAGCTCTCTAAAGCTAAAATGCAGTATTTCATGTTCACACTTCAACATGCCATTCATCAAGCATCTTACGTGAAATTATCTTGACATTTGAAATACTATACTTGCAAAATAAACATTTTTAATCTATCCTTATTGCTAGCTTTATGTCATTCACTTTACGTGTGGTATGAATTTTTACACTAACGTTAATGATGGATACGAGTATTGATTGAATTGTCAATTAAATATGATTCTGGTTATAAATCGCAATATAATTATATGAAGCAGAATCATTGAAAGTATTTGATCTTTGCGATTATCCTAGGGTAGTACAGGATCGGATGACATACGAGTTGCATAAGAGTATGCGATATAAATACGATGCAACTCTGCATGAATTTTTTCTTGCGTTATACGATTGAAGGATATTTCCTTGAAAATAACTGTATGGGATATTTTTTTCCCTGAATAAAAATATTATTATTATAAAATACTAACAGTTCATAATATTTGTATTGGAAGGATTATAATATTTAAAAAAAGTTCACGATGGTAAAATAATATGTTTAAAATTTAAAAGATCATAATATACCTACGAGCCATGATAGCACTGTTAGTCTTTGAACAATTGAGGTCTGGGTTCGATCCTGGCTCCTACGAATGATAAAAATCATTACAATTGGCTTTTCGGTGAAGGAAAACATCTTGAGGAAACCTGTACACTCCTGAGAAGAAATTCATAGGTATGTGTGAATACCAATCCGCACTGGTCCCGCGTGGTGGACTCTGTCCCATACACTCTATGTAGGAGAGTAGGCCTGAGCCCCTGCAGTGAGGACATATAGGCTGTTGATGAATATACCTCTAGTACTGAGCTCTAGTATAAACAGCGCCGGACGATTGCACGTCGACAAAATCTGTACCAGAAATGAACCTTAAACTGGTAAAATGTTGTTGTATTTTTGTATTCTCATACAAAACCGACACGTTTTCTAAATTTTAATAGTTTGTGTTCTAAATTGGAGGTGATTACAGTCGTATGACAATAGAGGTTTCAACAATTTATTCAAGGCTCTGACCTCCGTACAGCGAGGCGATTATTATAATATTCTTCTTTTCGAGTCGAAGGATATTACTTATTGCACAGCCTACTCGCAGGCCACTTTTCTAGCGCTCGAGTTCCCGTATTAGATCCACATAAGATGCATTATATCTTATCTTATATCAAAGCCTTTATGCACATCTTTTTATGCACTTCTGTTATACTCAGTGTATAATCCCTGTTTTAGGCGACTTCATCTACGTCGAGGGTGAACATCGAACAATTAGCTAGCTAGACCTACGCGTCCGCGTTATTGAACACTTTGTCAGTATTATGATTGAAAGAAATTGTGGCCAATTGTTGTTAAAACAGAAAATATTAAACCACCAAAATTAACAATATTCGGACTTTTAAACATGCTCTACCTGCCGGCAGTATTATCCCAAAACATTTGCCAACACCAGTTATATAAATGCGATGTTCTTTTTAACAAAAATTACGTTTCAAGTGCCTAATTAAATAAGGCTACACATCCTTACTTTCAGTTCTTTGTTACAAAAATTACGGCCTACGGTATTACGCCAATTATTCATAACTTAAAAAAAAGAATTATTTAATTTGTCATTTAATTGAAGAACAAACATTTAATTAAATAATGAACGAATTAAAAAAAAATAGAACTACAAAAATTTTCATAACTAGTTTTCAAAATATCCTTTACGTACAGGTATACTTATTGCGTACACTATGCTTTTTTCATACTATCATATTACCACATTTTTTTCATACTATCATACTACCACATTTTTTCATACTATCATACTACCACATTTTTTCATACTATCATACTACCACATTTTTTATGGTTCTCAAAGGGTAAAAACGGGACCCTATTACTAAGACTCCGCTGTTCGTCCGTCCGTCCGTCCGTCTGTCACCAGGCTGAGTCTCATGAACCGTGATAGTTAGACAGTTGAAATGTTAACTGCTTCTATACAACAGACATGATTTTTTTGGCGTTTCTATAGATGATGGTACAGAACCCCTCGTGCGGGAGTCTGACTCACACTTGTCCGGTTTTAATGTATTCGTTATGCGTTGGTCGCCGGTCGTCATACTGTCTGACATCCATATAGCTTTAACGATTTTCCGACCGGAAAGACATAAAGCTAGCGGAATACGATCGATATGTGATATCGTATTGAGGTCTTCACTAATGCCGATTCTCGGGATACCGTTATTGGGTTTAGATGTCACTATCACATTAGCTATTCCATCTCTTTGGGTCATTATTTCAATGGGTTGAGATTTAATAGTCTTCAGTTGTTTGAACTTCAATAGATACGAGTTTGTACGTGCTGTGACAGAGTGAAAACTTTTTGGTGTTTAGTTACCGTCTTTTATCTTGCGTTTTTTATTATTGATTTATACTTTTCCGATTTATTCATATACGTATGTATGTATATATGTATGTATGTAAGGGCTTCATCATCATCATCATCATCAGCCGGGAAACGTCCACTGCTGGACATAGGCCTCCCTCATGGTACGCCACATCGACCGGGCTGTAAGGGCTTGCTTCTTGCCAAATTTCAAGATTTTAGGTTAATGCGAAGTACCCTATAGGTTTTGATGCGATGTCATGGGAAACCGTCAAAATAAGCGGCATAATAATTATGGCTGTATCTTTTTATTACGCTGACTTAGAAGTTTGATTTTTTTTCTCAGATCAAAGAATACTTGTGTATTCGATTTTAATTTCAATTTAATACCTCAGTCAATTATGAGAAAAAGGGTCTTGACAGACAGAAAGACGCACAACCAAGTGATCCTATTAGGGTTCCTTTTTTCCATTTGAGGTACGGAACCCTAAAAACAAGCTCAGGCAGTGACTAGTTAATATTAAATATAACCTAATGTTTCTTTATCTTGTCCTCAGGCCAAATCTGAGGAGCAGCTGGCATGCGAGAAGCAATGGCTGCAGACTGGTCACATGTGGCTGGCGCACCGTGGCGGGTTCACAGCCGTCGTCAGGGAGGAGGACGCAGACGGTGGCAGGGCCAAGGTCCGCGTGATCAGCACCGGGGAAGTGATCACCGTCGACGAGGACGACCTGGAGAAGGTAACTGGTGTCGTCAGAAACGTGTATAATATATCTTGACAATCATGTCAAACGGGTAACTCCTTCTTTAGGACTCCTAGTTGGGTTAACTTAGTTTATATCGTTCTCGGTTTGTTTGGTTGTATGGTATGTAGTAGGGTACTTTTATATTCAAGCGACGTAGCCGCCAAAGCTACGGTAAAGCAAGTATTATATTTGAATTATCATGTGATATACCACTTGGAACCATCATTTGGACACCTGCTTGAAAAGCGGGTACGATAAAGTATCAACGAACTGTCGATTTCTGGAAATATTGTAGAACAATTGACTTCCTCTTACTAATAATGACCATGTCACGACATCGAAAATTGCTGTAGAATCAATGTGCGACGCTTTTCAAGGATTTTACTGAAGATGACTTGGAATAATATAAGCGCTTGGCGTCGGGTTGCGGAAAACTGCCTGCTAAAATGTGTCCTACTTCCTCACGTTCCCACCTGTCATCTGTCGTCTCGTCTTCACACTTCATGGTTTGTTTCAAAGTTAACTACTGTAAAGGAGCGCAGACGGCGTGGAGACCTGATTGGAACTGAGTGCCCCCCAAAGCACAGAGCAATAGAACGTACTGGACGTCCCGACGTCGTCCCGAAGTGACCAAGTTTGCGGTATTGCAAAAACTAATGTTAATAACATAATTAACGCGTTCAAAAAATCATTTCAACAATCATCAAAAAATTGCCTTAAAAATTTGGTTTTTATTGATTTTCTCAAAGAGCGATTAAAGAATTTCAATAAAATTTATAATGAACTTGTAGTTTTAACGAAAATCAGATAATACAGACACAGATAATTGTTTCTAGATCGTGGTTTTGTTATTGTTTGAATGATATTCGAAACTGCTTCAAACTAAGTATTCACGAAGTGTTCTAGGTGTCACTTCTCTTATGGTTTTATAGGACACGTCTTGCGGGATATCGACCATATGTTTAAATTAAACGCCAATCCGTGTTTGAAATGATATCAAAAACTAAATCATAGGATTAACATGGAGTTGCAGTCCTAGTTATCTAAGGAGGTTAGTGGTTGCTTGCAGCTAGGTGCCCGTGTGTGTTGTAGCCATAAACCAATTTAAGTACTTAATCATGGACAAACTGTTGACTAAATAGATTTAGGGGAACAGTTGTAAAAATTGGGGTGTTTGAAGCAGTAGTATGTCTTTCTATCTCTGTGTCTATTGCATCGTAACTCTCAGAACAATGCACCGATTGAAATGTTGACGTTTTATTATCATAAGAACAGTTTAATTGGAATATTTTTTTCTTTAATCATCAGTTTGAACTTGACCTTCATAGATGGAAAGCGAGTTCACTCAGAAGGCTCAAGTTAAAAAGACTGTTTGGCTGATTTCTTAGTTATATTTGACGGAAATTTGTTGAGTCAGTTGGTTTGAAGATTATCAACTGTTTCCCTGATAGCCAGTTGAGCCGTGGGTGGTTTTTCTATTGGTATTTCGTTCTTATAATATTACTCTGTTGTGACTTTCAGGCGAACCCGCCGCAGCTGGAGCGCTGCGAGGACATAGCGTCGCTGCGCTGCCTGAACGAGTGCGGGGCGCTGCACGTGCTGCGCTCGCGGCACGCGGCCGGCCTGCCGCACGCGCGCGCTGGGCACGCGCTCCTCGTGCTCGGACCGCCCAAAAGAACCGCGCCCATCTACACGGACAAGGTCTCAATGATCTACTTTATATCTAAGACTTTTATGCGATAAGGTGCCTTGACCATCAGATCATTTTAGTTCTACTAAAAGAAGTAATCGTAGTTAACATGATGGGTGCAGTCAGTCCGTCCTGCTTGTCACTGTGACCTTTTTAATTGCCCATGGAACTGTACTGCAAAGTGAACTAACCCCTTGTCTGTGAATGTCGTCAAAATTTCTGAAACTGTAGTTTATGAAAGCTCGAACAACAGGTTGAAAGATACGTTACTTTTGAAACTAAATACTCGTATGTAGTTGAATACACAATTTGTGCAGTAATTAGCTAAAAATATGTCATTAAATATTCGTCCGTGGATATTTCAACAGAACATGTAGTTTACCGTCTTTGTAAAAAGATTTAAAGCATATAAAATAATATTGATTTGATTTTGAAATTGTAAGGTTGCTGCGATGTTCCGCGGCTGCCGCGCGGACGACATGCCGCCGCACGTGTTCGCCGCGGCGCAGTCCGCGCACCGCTGCATGCTGGCCGCGCGACGCGACCGCGCCATAGTCTTCCTTGGAAGGTAATTTTGTTTATACATATGCCAAATTTTGCCCGCGACTTCCTCCGCTTGAATTACTTATCAGCCCGTGTCTCCATTGCTGAAGATAGGCCTCTCCCAACGTGCGCCACTCCTTCCGGTCCTCAGTCGTCCTCATCCACTCGCTTCCTCCTCCTCCTCCGCATCCTCTTGAGGTCGTCAGACCAGCGGGCTGGAGGCCGTCCCACCCCGCGTCTCCCGGTCCGAGGTCTCCAGTCGAGAATCTTTTTGCTCCATCGCTTGTCTGTTCGTCGACAAATGTGGCCTGCCCATTGCCACTTCAGCTTGCTTATTCGAGTAGCTATGCCGCTTGAATTATCCCATATGAACTATCAATCGGAGTAAAAAAGTAGCTTATGTCCTTTTTCGCTCCTTCAACTTTTATCACCTCCGTGGCCTAATGGCTAACTGTTGGACTCACAATGCGGAGTTACCGGATTCGATTCCCAGTGGGAGTAACTATCGGTACTCGGTTTGGTTGGTGGTAGGACATTTTCTATGTCCGCCTGGTTAGCTACCACCATGTTACCTAAGTCTGCCGCCAAACAGCAGTGTTAATAGCACTATTGTCTTAGTGTATTAAAGGTAGCAGAGACATTGTCTCACTAGCGTGCTTACCATCCAACGGCATTATCTTCACTATCAGGTCAGATGAAGGCCAACGTTACTTCAGGTTTCCTAGTTCTTGAACTGTTGATCCGGGGTGGCGGGATATTTCCAGTACGGGCTACTCTGATTAGTTGGTACGAGCCAGGATCGAGCCTAGACCTCGATTGTGCAAGGGCTGACGCTCTACCCAACTGAGCTACCACGTCTTAATAATGTGAAATAATAATAATGATACAAGTACAATAAGATGACTTGTATTTCAGTGGCATATTGGATCCAGTTCCTTATGTATATGTAATAAGAATGGTATGAATGTTAGCGGGCGGTCGGGTCCACACCCGCCGCTAAATATGCAAATCGCTGTTGACATTATGTAGTTACGTAAGTGATAAATACTGAGTTGCCTGTGACATGTAGGCAGAGGCTTGCTACAGAACTGGGTTTTGTAATAGCGATGGTAGAGAGAGCAAGCGAAAATATCAACTTATTACTCTTACTAAAATTGAACCTTGAATGTAGACTTGGATAGCAATCAAACATCATCAAGCTGTCATGGCCTCAGGAGCAGTTGGACTGTAGATTAAACAGTCAAAGATACCTAGCTAGCTTAAGAAGTTATAGTCTAAGATCCGAAGTAAGGTCGTCCTTCACTCATGTGTCAACCAGATAAAAGTGATATTTTATCGAATTAAATAAGTGTCTTAACATAATTTTATCCTAAGAAATGGTCAATGTTATAATTATTTATTTTATTTTTTAATAAATTCCCGACGTGCCTACCAAACAAAAGAAATTCTAGCGAAAAGTGTATGATATGCACAACATGAAAGACCTCAGCTGACTACCTTTTTCTAAGCGTATGTTGTTGTAGTATGATGTTATTAGTAATGATAATAGCCTAGCCTTACTGACGGGTATCGCAGATGATGTCTGAGTTACGCAGGAGGAGAAGAAACGGGATGATTTCATTCTAAAGCCGAAACCGCAAAACCCAATCTAGATACCTCGCAAATCTTAAAAGCAAAGCCCAGGAAATGGAGAATGTAGCTGTCAACGCCTAGCCTCAGTGTTATCTGGCGCCATCGTAGCTATTACCGCCGGTACTGGCTTTTATCGGCCATTAATTTGTCATACTATCGCATTTGTCGCAAATTACACCTCGCGTATCGCTTAGGACAATCTAACCACTTTCTTCACGATCTTGTCTTTGGTTAATGATTGAACTCAGACTGGAGAGAAGACAGCAGATTACACGCAACTAGGTATTTGAAAGCATCGCAAAAATTTTTCGCAAAAAAATCCATTTACTGAAACCAATATTTCAGTTCATCATTTGACCATTGTAGTAAAATATTTGATATTTATTTGTACATGAGGGGTGCAGCAGATGGGTGGAGGGGTGCTATGGATCAAATACCTACTCATCAAACATCAGTCATGAACGATTAGTCTGGATTTGGAGGTCCTAATGCTGACCATTGTTGCAGTGTGACCTCCAAGGTATCTCTTTCTGCTACGATGTAGGGCGTCACAGTGCCAGAGGATGTGAATGGGCGTTTCCCCATCCTACTCACAGAAAAAAAAACCGTAGTCAAAATTCAATTTGGAAAGATAACAATGAAATTCGATAAATTATGTTCAGCGGGGTATTTGAAAATAATGTACTTGTTTCACTGTCTGCTTGTTTATGTGAGTGTAATCGCTATTAAACATCTAATGATTTGTCATAATAGTACAATGTGGTCTGATATGATAACGCAACTGGATTTTCTATTAGAAATCTTATCGAGTGATCATGTAGCTTGTAATATCAAATCAGTTTATAATGATACTCGTAGCATTATAGTAGAGTGTTAGAGATGTTAAGACTCCATAGCAAAACAATTAGGGCGCCACTATATAGTTAATTTGTTATCAATCCTACAAATATTATAAATGCAAAAGTTTCTGATAGTGTGTGTATATGTTTGTTACTTTTTCACGCTGAAACGGCTTAACGGATTTGGATTAAATGTAGATAAATGATCTAGCACTGGAGTAACACAGGTTACTTTTTGTGATCTCAGTCTTTTAAGCGGCTATCGGTACTTATTTAGGTAGGTGGTAGAACATTTTCTATGTCTGCCTGACTTGCTACCACCAATATTTACGTCATGCTTTTGGGTGAACATGCTTTCCATGTGACGCCATAATCAAGTGAGATGAAAGCCAATTGCGTTTAGAATTCCATTACTATTGGATAATGTTATGTTCTAAAGTTGAAACCACACCGTCACACTATTTGTATAACTCATAATTTTCAGATTATAAAGCTGTTACTAGCTAGACCAAGATATCATCTACTCTATTCCACTCAGTAATATTAAATATTGATAGTTTAATGTGTTTCTGATTGCTCATGTGATAGATAGTGTTTTACGATCGCGACCATGTTGTGAACGGCTCATTTAAATTTCTAATTATAATCTAATGTATATGAAATATCATTAAAAGTTCAAGGTAGCATTAATATGCTTTTTATAAAATAGTGTTAGACTTTTACATACTTAAAAGTAATGATTTATTATTGTACTAATAGTAATAAAACTTGTAATATATCAGTGTTGTTTTACATATTATTAATAGAACTGGATTGGCCGCACTTAGCCCATACTGAAAGCGGGTATTGTGCGGCCGGATAGCCACAACAAATCCGCCAAAAAGGCTATGTAATTTTTTTTTAAATGTGTTTACACTTGGACTTCACCCCTCCTCTAAGTAACTATAGGGAGGGATAGGTTTGATAGTAAGCGTGCGCACTCCGAAGCGTCAAGCTGCCTTGCATACGGAAACAGAACAGTGCTATTTATTCTGCTGTTTGTAATAACGTCGTGGTAACTAGATAGACGGACTTAGAAGCCCTATCGACAACCAAACCGAGTACAGATGGTACCCACTGGGAATCGAACCCAGGACCTCTGTATATACTCTATACTCGGAGCGTTAGGTCACAGAGGTGGTTTAAAGGTGGAGGCGGTTACAACATCTTACTGTTGTCACCAATACGCCTGAAAAGCGTGGTGATCTGTCAAGGAGGCACATGTATCAGAATATTATTGTATTTATACTAATAATATGTGTAAATTACATTTATTTAAGGTCTGGCTCCGGCAAGACGTCAGCAATGCGTCACTGCGTGTGGTACCTGGCGAGTGCGTACCCCGCGCAGGGGTCCAAGCTCACCCCGGAGAGGTTGGACGCCGCATTCGATGTGCTGCACACTTTTGGATCGTCACGGTAAATGTTCAGTTTATTTGTTATAGTAACAATAAAAATTGTATTTTTACAATTACAACATTTATCTTGTTTTGTTTTTTACTGAAGATCAACGCTTGTGTTTGATCTCTTCACCCTCTACCGCCAAACAGCAGTGTTAAACCGATATCGATATGATCCGGCGGGAATTTAAAGGGATTTTCTTTGCAGCACTGGCTCCAACCCCCTTGCATCCCGCTTCGTGTCGCTCGCTTCGCTCGACTTCGACGGGGGCGGCGCTCTCGTGTCTGCTTCGGTGCAGACGTTACTGCCGGATTTACGTCCTCATCGTGCTACGCTTCGGGCACTGCACACGTAAGTTGTTCAAACACGGTCGCTTACCACTTCGCATCGCTCGACTTCACGTGTTCTAGTGACAGCTTCGGTGCAGATGTTACACCGAATTTATATAGTACTACGCACAGAACTAACGTTCACCGCATCCCGCGATTTGCAATACCTCACCTCTCCCCGCAAGAAAGTGACCCGCTTATGCATTCACTCACACATGCGCGTGTATACAAAAGTCATCCGTTCGATGTATGGGAATAGGAACCACGGATATCACGACATTTGTTTGAAGTGTCCGGCCTGTGACATAGGTTTGGCCGTAGCACCACCGCCATTATTTATTTTATTTAAACATAAAATATTTACAAAACATAAAATATATACGAAAGGAACAGATTATTTCTATAAGAAATTTCTTAGGGCAGTTCTGGGTCAAGCTAGAAATAGTGAAGATAGGAGGGCACGTAAGCGTGAACATTTAATATACCATGTTATCAAAATCAACTTGAGGCTCCTAGGATATCACGCTTCCATATTTCCTTAGCGTCACTGTGAATTCAAATGTGCGTCTCTTTTATTAACTTTTATTGGGCTTTTTTGAACCGATACTAAAATTATCCGTTGTAAGATCTACTGTAACATTTTCCAGACTGTTCCATGGCTGCGACGGCCGACTCCGACGAGAGCTCCAACTGGACCAAGCGCCCGTCAACGTTCCCAACCCGTTCCTGACATCCAGCGAGAAAGCGGACGCGCCCACTGAGTTCGCAGCGCTGCGGGAAGCGCTGCAGCTGCTGAGTGTCACTGAACAAGAGCAGATGGCTATATGGAAAATACTGGCCGCTGTTTGCCATTTAGGATGGGCTGGTGTTGCTAAGGGTAATTTTTGAAATAACAGCACAATGATTTTGTTTAATTTATAAGATAATAGAAGATAAGTATGTATTTCATTTCGAGAGAGAGAGAGAGAGAGACTATTAAAAGTTTATCGTAACTTTTTAAATAATATTCCCATTGTGTTCTGAAATATATCATAGCCGGTGTATCATTGATCTAAGGCCTCAGGGTAAGCACGTTTTCCATCCAACGACTTATCGTTACATTTACACATTTGGTCTAAAGTCAAAATACAAGATAAAAAATTTAGCTCTTTTAAGCTAGACAGTGTATTGTGGGTGTTCTATGCTATCCACTGAAAGCCCGTTCCGTGTGGCGATTTCTGAGGCAGACTTGTGTCCAGCAGTGGACTATATGCAGCTATGATGATTCCACTTTTACCTTGTCTCTGATAATGGTTTCAGCGAACGCGGGCTCTGGTCTCAAGTACCAGTTCGTGAACAGCGCGTGCTCGTCGCGAGCGGCTCGCCTGCTCGGCATCAGCGGGGAGGAGCTCGCGCGAGCAATGTTCGCGCACGCGCCCTCGTCCCCCGGCCAGAACAACTTGAGGTACGTGCAAATTGGCACTAGTACTTTATGTCAAACCATGAAATATACCTTAACGGGATGTTGGGAACAACGTTTCATACTAAATGTATGTTGCCAGAAAAGTTCGCTTTGTGCAGTAATAATCTAAAAAAAGAACATCGCATTATAATGTCGCCAAATGAGTATCATTAACATTCAACTTCATAGTGAATTTTTATTTGTCCACACTATTTTTTATAATTGTTCAAAACGCCATCTAGGGACCATTATCTGCGGATATTGTAGCTGACAACAAAGTTGTAAGTTAATGATATTCATTTCGCGACATTATAATCCAATGTCAGATTTTTAGGTAACTACTTATTAAAGCTAGCTATTCTATTTTAAACGATTATGGTAAAATAAATTTTGAAGGCAAACTGCCAGTAGACTTGATTTTCAAAGCACTCCTTTATAATGTAGTAAACTATAGCACTTTTTTTACATTGTGTGTTCAGGACTCCGTCCCCTTCCAACGACAGAGAGATCACAGGAAACGAGGCGCTGGACGCTTTCGTGGGCGGCCTCTACAACGAAACGTTCAACATCATAGCAGCTCTTGTCAATCGGTAAGATGACCCCTGTTTTTACTATAGTTGACTTATGTCTGGGTGACGAAGTTATCGCATTACACGATTTAAGTGACGTCTTTTGAATGCCAGGGGGTATTACGTTTCCTATCAGGAACCAGCAATGGATAACGTTTCAAGTCTCATTCGTAACGTACCCGAACTTTTTCGACGATATTTTGCCCATGAGTTTTTTTTATAACAGTACTGTACCTAATGACAAGTGATCTCGACGTAAAAATCGGACGACGAATAATTAGAATAGGGGACTATAGTAAGAAAATGTTCAGAAAATGTGCTGCAGCATCTACCTATGAAAGAACAATATCTTATTGCGGTCACTGATCTGCGTCACGCGTGGTGATTATGAAAAATCCCCTCATGGAAAGTCCGACGTGGGCAGCTACGAGTGTGATGTACAGTGGACTTATGTATCGGATTTTTACTGTATGTATTTAATGAGTCTTTTCACGGCCACTTTTGTTATAATGCGTGTTGTCGAAATATAGTTCTACTGACAGTAATACATTATTAGGATGAGACAAAGAGTACCTTATAACATAAGGGATAGATTTCCTTTTGCCTAAGTGGCGCCAACTACTACGATTGCTCAACTACTTCATAGCAGTCTACCTTTTGTATGTGATTTTACATACAACTGTTTCCTTGTGTTTGTCAGGAGTCTGTCGACATCATCTCGTACGTCCGCGTCTATCCTGCTGCTGGACACGCCCGGCGCTGATAACCCCATGTGCGCGGGACAGCAGAGCGGCGCGTCACTCTCAAAGCTACTCTCAAACTACCTACAGGTAATTACCGAATATTGTTGTTATATTATAGTGCTCATGGGTCATCACGACAGACTTAAGATTATATATAAATTATGGAAATTATTGTAATTGTTTAAAAAAACGTCTGACTTACGTCAAATCGGTGCAGGGTCACAAGAGGTTTTCTGTTTTGTTTTTGTTTCGGATTGTTTTCTGATTGGGTGCAAATTGTGTGAATCCAAAATTCTAATTTCAAACTGATTTGACTTGGTCGGTTTTCATGTTACCAGCCCAGGTACCGACTAGATTCTGACCTATCGAAGGTCATCAGGGTGAGGAAATTATTGTATAGGTATCGCGTATAGCGTATCTCGAATAATCACAACGGTGGTACACTCGAGTACATAAATATGTATCCACTTTTGAACCATGTCACATACACCCTCGCTTGTTCCTATAGTGTGCTGAAGGAAATGTCAATTAAAGATCGTTCAAAAATAGATACATATTTTTGTACTCGAGTGTACCATACTCATTGGTCCGCAAACGGTAAATAAGTACCAAAGCGTCAACCAACCACATGCCTATTACCTTCGCGAACTGTCATTGTCAAAGTTTCAGGCAGGTAGTTGCGAATGCGTTCGCCTGGTCTCATCTTTACTTTTCGAGTACAAGGCAAATTGTTCGAATTACCGTATTCTTACTTTTAAAATTAATGCAATAAAATAACGAACGGGGTTCAAACCTGTGTCTATCTTCTCGAAAACTATTCCAAATAAAATCGAATTTCTAATACATTGCAAATTTTTAACCACTTATTACATTAATCCAGTCCGTTCATTTAATTATTGATAGAGTAGTTTTCGGTAAAATATATACAATACAGTTTATTCTTGGATAAAAAAGGATTTTGTACACATACACATCTTTTTTGGGTTTGATTGATTGTTTAGTCTAACCTTTATTTTCCCTGCAGGAGCGTCTTCAAGCTGTGTTCCACGAAGCGATGCTGGTGTCGCCCCGGGAGCGGTACGCACAGGAAGGCATCGCTCTGGACGACGGCGCTGACGAGGACTGGGTCTCGGAGACGGTGAACCCTGGACCCATGGTGGAGCTGCTGGACAAGGCTCCTCAGAACACCATCGTGCGGAGCTCGCAGGCCGATCTCAGAGAGTGCGACCGACGCGGACTTTTGTGGTGGGTTTTCATTGAACTTGCACAATGCTCACTTGACTTGAGATGCCTTATCTTCTTCTGTATACAGGGCTACTTGGAGTTCTTGATCAAAACTATTTTGTTCTGACTCAGGTAATGATGACAATTATTAGTAATGGTAGAGTCATTCGACATATCACATAGACGTATGTTTTTTTCTCCATTCCTTATTTCGAAAAAGTAAAAATGTGGACACCCTACAATTGCGATTTCTTCCTGATAATATATCTTCGGAACTGATATCGATGCGTTCAGGTAAGTCTTTGTATTCCGACTATGGAATAAATTGTCATATTGACATCGTCAGATAGAAAAAATCCAGATTGTTATTGAAACACAGGGTGACCATGTACTAAGTCCTTTGATGAAAACAAAACAAAATGTTTCAAGATACTATTGCTTGTAATTAGTGATCATTAGCTGACCCAGAAAAATTAGCTCCTGTAGGTCCCCTGCCTGGCAAATGTTTCATTACAAAAAGACTATTTAAATGTCAATATAATCTCGCCTAGGCGACTAATTTGTCGACTCATATACTTATCACGCGGTACCCTCTCTGCAGGCTTCTGGACGAGGAGTCTATGTACCCCGGCTCATCGGACGACACGTTCCTGGAGCGCGTGATGACCCACTACGCAGCTCCCAACCACACGCAGTACCTCATCAAGAAGGCGCCTCATGCGAGACAGTTCGTACTGCAGCACTTGCAGGTCTGTTGATATATTATACATCTTTATATATATAATTCTACAGTACGTGTGTATGTCACTGAACTCCTCCTAAACGGCTGGATTGATTTTGATGAAATTTGGTGTGATGAAACAAGTGGATTTCAGAATGGTTTAGATTTATAATTTGATAATTTTTTGGTCTTGCATAAAGGTACATTACTAAGTTTATTCCAAAATGTTTAAAAATAAATGTCCGCCCATGCGAAGCCGGGGCGGGCCGCTAGTGTATATATATAATACAAGACGTATGGACGATGATCTGTTGGAATCATAGTCCTAAGGTTGCGGGTTCGATTACCAGCACGGTACCTATCAGTACTCGCTTTGGTTGTGGTACTTTTGTGTGCCCGCATGCTACCACCATGTTGTCTAAGTGTTCCACAAACAGTAATGCTAGTGGCACTTTTATAATATAATTGTTATATTACAGGGCACCAATCCAGTCCTGTATGACGTCACCGGCTGGGTGAAGGCAAGTCGAGAGAACCCCGTCACCAAGAAAGCTTTGACTGTCTTGCAAGAAAGTCAGAAGTAAGATTAAGCTTTATTTTTCAATTCGTAATTTTGTAAACGATGCCTTAAGCAGCGAAATCACGTATAGATAACAGTTATTAATTAATGGTATATTATGTACTGTAGCTATAGAGAAGAACTAAAAATATTACTTTGAGTTTTATCCCCAAAAAATCATGTTAGAAAATAACTTATCACTCCACACCAAATCACCTATAAATAAAGCCAACCTTATCCAATTTTTCTAATATTAAAAGCTTTTATTTAACTTGCAATGTTTGTATGTATGTATGTATGTATGTATGTTCGGGTCAAATCTTGCAAGCTGAATTAGAAGCACTTCCTCTTATCCTAGGGGGTTGAAATTTTGTACGTTGGTTCAGTTCCGATGACAATGCGTTTTTCTGGTACTATCGAGCTGGTCTGATGCTGGAGTCAGGAGGAATAAAGAGAAACTCTTCAATAGGCCCCTCGAATTCGGGCTCATCTCAAAATCAGAATACCAGGCTGACATAAGTGCAAGGGAGCGTGCTATATCGTTTCTATATATTAGCGCAGGTTGATTCCTAACAAACTACTTAAAATCATTTGAAGTACCAGGTTAGCAGAAACAGAAGTAGTTTTGATTTAGCTCACATGACATACGCGCGGTTTATTCTACTAATGAGAACGCGTAGCTTCTGTCACTTCTTTTTTAAATCTAAATAGATTAATTAACTTTAGACTTTTTAGTTGAAGTGTTTTAGGTTCAAAATGCTATTTGTCTCTTTTTGGCCCAAGGGAATGAAAGAGTAACCACATAATCAAATCAAGTCGTGATTGTGCATTATATCAGTACCTAGTCTGTGCAAAGTCTGTGATTATATCCTCTGTGTAAATGCTGAATGTCATGCATAAATGCCAAAAATACAACTAAAAAGCGTGTGTTTATGTTAATTTGGCTATGGTTTTCTAAATAAATTTAAGACAAGATAGTGTCACTCAATTGAGGCTGGACAAGGCAGCGTATGCAATAATCATCGGCTGCAGAAGTCCACTGTTGGACATGAGTCTCCCTGTTATGGCGCGCCCACACATGCACGGTGATAGGGCCGAGCCACTTGCATCCAGTGACTACTCGCGAGCTTAACTAGGTCATCGGTCCTGGTCTGATGCTGGAGCCAGGAGAAATAAAGAAGAACTTTTCAATGGTCCCTCAAATACGGGCTCATCTTAATTCCAGAATACCACCTTGACATAAGTGCACCGGAGCGTGCAATATCGTTTATGTAGCGCAGGTTAATTTCCTACCAAACTATTGAAAAATCATTTTAACTACCAGGTTATCAGAAACAGAAGAAGTTAATGACATATTCCGCGCGGGTTTGAGTAAAACCTATATTTTGAAATGAGAACGCTCAACTTCTGTCACTTCTGTTTTTAGGGTTCCGCAGTCAAACTACGAACCCTTTTAGTTTCGCTCTGTTAGTCGGTCCGTCTGTCAGTCCGCGGCTTTGCTTAGAGACCCTTACTACTAGAAAGGTGTAATTTAGTACGGGTATACATATTAATCACGCCGACAAAGTAGTAGAATAAAATCTTGCAAAACATATTTTTAAGGGTGGCTCCCATACACGTAACTTGGGAATAATATATATATAGTTTTTCTAATACTTGTGCTCAGAAAGTGATACGTTTTGTAGCTGTTTGGCGTGCTCAAAGTTCGTGATTTCAGAAGCTTGTCTTAAAAACGCAAGGCAAGCGTGCGTTTTTCTTATTAACTAGTTATAAAGCCAAAAGCACTAGTACTTTTTTTTTCTTATTAACTGAAGGAAGGTTTTTCATTCAAAAATCAATACTAGTATTTTTGCCGAGTCACTGGGCAGTATTTGCAACACACTCTTGGCCACAATCTCAATAATAGACTACCAGGTTGACATAAGTGTCAGAGAGCGTGTAAGACAACTGTTCCGTACTAACCTCCGAAAAAAGATCGGGGTCTGTTTAATTAGATACTTTTTGCTGCATTGACATGCTCCAAGAGGATTGGCTTCAGTTCGAGTTTTTTTTTTAATAGAACGCGGGCCTTCGCTTTTTAAATATACATATGTAAATTCGAATGTTGATAATGATTTCATTTAATTTTATGGGGATGACAGAGACCTTATGCCAAGATATTATATATCTCTTTTTCTCTCTTTGAAGTTGTAATTAGACTCCACCTTGGGTATGAGGTCCTGGTACTTTCGTCTTCATATCATCCGATGTAAAAAGTGATTAGAGCTGACAAATTGGAAGCGTGCTCATCTAGAAACGTTACTTTGCTTTCTGTGCTAACCGGAACACAATCATCTTCATCATAATTTTACTATTTGTTATATTTTTTAGCAAATGTATTAAGAAATGTCGTTCAAAACTAGTTTCGAAATGTACTTACTATTTTCGCGTTTCCCCCCGTATATCTTCTAAACTATTGCTTTTAAAAATCTGAATACTTCACAGTGGTATGTACACTGAACTTAAAAGAAAAACTATCATGACTAAGCTGGCTTTGCAGGTGAACGAGTAATAGTCGACCAAATTATAAAAAATTAATATAAAAAAAATTTCATAAAGAAGCTTTTATTTAAATGCTCTAAAAAGAAGAAAATAAACTTTAAATTAAATCAAACCCATCAATTGATTACATTGAACAATTTATATGCTATAAAAGCTTGTCGCGTGATTTTAATTGTATTGATGTCGATATGGCGTACCATGAAGGAGGCCTATGTGTCAATGAACTAGAATACAAGAATTATGTAAACTGATCTAGAGAAAAAGTATGTATTGTATAAAATAGATAAATCTACATACATCTACACTAGTAAATCACGCGACAAGCTTTTATAGCATATAAATTGTTCAATGTAATCAATTGATGGGTTTGATTTAATTTAAAGTTTATTTTCTTCTTTTTAGAGCATTTAAATAAAAGCTTCTTTATGAAATTTTTTTTATATTAATTTATTTTACAGTGATGGTTCAATACACTAAACAAACAAGTGCGTTCCGCGTAGATTTCCAAATCTATAATCTTTCTGCAAATGAAAAAATTATAAGTTGAAAAAAAGACAGGACAGGGCCCATGTTCAGGTATTAGGCTGATGATGATGCTACCATGTTGATCAAAGAGCGATTTTACAGAAAATATTATTTATCCCGTGAACGACACTTTTATTCTGCTTCTAGTGAGGAAATGTCTCGTTTGACGACGTGGGCTCGGGGCGCGTGCGGCGTGGGCGCTTGGTCCGCAGCAGTGGGGGACGCTTCCACGCTACGACGAGCTTCCTCTATCAGAAGAACCCTCACTTCAGGTAATTATAAAACACAAAAGGACAATTAAATTAAAATTATATTTTTATTACAATTTACGAACGCACTGTAATTAAAATGCCTTCCTAGAAATTATGGAAGTGTTAGGTTTCCAAATAACAATAGTTTTAAAAATGGGTTTTCTAAATTGAAACAATTTCCTATTTCTATGTGGCAAACATTCGAAACGAATGGAGTCGTGCTTCTTCCTCGTCGTTTCCTCAATGGTAAGGATCATACCGGAGTGTCTTCCTTACAGTTTTGATCCATATCTGTTACTAAGCTGTTTCGTAGAGTCGCCTGTCCGTAACTTGACACAATTTGGGATTCGGGATGAGGCGCGAGGTAAAACGGTGCAAGTTTTCCGCCAATGAAAGAGTTTAAAAGAATATGGCATATGAATAAGGCTCGTCCCCTCCCAAATAGACCAGCAAATCGTTTCTTCGCTTTGGGTCAAGTTATATGTCGGAAACGGTTGCCGGTTGCCAGTCAATTTAATACATACATATAGCATACTAGTTTCTTTTATGGCGTGGGGTTGTTGCCATTTCAGCTTTGCAATTTTTTGCACTGTATCGTCGCATTGTATCTCTACGGTATCCTATAACTATTTGTTTCTCCATCAGGCACGGCCGGCATGAAGCGTCGCTCAACGTCCCTACAAGCGAAGTTCGTGGCGGACGGCGTGGTGGACACCTTGCGTCGCTGCGGCCCCGGCGGCGTGCAGTTCGTGTGCTGTCTGCTCGCCAACCATCCGTCAGAGCCGTCCGATGACGTCAACGTGCCACTGCTGAGGTCTCAGGTAATGACCAGATAACAGAGAGAGTCGTCACGGATAGTGTACTGGTTAATCGAAAAAATAGGGTTTAAAAATGAAAATTGTGATTCACTATTAACTTGTATGTTAATGATACTCATTTCGCGACTTTATAATCCAATTTCCTATTCCTAGATAATTACTTCACAAAGCCAGCTTTGCTATTTTAAAAGATTATGGTGCAAGAAACTTTGTATGAAACCTTTTCAGAGATGGAATGACTTGTTCAGATAGACTCATAATAAGCTATTTACTTTTTGTATTAGTCTGATTGGACGATTCCAAAACAACTACAATATCAAACATGACGTTAAGAACTGGTTCGCAAGGTCTTTCTATAAACATATTTCTCAACTAAGTTTTGGCGTATTTTTAAAAGCTTTTTTATGACGTAAGATCCATGATCCATTCATAAGATGTTCTAGAATGCTCTTTATTAAACTGAAATTTGAAATTTATTTGAAAATATTGCTACTAACGCGTGCCCTGTTCGACAGTTCCGCGGGTTCCAGCTGCTGGAAACTGCTAGACTGTACAAGCAGGGATTCCCGGAGTACATGCCGCTCTCAGAGTTCGCACGAAGGTAAACACAAGTCATCAGTCGCTTTAATTCATTTTCTTGGCGGGCTTCTGCGCATCAACGATGTTTGCGCTAGCGAGCAGTCGCTTGCGTATGATGAATGGCTTCCTGGCCATCATGCGCTAGCGAGTGGCGACCCTGATTCGTTTCAGTTGACTAGCGACTACACAGTTGATCTTACAACCCATGTCGCATACTGGTGTGGTTGGTGGTAGGGTAGGTTTATGGCCGCCTGGCTAGCTTCGAGTATTATCTTGTTTAAGCATGCCGACAAACAACAGTACAAATAACACTCTTGTGTTCTAATAATGAAAGCTGACATATACAGCATCTCATTATTTTGAGGTTTTTGGATGAGCATGTCTTCAAAAAGATTTGGAGTTGAATGTAGCCGTGAGGTCTCGGCTTTAGAATAAGACCACCCCATGTCCTCTCGCGGGTGTGAAAATCATTCAAGAGATGGACATAATATACCTGTGTAACAACATATTACTGCGATCACAAATGCTTTTCCAAAGCACGGTGATTACGACAAATCCCACCATGTACAAAATTTGAAATTTTGACATGTACGCATCTGATCACGAATGTATACCGTCAGGTACCGCTTGCTGGCGACATCAGAGAGCGAGACGGTGGAGAGCGGAGCACCGCCCGCGGCCGCGCCCGCCCCCCTCTCCGACCGCCAGGTCGTGGACGACATGCTGCTGGCACTCGACCTCGACGTCACCAGCTACAGGCTCGGGTTGACACAGGTCAGTCCTATATATAAGTTGTCTAAATCCTGCAATACAACTGTCCTTAAATCTGATCATATTATAAGATTCGTTTCTAGAACTGGTTTCAAGGCAATTAAGTGCTCAACAGAAAATTTGAATGCGGTAAAGGGCAAATTTCACCGCGGCCGAACGACTTTCAATCATTCCTCTTAATATTTAATGGACCTATAAAAACCGGGTCAAGAAAATAATCATTCTTGTAATTGACTTTAGGACGTGTTTCGATTTTGAAAAACTTACAGTTATCGATAATACGTATGTATTTGAGTTCATGTTAAAGGAAAAATATTTTATATTCGTTCATTCGATTTATCCCCAAACAAATATGAAAGTGGACCAAATTATCCCAAGAGATCAGCGGGCTGTACGTGTGGATTTCTTTCTCTATAAATATATTTCTAATAAAAATATTCATAAAGGCTAAATACATCTTAGCGCACCATTTAAAAGCAATTACATCATAAATGCTTTAAACTAAATGGCTGAAATAACTCTTCTGTTACATTGTACTGGGCATCGTATTGTTCGTAGCAAATTCATAACTTTTGAGTGTATAAATTAAAAAATTATGAAACGAAAGCAAAAAATTTGCCGTTATGTGATTTCGGGAAAAAGCATTACGCGTCGCCAGTCCAAAATTAACATACTTTGCGTCACATGTGTATATCGATAGCACATGTCATAATTACTTTTACTTGATACTATTAAGGGTATAAAATAATTTCGATTAAAAGTGAACGGCAACATAATGTTACGCTTACTGTAACAATATACCTATAGATTTATTTTCTTTGTCCGGACTTAACTTGAAACAAAACGTGGAACCACATCGAGACAAATGGTGTATATTTTATTATTTATGTTTGTTTTTATTTACACTGCTTATGGCGCAGTTAATCCAATAAAGTTTTATAACTGGTGAAAAAAATCTATGTTGCTATAATTTGCTGTTTCTCGTCAAAAAACTGCCGAAAACGTCAACTGCTGAGCGTAACATAGGTCTCCTCCATAGTCGACTCCCTGCGACTCTAACCAGGTCGTCGGTCCATCTAGTAGGGGGACGGCCTGGTAGACGTTCACCGGTACGTGGTCGCCACTCGAGGGCTTTTACTCCCCACCGGTTATCGGTTCTTAGAGCGATGTGGCCTGCCCAATGCCACTTCAGCTCACTGACTCCTCCATAGTACAACACAATAACTATGATATCTCTATGATTAAACAAGTAAAAATTCATACCCATCTTATCTATGTATCATTTGTCCAGGCATTGTAGTAACTAACATATATTGCCGATTATTAATCTACGTATTTTTTTTTCTTTCTATCTTGACGTTATGTTAGTTACGTGCTTGTCAGATGTATAAAGTAAGTTACAGAGGTTTTCTTACCACGTAACTTCTATTTTTATATCATCGTCAGAAAATAAGCTCACTTTTGGACCTAGATGATCGCCGCGCCGCGTGTCTTAGGCTTTCTATGAGAGGAATCTTATTGACGACCTTCGCGGGGTGTTATGGGGTGATTCTTTTTTATACATAGCCTTAAAACAGACACGTCATTTTAGAGCATAGGTAGTTTACGTAGTTACGTCCACTTGAAAAGAAAATCTTACTTTAACCACTAACCTATCTGCTACGTGTGGTGATTTTGACAAGATCCCTCTTGTAAAACTGTTTTGTGGCGATGGTGGGGAGGTGGCGATGGTGTTCCGCGGTGAATTTTTCCGTGAAATGATGAGAAAATATGGTAATCTACATACCACTCCGCATAGAAGATTATCGCGTACATTACCACGTTATCTGTGAATAAAATTTCTACGTACAGTCACGCACAAAAGTACAGTAACAGTTAAAATTTTAATTACCTGCGTAGCATAGTAATTACCTATTTAATTTGGTTGGTTTTAAGGCATTTTAACCTTCTAAACTATTTTGAATACCACTACTGTGTTCCGAGAACCGAATTTAGAATGACTCTGACTGAACTCTCTAGTAAAATAGACGGGGTGTGCCAAATAAAATTACAGCTCTTTACTGTCCCGATTGAAAGAGACAAATTAATTTAGCAAATTTAACGTGTAAAAGTATGATACACATATGTTTACAATTTCATTCATAAAGAGGCCCCGGAACCGTAGCGTAATCGTAACAAGCAAACACGCATGCGCTGTGGCCGTGCGTACGCGCATTACCGCAGGGCTATCGATCATACTCGTAGCATGAGATAGTCACACTGCGGTTGTTGTAGAACCGTATCACTTAAATTACATTGTGTGAAAGTGTATGGATAGGTACATGCAATGAGATCCCGTAAGAAGTACCTACATTTTTAATAATGAATACATTTGTTTAATTCATGTTGTACTATGTTACGGTTTGTAATTAGTAAAGACTTTTTGGCTTGGCAAATTTAATTTTTTGACACGATATAACATGGCTGCACAGAGCGTCTGGCGAGAGAATAAAAATTGGACATGATAATGTCTCAATGAATTTTAATGCAACAACAAGTACATACAAATGGTCTGGCTTGGTTTTTGGAAAGATTATTAGAATAGAATAATTATTTGATTTCGTTTCATTTTACAAAGTTGTGACCTTCTGTTAAGTGTGAGAATACCTGTAATAGAAGGCTTCGCTCTTCCATAGATATCTTAATGTTACGAGTATTATTTATATTATGTATATTTCTAGACACTACGACTTAACATGAGGTGAGGTAGCTAATATCTCGGGATGCAATCGATCAATTTCATCCCTTGGTTACAAACTACTATTATTTAGTCTGTTCTGTTGATAATAATGTGGGTAACGAAATAATATATCGCTTTAGGCTATTCTTATATGTATTGTATCGTAGAATAGCTTTTATAACAGAAAAAACAAACTAAATTACAGGCTTGTATCGAGGTCAATAGTCTCATAGATTTATCGCTTTGAACTAAACCTAGTTTACGAAATGTAGTTGAGGAGATTTCACCGACGTCTGGTAGAATATTTTCATATTGCCTTGTACCTCCTAATACATACTCGTACTAGCAAAATTTTAGCAAAATGATGTCATAACATGACATTGTTATCGAAGTTTTTCTGCCTCGTTACCTGTATATCACACTGCTGTTGGGATCCCGCCGATTCTTTCATCACAAAGCAACGTCATAAGCCGACGTCCAAACACTAGGATGCCCTAAGGCTAGTTGTAGGCATGTTGTAAGTAAATCTATCCATCTGAGCGCCTTATGCGCTCGACGTGGCCATTGCTTGGGTGAATCTGAGGAAATCTGTGAATTTGTTGACCCCGAAAACCACATACCAAATTTCAATGGAATCGTTGGATCCGTTTTCGAGATTCAAATAATATTTATAAAAGAATTGCTAGTCGTATAAAGTACCACCACATTATACAAATATGAATATAATAGTTATCAATAAGCAGAAATAGGTGTAGGAAATCCTGTCCTGTCGGTATATCTTTTGTTCTCCTCCTCAAGGTGCATTTTGTGCGTCTGTCAGGTGCACGGTAGACATTGACAATGTGGACTGATTAATTGGGAATTTATCTGTAGTTTTACAAATTGCTGGAACACCATTGACAACAGTTTCCGATAGACGTAAAAAAAATCCCGCTGACCCTTTACAAGCACGGTGATAAAGTGATGTTATTCTGAACTTTGAAATATTATACGACACGCAACACCTAGTGGTGTTTAAAATCAAAACTTTCTTAAAATTAAATTGATGTATAAAATTTTTATACAAGTGCTGAGAGCTATCCACGGACCTTAAGTACAATCTTTTAACAATGGTCATAGTACCTACGAGTATGCTTAAAGTCAAACCTTCACCTTCGCTCAAACTTAACGGTACACAAACGATCGTTTACAAATTAATGATCATTCGTCAATTGATTTACACGGCAATTACAGTATATGTATGTAGGTCTAATGCATTCGTGTAGTCGGACGATTAATACACGGGCCGCTGGCCGCTGTGGGCTAATGGAGAGATCGACGACCGGCTATACTAGAGATGGACCGATAATGGGCCAACGGTGCCCGTTCTAGCCAAGTTGTAGCCTAAACGGATAGAAGCTAAGAAGCTATTGCAAATGTCATAAAACCGTAGAGACAAATATTTTAACAGGAAAGAAAAGTGTATGTACACGGTGGACGTGTTTCTTGTCAATGTTTTATTAATTTCAAGTGCAATGTAAACGTAATAAATGAATGAAAAAGTCATCATCTGCTAGTTGATAAATGAAAATACAGTGTGAAAAACGCCATAGTTGCACACTCCTGAGTAAAAAAATCGGTTCGGGTGCACAAAAGGAATGTTTGTGTTAACGGGATCCCTTTCCGAATGCATCCCATACTAAACTGCCGCCATAATCTTTTAAAATATAATATCTGGCTTTGATAATGCACTTGTATCATGCGTGTGATTTCGTTGTATTTCCGAGTTCCCTGAAACTTAAAATTTAATTCGTCAACTCAAGAGTGAATATCTTATTTATTTGAATTTTTAGACATGTTTTCCGAGTGCTAATATATTTACTTAAGATGTACAATTAACAAGATCAAAGCTTAGACCTTTAGGCTGTTTTTATTAACTTGAAAATTTAAATGAATAGCCGCCTGTCCTTGTTTATAAATTAGCGTTTATCAATTAGGAGAGAAAGGGAGCAATGTCGTCCATAACACAAAAACATGAATTTACATAAGCAAGCGGGTTTAATCATTATTACCATATTACGGCGATTAGAAGAAAGTGTGGCGAGGTAATGGTGGTCGCCGGTGGTCTTCTCACTTGAGCCAAAAAGCAGATAATTTTTGTTTCGCAACCGCTGTGACGGTTTTATTTTCTGGTTTCCAATGAAAGTTTGCATAGAAATTTTATTTAGCTTATCGTTTTGTTTGTTGTTGTTCTCTCAAAGAATAGCTTAAATAGTTCGTTCTTAAAAATACATGGACAAAAACTCTACCTCCCCATCGGCTATCCTTTCTTTGAACGATGTGGCCTGCCCATTGCCACTTCAGCTCACTAACTCGTCGAGCTTTGTCCATGACATTAGTTCGTCCACGTCTACGGTAACAAACTTGAGGCTGCTAGGTTACAACGCTTTACACACAACGGCCTTATTTATTAGAAGCCATCAATTTATCCGTCAATAAACACACCTGGGTGGTCCAAATCGAAAAACGGTTTACTGGTTTTATATGGTTTATTTTGTCTATTTTTCAACAGGTTTGATATTATGCAAACTGCCTTCGATGTTTCCGAACTTGACGTATTCAAGGTCAATGATTCGGAAGTCATTAGAAGGAAACTTATTTTTAAACTATCTCATTATGCTATCATCTTGATAGAGGTCAGGTATAATTCGAGTGTTTTCTGTAGATTAGTCAGGAGTTATTAGAAGTGTCCTTGTGCTTCTAGGGAAGAGTGTGTTATCTTACCATCGACCACATCTAGCTTAAAGGAGATTGTGGTTGTCGCGGCTTCCAACCTCCACGGACGAAATCTCCGCGCCGACAAATGACATGACATAAGAAAAAGAAGAACAATTGACTGACGTTTTTGACTAGACCGAACAAAAGTGGTCCTTCGATTTAAACTGAATTAGCCTATGGAGACCAGAAGTAGGACACGTGCGATGGAAAAATCAGACAATGCCGCGACCACCAACCGACAGTCGTGTCGTGGCAGCCGACCGCCGTCGCCGAGCCCGTCCTCCCACTCTTCGTGTACCAGTGTATCCTCTATTCGCCGACAGCGACTGCTGCAACTCCAACTTGACGCCGCGGAGCGTGCAGCATATGTAGAGAGGAAGCTGATCGCTGACAAGCTCATTCTCGAGACTCGCGCTCTCGAGGAAATGGAAGACCAAGAGGTATTGTTAATGCAGTCAGTGCCGCCGTTCCCTCGAGAGAAAGAGACAAGCTCTGCCGCCGCCGACACAACCAACACGGCTACCGCCGCCGCTGCCGTCGCCCCCGCGGCTGCCCGTGCCGCCGTCAATACCGACAACGACGCTGCCGCTGCCCCCGCCGTGCCGCGACAGCACGCTTCGCCGCCGACACTAGCACATGACTCTGTGCTATTGAGTAAGTTTTTAGCCAGACAGACGGTGAGTAAGGAGCTGCCCCTGTTCTCCGGCGAGCCTGAAGAGTGGCCGTTGTTTTATAGCCAATTCGAAACGACGACACGCTTATGTGGCTACAGCGAAGATGAGAACATCGCGCGACTCGCGAGATGTCTAAAGGGACAAGCCCGCGACGCCGTATCTGCCCTACTAGTAAGCGCAATAAACCAGAAAGTAATTATAGATACATTGAAGCTTAGATTTGGTCGCCCAGAACAAATAATAGAAACCATGTTAAATAAAATAAGAAACATGCGTGACGTACGACACGACGATTACAATCATTTGATAGAGTACGCCACTTGTGTACAAAATGTAGTCACCATAATGGATACGACAAAAGAGACGGGACATCTGTCAAACCCGACATTGATAAGGGAGATAATCAATAAACTGCCTTCTTTATTAAAATACCAGTGGAGTTTTTACATTAGTGGCGCTGGTATTATGAACCCAACTCTAGCCGATCTCTCCAGCTGGCTGATGATGGTTGCGCACGCCGCGTGCCACATCTCACCGCTGACCATCAAGCCGACCGATAGCTACACGACCACTAAACAGCAACAAGTTAGGTCTTTTAAGCCACCGTGGAGACCTGTACTAGCGACGACGACCAACCAGAAACCGACTTGCGATTTTTGTAAGGGTGAGCACAGACTGAGCGTTTGTGACGATTTCAAACGCCTGACGATCGACGAGCGTTGGCTATTCGTGAAGGAATATAAACTGTGTTTTGCGTGTTTGATATCAAAACATCAGCTAAGAGCATGCAATAAGAAAGCGAAATGCACGGAACCCGGGTGCGAAAGATTACATCATCCCTTGTTGCACGCCGCTCCTATTAGCGAGGCTCAAGACTACGCACCGGTGAGCCACACAGTGACAGCGCCGTCGTCGGAGAGAGAGAAGAAAGTATTGTTGAAGGTCGCTAGAGTGGTGATAAGTGGAAAGAACGGTGATTTTGAGACATCTGCCTTGTTGGACGAGGGTGCCGCTGTCAGCTTGATTGACTCGACGCTCGCAGCACGCGCCGGTATCGACGGGACGACTCGCCCTTTGCAACTATGTGGCGCGCGTGGTATGACTTCCGTGGACCAAACATCACGAGTGCTGTCATCAATCAAGATCCGTGGATTAAATAGTGATGTGAAACATGATATGCATAATGTTCGGACTGTACATAATTTAAATTTACCTGTAAATAGTTCAAGTCTAAAAGAGATTGTAAATAGATATCCTTATGTAACCGACTTCTTAACTGAATATGACAGTGATGACACGACTGATCATAAAGTGGAGTTACTGATAGGACAGGACAACATAGACTTGATTGTGACTCGACAGATTATACGTGGACATAAAAATGGACCCTTAATTTCTTTGACTGGACTGGGTTACGTAGTACATGGAAATGTAGGCTTGGGCTCGTTGCCTGTAGACACGACTGTTCTACATTTGTGTGCGTGTGACGAACTAAATGAGTTGATGAGACGATCTTTTTCGACTGATGCTTTTGGTACCAAGCAGGTAGACGACTCTCCTAGGTCTCGAGAGGATCAGCGGGCGCTGAATATCATGGAGAAGACAACGAGACTGTTACCCGAAGGACGCTGGGAAACAGAATTGCTATGGCGATCTGACAACAATCAGCTTCCTGATAGCTATCCTCAAGCCAAGAGCCGTTTGACAGGCATAGAGAGGAAAATGCGTAGAGATCCTGTATTTAGTGATAAATATAAAGAAAAATTTAAAGAAAATGTAGATAAGGGCTACATATCAAAATTGACACCTGAGGAGACAACAAAACCGACAGATAAGATTTGGTATCTTCCCCACTTCGCTGTTTTTAACGCTAATAAGCCGAACAAACTACGACTGGTGCTTGACTGCGCTGTTAAGACAATGGGTAGGTCGCTGAATGACTTCTTGCTGAGCGGTCCAGACCTCCTGACGAATCTACCCGGTGTACTGCTAAATTTCCGTGTAGGCAAGATCGCTGTAATCGGAGACATCCAAGAAATGTCTCATAGGATCCTCATTATAGAGGAAGACCGGCAGGTGCAGCGTCTACTATGGAGTGACAACGAGTACGTAATGAACGTCATGGTTTTCGGCGCCGTGTGTTCCCCGTCATCAGCACAGTACGTAAAGAACATAAATGCCCTTAGATTTACTAAGACAAATCCTGAGGCCTATAAAGCCATCGTGAGCCATCACTACGTCGATTATTTTATCTACTCTCATGACGTCGAGAACGAGATCATTCAGATAGTGGACGACGTGATACGTATACATGAACTAGGTGGGTTCAATATGAGGAATTTCATGTCTACTTCTAAGACAGTGCTGAAACATCTGCTTGAGGACAAACTTGCACCAGCAGGACTGAAGATGCTCTCGGACCGCAAAGACGAGCTTGTAGAGCGTGTCCTTGGTGTCAACTGGGACCCTGATGAAGCTGATGAGTTCACCTTTCACCTGAAGCTCCTAAATATAGACAGTGACGTAAAAGACTGTGTGCGAAGGCCGTCGAAGAGAGAGATTCTCAAATTGATTATGTCAGTTTTCGACCTATTGGGCTTCCTTTTATATGTGACTGTACGGGGCCGAATTTTGATGCAAGATATATGGAAATCGAAGATCGGTTGGGACGACGAAATCGACTCAGGTCATTTCCAGAGATGGGGATCGTGGCTTCATGAACTGTACAAAGTTAGACATTTCAGACTTGCTCGATGGCTTATGTTCAACGACTGCGACAAGACATGCCCGACGGAGCTACATGTGTTTTGTGATGCAAGTTCTAGAGCATTCGCATGTGTCGCTCATGTGCAGGAAAACGACGGATGGAAATTACCATGTAAGTATGTTGATGTCACGCACTAGAGTTGCCCCTCTGAAGACATTGAGCATTCCTCGCCTGGAGCTGCAGGCTGCACTAATGGGCTCACGACTAGCATAGTTTTTGAAAAATTATCTGAACGCCGACAAGAAAAACGTAAAGACTGCACTCCAACATACTTTAAAAGAAAGAATGCCGACCGATCAGACCCTTCAGACCTTACTGACTGAGACGGAGTTTATGGTAAATAGCAGACCGCTGACTTATGTACCTATTGACCATGACGACGACTTACCATTAACTCCAAACGACTTCTTACTCCCCAAAACTGACTTTATTGACCATTGACTGCAAACGAGTTTACACCGACAGTGTAAACAGACAGACTTGCTACGACAGACTTGGCGGCAGGCTCAACGACGACAACCGACCTGTGACGAAGGTGTGCAGGTTGGACGTCCGCTCTCCACTTGGAGTATCAGCCTTCTGATACTGGAGGTGGGGATGTCGCGGCTTCCAACCTCCACGGACGAAATCTCCGCGCCGACAAATGACATGACATAAGAAAAAGAAGAACAATTGACTGACGTTTTTGACTAGACCGAACAGTGGTCAAGCACGAGACTATATCTTAAAAGTTTCGTAAGTGCGTAGTTGTTAACATAAAATATCGACATTTTATATTTGCTAGTGGTTTATCTGCGTTGAGAAGAAACTCAAGAAATTATCCAACGGCAACTGTTCATCGAGATACGATGTCCCGCTCTGTGTCGTAGACTTCATCAATTTCGGTTCGGCCTATTCGCCGTGAAAAGGTTACAAAGAGATAGTGCTACTTTAACATTTTTAACGTAAACGTGAATTTTTTTCGCAAAATATGTGAAAGAAACTCTATGTCTATTCCATCATCAAAACATTGATACGAATTCCCTATGATCATTAGCGGTTTAAACATCATCATCGAACAATGAAGAAGAACGGCCGCCAATAAATTCAAAACTAAACAGAGAAAGCAAAAACCGTTGACACTTTAAATTACCTACTCCTAGAGTGAAAAAATAATAACTTGCACGAAAATCGCAATCAGTTTACGATCAATGGTAGCAGCTCATTCTATTCTGCTTCGCAAGCGTAAAGCCGCAGGAGAAAGCAAACTGCTTACATAACGATTAAGTATCTGAGCTCTGTTGCTGCGATTGCAACAACTTGATACTTGTAGGAAGTCATTAAGTAATTTGTTTAGTTGTGAGTTTAGAATATCTTGTTATTGTGATTTAACCTTTCCGTCGAAAATTTAGTCGTTTTTTTTTAAATCATGTAGATTATTTTCTGGCCTTGTAAGAAAAAAATAGCGACCCAAATTGCTTAGCGCATTCGTTTTAGTTTTTCAATATCCTTGTGCTAACGAGTTATATAAATTCCAAATCTAAAACAGATGTAATACTATGTAATCTCAAGTCACTTATTAAAGTTTAACTAGTTGAAATTAGTTAAATATTGTGTTTTCGAATTACGTCATCATTCACACTCATCAGTGCAGTCATAGACTGAATGCATCGATGCAGAGGTTCATAATACTGAGTTGCACAATTTGCTGATTATTTCTACCGTGTCGTTATCTGCCCTTCTTTATAGAAAGTTCTTGAAATAACTTAGAAACGCTAGTACTAAAATAATAAAAGCTAGTACTTAAATAATGAATGAGTAGTAGAAATAATGAATGGGCTGGAATAATTTTTGTGTGTTTATTTATTCCTTCACAGCTCCCAAGCTAGCTGACTTGTTTTCGTTATTTAAACAGCCAGTATGAATGTGATACATTTAAATTACTAGTATCAAGCATGTTAATGCGGACTACAATCACCATGTCAGTCTTAGACTAAATGCATTGATGCATTCTTATGTAATTTATTACGCCATACACTACACCTAATTGAGTCGTCGGATGGCCTTCTTCCACTTTTTAAAAGTCACTTTGTAAGAGTCATTGACTATAATGTAAATGTTTATCAACAAGTATCAACCACATTCACTCATGCTATCAATAAAGCTCGTCATAGACTGAATGCATCAATGCATTCTTATATAACGGTTGCGTCACTCATATCGGAACTGTGTCATCGAACGACCTCCTTGGGCGGAACCTTTGTGGAGAGACATGGGTTCCAATGTAAGTGTCACACGTCTTCAATGTATCACACGTAGTAAATATACACTGTTGGGGTTTGGAAGTGAAACAAAAGGTCTTTCCGAGTTACGAAATTTGAAAACTTTTTACGTTTAGTTATTATCTCTGTCATTAGCACGGTGTTGTTATTTTGAGTTGAGTGTAGTTTGCACTTTATTTATTAGCACCAATGTTTATTGTTTTTTCAAGTTATTTGAGAAACTAAATCTCGTTGTTTACGTGAAAGCATAATATTCGAATTAGTATTGCCTTGGTAGCCTATATTATAATAAAATAGATAGAAGTAATATATATAAGCATAAAACAACACACGCCATATATTTGAATACAAAATAAAATAATACCATCAATCATCACCAGCCTATATATGTCTTCACTGCAGGGGCTCAGGTCTACTCTCCTACAGAGAGTGTATGGGCCACAGTCCACCACGCGGGCACAGTGCAGATTGGTAGACTTCGCACACACCTTTGAATTTCTCCACAGGAGGGTGTATCCTCTCGATGTTTTCCTTCACCGAAAAGCTAACGGTAATGGTTTTTATCATAAGTACATAAATTCCACAAAAAATTGGAAGTCATTGGTAGGAGCCAGGATCGAACCCAGACCTCGATTGTTCAATGACTGACACTCTACCCAACTGAGCTACCATGACTTATAAAATAATACACTTACGAGTAAAAGACGCTGCGTCGAGAGAAAAAACAACAGAAAAGGTTCGATTCCTCATGAAAAAAGAATGTACTAGTGCCACAGATATATGTATATCTTTAGAAGGAACATACTTCTGTAAGGTTGTTTTTCCAAGAGCCTTAACAATAACATTTTTGTGCATCTGGAACTACCAGAAAGATTTTATATTTCCCGGCAAAACTGGCAGTGCTTGTTAGTATGTAGAAGATAGTATGGTAGACGTACAAAAGATATTTCCTTGCAGTTCGTAAACGCAATCGGATCCGTTATCAGTAATAATGCTTGTCATCTGACCATTCAATTGATATACTCCAAAAATACTACACGAACAATTGCTCAGGAGCAAATTGTATCAGAACAAATATATATTACAGTTAGAATAATTGCCAAATGAAGATACAGCTATTGCTCTTTAATCTAACATTACTGTGATGAATCACCGAAAGTTCAAAACGTAAGTCATCAAAATATCATTTACAGACAATCGCCGGTGGAATGAAACGGTCGTTCTTAACTGAACTGAACAAAAAGAACTGTAATCATGCCATTACTCAATAGGTGTGAGTATCAATGGGCATGCGTGGCTTTCTATTACGAAAAAAGTGTTCGTGAAAAGCAAAAGGAAAACCACACGTCTCGGTTTAAAGTCAATTGGTGAATGCTACACGTCGCTTAACAAGCGACGACGTGTAGGAAAGACGTGGTAAATTACGAGTTTTTGAGAAAAGTTGTGACAAGCTGCAAGTTTTAGAAAAAGATTGTCCAGCTGCTACTCGGTTTTGACCAGCAGTTGAACAACACTAGATATAGAGGAAACTATGAAGTAATGAAAATTACACATTAACGTTATCCCTCTCCTAATGCTTCCATACTGAATTTCTGTTGCCATAATCTTTTAAAATAGAATAGCTGGCTTTGATAAGTAATTACCTAAAAATAGGACACGAAATTATAGTGTCGCGAAATAGATATCATTAATTTACAACTTTATAGATAGTACTCTAGATACAACTCTACAGTAGCAGTTACGTAGCTAATGGTTCATAGATGTCTCTTTGAAAAATAATCGAAAAAAGTGTTTAAAATGAAAATTGTGATTCACTGTGAAGTTGTATGTTAATGATACTCATTTCGCGGCATCACAATCTGATGTACTATTTTTAGATAGTTATTGCACAAATCTAGCTATTATATTAAAAAAGATTATGGCAACAAAAATTTAGTATGTAACTTTGATAGAGATGAAGCATCATTTACCTAGCAATTGAAAGAACTCACGGGATTTGATACAGGGCGGTATTTTCTTCTAATTAGGGATATGGTTTAATCAGTAGAAATTTATTTTAAACTAGTGTGTCGCTCGCCGCTTTGCCCGTTGTAGTTTCACTGTTATTTCACTGTCCCGGCAATGCCCACGTGTTCGGTACTACTAAACGTCCGCACTCGTCCACAGCTATCGTGACACTGCCAGGCATTGACACGTTGTCACTGAAGTTTAGCGAACCAACATATAGACACACGAGGTAGTTTGAATATGGTATAGCGCATACATCTCGTGTAAAATTTTTGAACTTTAGTGCCTAGCTCAAGTGGTTTGCTTTTTCCGGTTAGTTGAATCTATTGCTCCTAAAACATTTCCCCTCAAAGGTAATTTATATCCATCTATTGCTCCTAGATTACTTAATCACTTTATAGCTCTAGCTAAAAAGCATGTTTTAAAAGTGAAGCAGTAGATTGATATTAATTACCCCTGGGTGAAATATTCCAGTAGCAATATATAGACCAATCCGCATTTTCACCTTTTGTTCTCCCCTTTCAAGTGGGATTTTTTTAAATTCTAATTGGACATCTCGTACAAATTATTTATGGACTCGTTATGTCTGCCACGATTACTTAACTTATCCGATTTACGCAATCACTCATTTTACAATTCTAAATTGCTAACATGAGCACCGCATTCTATTCTAGCTCGTAAACTCCATATTATTTTTATGAGATTCGCGGCAAAAACTAGACTGTTTTACCTAATAGAGATCGTTACAGTAAGCTAGCGACAGTGCAGCATTGTGCGTGGTGTGTTGTCTTTAGTAAAATGTTAGAAGAAGATGGCGGTCAGGTGAGAGACCTTTTACAATGAAATCTAACATAAAAATATTTATTACCTTTTTAATTTTTTAAGTAAGTTGGGTTTGCACTTGGCCTTCGCGTGGGTACCCAGAAGCCTCAACCTAATGAGGCGCTGGCAATACTTCCTTTTATACCGGAACACATTAGCGCTATAAACTATGTTTGGCTACAGACTTAGGTGACACGGTGGTAGCCAGGCGGACATAGAAATTGACCTACCAGCAATCAAACCGAGTACTGACAGGGAGTACTACTGGGATTCGAACCCGGGACCTTTGGACGGTTTTTTACGGGTGGTTAAATTTTACGTAATTTTTCGTAAAACTTTAAATAAGGTATCAAGGCTTGATTTTATCAATAATCTGTCTGCTAAGCGTATCTCCAAAGCAGGAAAGGAAGGAAGAAGTATGACTACATCACATTCCTTATTTTTTGTATACAAGCCTCGTATCCCCCTGAAGATGATATCTGATATTTTATTTGATTAGAATGATAGATGAGTTCTAGTACAGACAGACTTTCTAAACATTTAAATAAAAACATATAAGGAGGTTAGTAGTCTAGAATGATTACTAAATATACCATTTGCTGTGTTACTTTAATTATTGCATTTTATTGACTGACATGCCACACTGACTTTATTAAGGATATTTCTAGTGATTATAACGAACGTTTATTAATATTATCTTGTTAACTTTATGAGCAAATTAAATTAACCTTATTTTACACTTACAAAACATACACGCGGCACGAATTTGATATCATTTTATAAATTCATAGTTAGACAATTATAGCTTGTTTTAAGCGTGTAATTATTTACAACCGATAAAAGTTTCACCCTAAATTAGCTTTGTGCAGTAATTTATCTAAAAATAGGACATCGAATTATAATGTCGCAGAATGTGTATCATAACTTTGATGATTTTTTATACAAATTTACAAATTCTAATCTGTTGTAGGTAAACATTACTCTGTTATGTAGGTGTTTAAGGACAACGTTATCGTTTTAGGCCTTTCACCAATTGCTATTGTGTGCTGTCTTTCTCTTAAATTAAGATTTATATCTTCCCACACCATACACAGACAGTAAAGTCACTAGACAACAATAGTTAAGATTAGTTAAGAGTTCAAAGTATAATGCTCTAATTAAGAGATTATCCATCTGGACCGTGCTTTCCTATTGTGTAGGTGAAAGACCCTTTTGGTACAGTCAGCTGAAAAATAGCACTGTTGTGTTATTGTATTAAAACTAGCACAGCCTTAAAAGCTTGACACTTCTGGGTATGCACGTTTACGATTCAACGACCTTATCAAAAAAGCAAACCCATCATACTTTTTTCCCCATCAATCCAACCAAATCGGCCCATATGGTCGGCGTGATCTGATAAAACATCATCGAGTCGACGTGGCCATTCACAATGAGGATTTGTCCCGACCAAATAGCGTATAGCAATAGTGTAAATAGCGTGTTATAAAAGTTGGTTATTTAATAATATTAGCTACTACGTTTGCTTATAGCGGGCAATATACATACATACCATACAAACGTGCCAGTTATATTTCTGTCTGTCAGATCAAAGTGCCCAACTGCCCAGTAATCATACAATATTCATAATGACAATGCGATATGTATAATTATAAGAAATTGGACTGCCCGATCCGAATTGTCTTTTTTATAATGCCCTTGGTTCTTAAAATATCGACTGCTGAGTGGTATACGTAATTATATTTTCGGAGTACACATTTCCATAAAAAATAATAAACTTTTTAGGTCAATGTGAGATCGATTAAATGCCAGATTGTTTTTAAAAGAAATCTCTATCCGACTGTATTTTATACAAACTAGCGGGCGGTCTTTCATACAGTCGTCGCGTATGAAACGAATGAAGTGGGTCTTAATCTTAATTTATTTTGTAATTAGTGCACAACCGACGCGTCTTTTGCGATTCTTCAAAAGCGCAATGGTTGACTTTTTCTGGCCAATACATGGCGTCACTCGTTTTATTTAGTCGTGGTAATTGATGCAAACTTAGCTCGCATATTAAACATAATTGGTACGGTAATTCCAAGTACATTTTAGAGCGTATTTTACTTTCTACGGATTTGACAAAGTATACTTTTTCAGTTCAAATAATTTTATTCTCAAAAAGACTTATATGAGAACTTATAATAAATAGAACAATCTGGTGCGGCAGTTAAGTCTATTTTATAAATTATTTAATTGTAGTTACATTTCAACAATGTATTTATACCAGCCTGCACCACAAAGGAAACAATGAAGTTTATTTTTGAACAAATTTATAGTACTATTTCTTATGTCTCCTGCCGTAGTTGGTTCTTGCCCGGGGAAGCACCAGATGATCAGCTCTTAGCGTGATGTATTTGTGTATTTTTTACGCGTTCGTTTGACTACAATATCACTGGATGTTAAGCACCACCCTTGACACTTACCCTGAAGAAACATATTCACTCTGACCTTGACGGAATCCAGATTGTCATTCCACTCATTAGCAGTGGCATACTAATATTATAAATGCGAAAGTGAGTCGATTTGTTTGTCATTTACGTCGTAACTGAGAGTCAGTTTATCTTAACCTGCAGTCAACAAGGATGAAGTCGCGGGCAAAACGCTAGTAATAAATAAAAATGCGAAACGATGTGATACCACGAAAGTTTTTTAAATTGATTGTTAAGTTTATTAAATGTAAAATAGATAAACGAATCAAGCTTTTTTGCGCTATCGTCAGGCTGGTTAGTATCCTAATTTTTTAAACCTTATATGCTACATGTTTTTCACTTTTAGAAAATATTTGTATTTCATAATCGGAAATATCAAGAAATTTGTAATAAATATGATTATAATTGGAATATGGGAATGTTAGAAGAATAGTTCTCACGATAATGAGAGCCCTTACACATACATGTATCTTTGTACAGGTTTTATTCACGTTTAGTTGAACAAAAGTATGTAAAAGCGACCACGTTTCCTCGCCTCATACGTATGAAACGCGCTAGAGAAATCTCTAATTCTTTGTGACGTAACGTGTAATTTGTTGTTTGTTTTTGGAGGTTTTCCTTCGACTTAATGTATTATTGTTATGTTCATACACGTAACAAATTAACTTCTTGCGGTATAGCTCTCTAATCATCTATGTCTGGGGCGCTTAAAATATTTCTAATCGTAACGTGTTAATATCTAATGCGTCGTTGGTACTGTCTGTTTTATTAGCAAATATCTTGCCACAGCTGGGACTGAACGAACTGAGTTCCTATAATTTTCTCGAATTTCGCTCTCGCTACATCGCTTGAAGTTGAGTATCCGTTCTTTTCAAATATCAACTTGGTAATACATCAAACCTTACAGTCCACATCTACCACACTCTTCAGTAAACAATTGAATTGTATGTTAATTCATTTTCCGTATAACTGTTTAGCTGTTCCGCCCTCAGCTTTTGAGCTCAAGCTATGAATATTAACTACAATCTAATAAGCTGTCAATTTACAATAACATCTGTCATCGCTCGCTTTGTCATGGAAGCGAGATTAGTTTTTGTATTTTTTCAACAGAGATATAAATGTAAGACAGACTACAATCGTAAGGTAAGGCTCACTTAAAAGTCTAATTATTAGATTACAGAATGATATTTCTACAGTAAATTTATATATTTGACGTTTCTTATAAAGTTTTATAAATAGGTATTTAACTTCATTACTTCGTAAAACTGTGTACCACTACTAACCATTGTATTGAAAGACTTTGCGCATGATTTGATTCACACACACAAAAATTGACAAACACACAAAAAACACGTAATTATGAGTGTTCAAAAGAACTCCTAAATTGATCTAAATTGAAAAGTAAACAAATTTTCCGCCATAGCAACGAATTTTCTGGTAGTAGACTCCGTAATTTTAATGTAATCACTTTAAAAACCATTGAATAAAGAATTGCAGAAATCAGGCGTACGGAGTCCGAATTTCAGAAATATGTTCTGATTGCACAAGTTTCCTAATAGTACTTAGCAATTTTACAATCAGAATAGTTTATTGTAGAAGTGGATGGTACAATGGTTTTGCAAGAATGATTAACACATATAATCTCCAGTTCTTATACAGTGAAGTGCTACAAAATAGCCTACTGTATAATGTAAGTTCCGCTAGCCCCTCCAAATATGAAGGTGATCATCGACGTTACACGGTATGGACAACTAGACCCGCCCAATTTGACAATTTGTAATTTAGCCGAGGAGGTAGACGTCGCAAATTGCTAGTTACAACGTTGTTTTGACACATAAATTTTTGGTAGTCTCCGAGACTAATTTGAAGAAGTTATCTTGGAGCCTATTAGAAAGCTATGTTAACTACATATAAACCGCTTAGTCTAACCTCGATTGTATAAGTAATTTAAAAATATATCATAGAGTGTGAGCTCTAAATTTAGCTTTAAAACATATCGTTAAAGCTAAATAAATTTCGAATTGTTTAATTGTAAAAGCTGTAGAATATGAACTCTGCAAGAATATGTATCAATATAATTATGAAAAAAACTCAATATATATCAACTTATTGAAAGATACGGAAGACAAGGAAATGAAGAGGCACAATATATGCTTCCTACTTGGGGCTGTCGCGTTGGTTTGATACCAACATGTCTCACAAATTACAACTAAGCGTGATCTATGAAACCAATAAAATGATTATGGGTTTCATAAATATATTAAAGTTATAGTATGAACGTCTCGTCACGAATTAATGGAAAGTCGTGACAGCGAATGAAATATGTGGAGGTGGAGCTTTTTTGACAGCGCCAGTCGAGCGAGTGCGGCGAGATGATCGTAAATGCTAATAGGTTTTAATCACATTACAAACATGTGACCTGTGGACTTGAACCCGCTCACGTGAAATATGGCAGAAATTACTTACAAGTGAAATACTGCAATGAAAGTTATCTGGCATTCTGAACGTTCTGTTCAGTTGCTGGAGAAATCGGGAAATTGCAGGTTCGATGCCCTGTGTAATTTTCTAGCATGTATCATACTTGGCAGGCGGATTGGTGATTTGATCTTCAGTAAGATTTTCTTGTCAAGTAGTCTCACTAGTGCCCACTTCCTGATTACATTACCCTTACTCGCCTTTTACGCCATCGTAGGATGTGTAACTTATGGATCATTTCGATTAACTAAACAAGACACGGTACTTATTTGTAGTTCTACACACACGCCCTGCACTCTGTCGGTGCTTCGAGAGTTAGATTTCATGCAGCCCCGTCCTGCTCAACGTTTTTTTTTTCGTCAATGAAATCTATAATTTCTTCGCTTTCATGGGGGACAAAGATATTGCCTGCGAGGTCTACAGCTCATAGAGACACTAGTAATACTTTGTTAATGACATATAATATGTAATTAGCTTTTAACATAGATGTAAAATAGCTGGCCCGTTCAGTTTAAAAATAATGCTGATCTTTATATTTTATAGCCAATGCCGAGAAGAAAACGTTTTCTAAAGTAACGAAAGCTAATTAGCTTTATCGTATCTAAAAAAATATCTAGAAAACTTGATTTATTGAAAGCCAATCGATTGATTTTGATAACAACTTTGCTACATAAATCGATTACTATCAGCATTTATAATAGTTTTTAATTTTCGAATGCTATTTTATTGGCTTTGTAAATACTTGTGGACCATTCATAGCCGCAGCAATGCCTAGGCATTGAATCATATACTTTTTAGAAAATTTTGTAGAAAATCGGACAAAAATTATAAAAGCGGCGGGCGATGATAAAGAATAAAGTTGTTGTTTTTTAAACTTTCTTTTTTATTGTTTGCCAGTGTATCAAATCGTTGATAGTTTTCAGTCAGTTTCTCTTATTTGATAATTGTGTGTTAACAATTTTTATGTTTAGTAATTTGGATACATGTGCAAAAAAAAGATTCGGTTTTTAAACGTTCTTACTATTGATAAAGAGTCTAGAAGAAGCAATCCTTGTCATTTTAATTAAATTTTACGCATATATTTTTGACATAACAATGTATGTTACTCTCGTCACTCAACTTTAAGATATACTATATGTAACAAAGTAAATTTTTTATTTTGAAACATGATTGATTCTCTTCATTTCTTATTTTGTTTTCACCGTTGTGCATTGATCGAACGATATTCTTACTCGTATATTCAGTGTTATTTATTAGATCAAGAAATGTTTGCAATCTGAAACATAGGCAATGTTATTGATGTAAGGCCACTTTTTAAGCACGTTAGTTTAGATATCACCTTGTTATTCAACTCTTCTACCGAACAGCAGTTTTAATAGCACTATTGTGTCCCATTGGTGAAAAATAACCCACAAGTAGTTAATCAATCAGTTGATATTTATGTGAGAGCACATGTCTACGATCTTATTGTCTTACCATCAGAAGATGAAGGCCAAGAGCCCGTTGCGTATAAAACTATAATCGTCAAACTTAATTGAAGTTTGACTCGAGTGCAATTGATTTTACTTGTATTACAAGTGGTCCCGTTTTACTGGACTGGTCTTATGTTAAAGTAAGACTCGTTTGATTCTTTAACTTATCGTTTAAGTTGTAAGTTCAATGACCGATCTCACAAACTCTAGTTGTCAAAGCGGTTGAGCTGCCATAGAGACAGGGCTCATATAGCCACTACCTGTCGTAGATATTAACCGGGACCAACGGCTTAACGTGCCTTCCGAAGCTCGGATTCTTTATCAATACTAGAGTATGTTTGTCCATGTTTTGAAAGTGGTTGTTCACGGTCAAAACCTCTATTTATCTAGAAGATTGTGAGTATCGCAAAGCTATCTATCATTAATTGAACATGCCGCAGCGTCTATTGATGGATTTATTTAGGCCTATACAAATATTGGTACAATGACACATACAAGGGTTCCTTTAATCTAATTGTAGGTTTACGATAAGGCTTTTTTCGAATCGTCGGTAAACAGAGCTGCTAGCTGTGATACAGTCTTATTTGTTTCATATTCATAGAAGAATATCCCACCAGATACCCGACTGAGAACCACGGTTCAAACATTTTTAGGCACTCTTATTCTAAAACAAAACCAGTAATGTTTTTTCTTATATTGTTAAGGCAGCATCGACCGGCCAGTGGCGCCTTCAGTCGTTTCAAATACTTGTACATTTAAAAAACAAGAACGGACAATTTGTACTTGTCATATGCCGAAGCATTATCTTATTTCTTGAAATTGACGTTGGTACGGTTAAATTAATGACGGAGCGAGTTCTGCTCTCTTTTCGCCTTGAACTTTGAATCGCGTTCACAATTTCACCGACCTACAAGATAAGGACGAGGGGTCAAGTTTCTCATCGGGTATTGCCGTAAAACTGGAATCATTTTATAATACACGTATAATCTTTTTTGTATTATAAATAGAAGGTAACAAACAAACAAGCGTTAAGTATATTAAATGCGATGACAAAATTTTTATGATACACTGAAACGGTCAGCCTTGTGGACTCGGCTTTAGAATAAAACCATGACATATTCTGGGTAAAATGCTACTAAAAAAATATTCAAACATGGATAGAAACGTCATTTGGTGTCAGAAGTGGGATTTAGGGACGGACTCAGTGCAGACGACTCGTAACTAGTGAGACAGGGACGTACTCTGTTTTGGGGGGTGATTTTGAAGATTGGTTTGTGGACTTGTGTTAGCAATAAACTCCGGAACTTTGGACTCGTGTTTCTCTTCAATCTACGAACCTCAGAAGCTCGTAACACTATGTAATAACATCAGTCTGCGATTCCAAATCCGCCTGCCAATCGAGGTAGTTCTGGCCAATCCATCCATGTCCTACAGATACTTACCCGTCTACGTAGTCATGAAAAACTGTCATTTCAAAAGTCTGCAGACTGACTTACGTCGCATCGGTTTCACGGAACTATTTGTTGAATTCAAGTTTATGATACTTTTTCGCCACTTTCCTGCGTCTATTGATACTTTTTGTACACACATTTTTTTTAAACTATCGGACTTGTTACCACTCCGCCTTTTTTTAAAATGAGTTTTGTTTTTGAAGTCGTTTAAACAAATACAAAATTTATCTCTCATCATAGATTGTTTGATTTACTAAAATTTAACTTTCGATCAAAGGCTAGATCGTTTTAATTTCAAAGACAGTCGATGTCTGGATATTTGATAGAGAAAGCAAAGTTGTATCCGATAAATTATATCCGCCTAAACTGAGTTGGTAATACCGCGCCAGTCGTAGCTGTCAGCGGATTAAGTCATTTATAATGCTAACTAGACAAATCAGTGTCAAGTATTTTATTTCTTTTAAACAATAATTGTAATTTAAAATTTGGATCAGACTATGTTTTAACGAAATGCACTAGCGCCTACCAGACCGTATGACCTGCTTTCAGGATATATCGTTTTTAGAAACTGTAAAAATTATGCATTTATGTTTTAATAAATATAATTTTGAAAACTTCGTCGATTCCTCTTCGTGTAAAAAGAACTGGTGATTTAAATCAATTAAGCACCTTTTATTCTAGCGTGTAGCTTCTGAAATCAGGTGTGTATTTATATACAGTAATGATACACTTGGCATTTCACCTGATAATAAGGAACGATACAGACGTTGAAATGATATAAAATGAAATTTTATTGTAAACTATAGGTAACATAGGTCTTATGATATTTAGAAGTATCACTGTAGTTTGCCGGCACGCCACACAATATTTCATTAACTATTCTAAAATTTATAAATTACATACAAGACATTATACTCGTAATTCCAAAAACATGCGTTACATGGTTAATAGTTAAAATATTAATTTAAAGAATAGAATTTCCTACACACCAAAAAGTCAAATAGCTTACGTTTAAAATTAATAATAGTATCACATGCTTGTATATCAACGGTTGTAAGGAAAGCGTGCTAGCTCAGAAGCACAGGCCAAACCCTTCATAGAAATGTCGTGATATCGGTTCCAATTCCCATTCATCGAACGGATGACGTTTGTTTACACGGCCATGTGTGAGTAATTACGCGTGCGCTATACTACCGAGCCCTGAGCCGACCACATTCTTGCGGGTAGAGGTGAGGTATCGTGGATTTGGTGAACATCGTTCTGTAAAAAGTAATATATTGATTCTGTGTCAGATACTCAAATGGAAAGGCGATTTACACAGCTTACAATTAGCCGGAACTGTAAGTGTCCGTGGGCGAGTATAGGACCTAACTCAGTGACGTTCCTTGGGAAAGGACTATGATCAGCTTTGGACTGATGGTGTATCTACGAAATTGCTCCGACCCCTTTTACATGCTTTATATAGAACTCACTTGTATGTGTGTAAACAAAGTTACTAAATCAATTTTAACCTGCTTCTCTAACTTTCGTATCAACTGGAAACTTTGCTGTTGTATGTATTTCAGATGACAATACAATAATATGGCGCCACCGAGCTGATCTGACCCTGGAGTCAGGAGGTGGATATAGGGCCTATTCAATGGATGCTAGTAAATCTTTAGAATTTTTGCTCATTCGCTTTGGTTTGGAGAAGTCGTGGTTGCTCAATTGGGTAGAGCGTCATTCCTTAAACAATCGAGTTCTGGTTTTGATCCTGGCTTGTACCAATGACTTCCAATTAACCTTTGACTTTTCGGTGAAGAAAAACATCGTGAGGAAACCTGCACAATTCTGAGAAGAAATTCTAAGGTGTGTCTACCAATACGCACTGTGCCCGCGTGGTGGACTATGGCCCATACACTCTCTGTAGAAGAGTAGACCTTAACCCCTACATACTCGTATTATAGGCTGTTGATAATGATGTTGAGATTTGTTTTGACAAGTCTAATACATTAGGCTTAGTGAAGAGTGTCTGATGATAGAACCAGGATGTGGATAGAGGTACTCTTCAACTGACGAAAGAGTGTTTAGTTTTTAAACTATAATTTTTCCATTACGATCTGGATCCCTATAACATACCAAAATAAAACCTATAAGCAGTACATGTAAATTTTATCTTGACCTCCACTCGAATGTTAATGTTGTTGAATTCGCAACTGCACAAGGTTGTTATTATTAATCTGAATCAGTATCGTGCCTACAAAATACCGTGTTAAATATATTTTTATACTGTGCCTACAATATACATAGACTATCAGAATAATAACGAAAAAAAAGCTTTTAATAACGCTTAGAAGGCATGTAAAAACAAAATAAAACTAGTCTTTTCAGGCTTAGTTTGCATAATGGTCTCTCATACTCGTAGCTCAAGGTCGAATCCATACTAATATTATAAATCTGAAAGTTTGTTTGTTGGTCCGTCCTTCACGTTACAATGGAGAGTAAGAATAGCTTTTTTTTTGTGTGTGTACGGTTGGAAAGGGATGAGAGGAATTTGTAAATGAAGTCGATTCCGATGATAGTCGTCTCATACTAAATTTATTTTACCGTAATAGAACATGTTAATTGGTTTTAGCCCTATTAGTTAATTTTGTGGTGAGACGATGCTTATGAAGTCACCCAGATGGCAATGAGAATAAATTGATTGGTACTTCCAGCTTATATCAATACTCTGGATTTCTAGTTACTACCAATCATGGGGTGCATACTAGCTTAAAAGCTGGACTTTTTGGACTTTATTGACTTTTTTTTATTTTTGGACTCTTTTGATTTTTTCTGTTGTCTCTACTCCATAATTCAACTAAGCTTCAAAATCCGAAATCGGATATCATATGGCGGAGATATTAGTTACCCCCTTTTTACCACTCCAATCAAATATCCCCGACGGCTAAAAAAGTCACAAATTCGTTTAACCAAGTTTCGTTCAGATCGGTTGAGAAATGCGATCTGTAGAGTAAAACATACAAACACGCAAAAAGTAGCTTTTAGTAGTCGAAAGGAAGACCTTAGTTCGCTTTGCTCACTCGTGTAAGCGACATACAAGCAAACGAAATTTTGCACTTTTTTCTTTCATATTTATAAATCATTGACATTGTTGCCTGATTATACTCAGAGCATGATTCTCCATTACCCAGAATCTATATATGTATAATTTTGAATCGTTTAAGAAGACCAGGTATAATTATGCTCAATTAGTGAACACCTTTTTCTTTTGATAATTTAACTGCAATCGCTTATTGATTTTTTAAACATCAGACAAGCTAAATGCGACACGTGCTTTGCCGAGTCCATATTTAAAAACACATGTTATGCTATGAGTGAAGTGGACCTTCGAAACTGGGACTGCGTTTGTATTTGCGGTACTTAATATTGTTGATTTGTTAGTACTGAGTATAAGTTTATTTTCGTCAGAGGATTTTCCCATCGGGCAACGAAACGAAATAAGACTATGACGTCTTATGTTTGGTATTATAATAACTTAATAAGCTATAGCCATGCGAAGATAGCACGAAAACGAAAAACCATTAAATAATGCACTCGTATAATGTCTGCCTGCATACAGAAAGAAGACAGAAGTAGACAGAAGACAGAAGTCTTGTTTTATGGAAGTTTAATTGCAATTGTGCTACGTGTTTCAATTTTATGCATTTAATTATAAAATCGCTTTAAAATGCATGTTGTGCAACTGCAATTCATAATAACGCCAAGTATGTAGTTCAGCACGTTAGTAATCCAAAGAAGTGATCAAACATTCAAAAATAACGTAACGTTTGTAACGTAATCTCCACTACTTTAGTTTCGATTAGATAAATCAACTTACCCAATGCATACGTACACTGAGAGCATTTGAATTATCCGAAGAAATAGTAACATAATGATCCAAAGTAACCGCATCAGATACTCAAATACTCATTTATATTGCGCGTTGGAAAGTGACCTAAATAGTTGCGTAACATATAAAAGTGACGAGTGCGTAATAATGGTTTATTACGCGGAGATAGACTCTGAAGTGCGTAATATAATTACAGAGTTTGTGCTTGCCGCTTAGTTACTATTAAATCATGCCTCTTTCTTGATCAACACTCGATGAGTCGTGCTTGAGATTATGTATGAATGCAACCACAACAATCTTTATCATGCAGAGACAAAATGAGGACAGATGACAATAAAACTTGTTTACAATAAAACTTGTTTACTCTAATGTCATGTTTTGCCTACAACTTGTTTCATATTATTTAAATTTCGCAGCCTTTTCAAGGTTGTGAGGTGTGTATAAAAAATTATAAATAGTCTACCTAAAAATTCATACCTAAAAATACAGTTCAATAATCTCTTGACTCTATACAGCTCGAGTAAGTCCTTTGTCAAGCATGATCAACTAAGGCTGTACTTCACACACACCTTTGCATGTCAAATTAAATATGTAATCCCACCAAAAACATTTCATGTAAAATATGCTGCCAAGACTCATAATCTTATAGATGCGTACACTGTTAAAAAGTTATCAGATCTCATAAAGAGCCAAACTCAAACTCCACACTACACCTTGGTCATTATGGCTTGGCCGTTTCGCGGAAGTCACACATAGTATATACTCCCATTTCCCATAGACTGGTCTTTATTATTGTGTCATGTATAGTTCTATGACCATATATGAGGTGCCGCTATATTGCTGACTCTTTTATTATTGTTATTCAATCACAGTGGCTCTCTTTTGACAAATATCATGTATTTCTTGTCAGCCTTTATACATTTGGCATATGACTATTGAAATAAGTATTTGTGTATACCTTATTTGCCAATACAAAAATTAAAAATGTCACAAAATAATTAGTGTCTATTAAAATTGTGTCAATCATATAAATAGTATTAGTTGCTTAACCCACTGGAAACACAAGTAGATAGTCAAGTATCAAGTTGAAGGTAGGATTAATTGAATCGTTCGGAAACGATTATGCAATTTTAAAACGGTCATTATTGCATATGATCCGTAACTGTGGAAACAAAGAAAATGTAAATAACTAAATTGATCAATTCATTATGCTATTTATCTCTAATTAAAATGATTAAAAAAAGACTTGATTATCAGCGCGACAAAGTAAACGGTCGGAAATCTATGAGGAAATAAGATTTACGTATAAAGTATGCCTAAAAACTTCGTAAGTAGTTTTGTCCGATGTCTTTGTTCGGTCAAGTTTCATTAGAATAGAAATGTAATAGAATGAATAAATGAAATGGAAACTTGTTGTACCTGATGTGATAAATATATGACCACTTATTTATATAAACAAAGAAAATTAAGCCATAATTTTAAACGTGTAATAGTTTCACTGTAGCTCTCCGACATTTTTCGAGTACTCGTATGTAGTGAATTATTGAATACAATGCAGGCAATGGATTTGTAGGTTCAAATGTTTGTTTAGTCCGAAGGCGAGACATCAACTCTACAGAGACTACAGCCGTGTCGTAGGCGTGGGACTAATTGATATTGGCAAACACAACACTTCATCGACGTCTAAACAATATAGTCATTAAATATAAATAGGAAACAAAACAATTGGAAATTTGTTTTGTTGTTTATTTTGTAGTTACGTCTCGTATGATTTGTTAGTCTAGACAAAGATTCCTGTCCATTTTGTGTCCTTGGAGTTACGAAACAAATATTAAGTTGTTATTATCCTGTCTATTATGGATTGCGATATAACTTAACGCATGTGATGTCATTTATTTAATTGATTAACATTGCCAAATTAGATTTTAAGTATTTCACACGCGTGAATTTCCAAAATTATCCCCGGGACTTCTGAATATATTCTGTGTGTCCAAGAACGTCCCGGTTTTGGATTGAAACGAAATGAATGTAATACGCAATCAAAGTAGGTAGATAGCGAATCTCAAACCTCAGTAAATGGCCAAATTGATAAATTATCATTTTGGCCTTAAGACCTTGTTAAGACCTATATTTCCCATCTAATTTGTATACTGCTGGTAGTCATGAAAATTGGGCTCCAGAAATATTTATAAATGATGTAATTACGGGACAATTCCTAAAACTGTAACATCAAGACTCTGGTTGTATGGAAACTTAATTACTTTATATCATTAATTCATTAAAACCGTTGATTCAGTCCGCTGCTAAACACAAGTTTTGCTCATAGATCGTCATGAAAAACGCGCTTACTGTGAGAGCTTTGAAATTAAGAATTCAAAATGCTAAACCTTTTTAAAAAACATCCTTGGAGGTACAAGACAACAATGATAAATAAACAATTAAATTAAAAAATATTAAATAGGTCATCCTTATTACAACAAAGACCATATAGCAATAAACCTTGTAAACAACTGACATTGGGAAGGTCACCCTGAAACCAGATATGCGTAATAATGCAAAACTTTTTAATAATTGAGCCGGGTTACGTGAACGAAAGGCTGAGCGCCTTGGCTTGGCGGGCCCAAGGCGTGCGCAAACGCCACAGTCTTGTACCGAAACGCACGCGGCTCGCGCGCACTTTCGCTCTCGAACGCCGTGCTTCCGTGAGTCGAGTCGACTTCCTTGATACTCCGCGTTACCAGTACAACAATCCGATGCGTACTGAATCTCTCCCGGTACCCTAACAATTTAATAGATCACTTGTATATTGAACACGGCGCTTCTGACGCTTGCAGTGCTTGTGCCAAGTGTTACCGAGGACTATGATAGTGATCCTGGCATTTATTGGAGTGCGTTTCGCCTTGCATGTGTCGAGGCAGAGCGGGCGAGCGCTCGCGGATGAGTGCTACACTCGAAAGTAAATATTTTTAAAATTTTGTCCGGAGGGTTGGATTCTGAAACCTTTGAACCCTTTAAATTTTGCGTCTTCCGTGATCTACATTTTAATATTGACCTATTTATTATTACGAAGGATTTTAATCCTTTTTGATCTTAAAGGAGTCACAAAGAATTAAATTTACAATTGGTCTTACAAATTTCGACCAGTACTCCAGTATTACAATGGAAAAGAAATTGAAGACGTTTTTGAATCCAATCCTTAAAATCTACATGTGGTAGACATTACACTACATACTTATACACAATACACACCTTACACAATCATTTAGCGACACAATTTGAAACGAATGCAGCCATGACTGCAATTTTTGGACGGAAAACCTACATTTAGCTTTGCGTTCGTCTTAGTTTGAAGCTTTACGTAACCACAACCGAGTAGTTTCGTCGCAAGCAACAGCAAGATATGAAGTGTTTAGTTTATGTAACGAGTATGACGGTTGACCTGGAGACTAAGAGCTTGCAGTTTTGGTATACTTTCGTCTCATTTAGCAAGAGCTGTTGTGTTAGAAGAATCTGAGAATTACAAGCGTTGAGCTGAAGTGTACGTAAACAAACAATATTATTGTTGACAGCTTTAATATTTTCATTGTGTGCTGATGCTTTATCGTCGTTCATTGTTGATCTAAGCTGGATTAGATTTCTTTAATTTCAATACCTTCATGTAAGCAAGTGACTATTTCATCGTCGTCTATGATGTTTGAGTCGTTTACAAATGAATGAAATGATTACTGCCGTCTAGTCTCAGCTTTATAATAGGACCACCCCGTTCATCCGGCGAGGATGTCGTTAAAGGCGACTAAAGGAAACATATTCAGGATATTCATCACAATTTCGTAGTTATTATGGCAAATCCCCTCATGAAAACTTCGACGTGATTTGTGAGTGAGGCTCATATCCAACAATGGATTTAACTATTGTAGAATGTATTATGTTTAATGGATGTATAATGGAATAAATAAGAAATACTAAAACTGAAGTTAAAAGCGGCAAGTTTGCCTTTGGCGACTCGCAAACTGAAAAACAAGAAACGAAGAAGAACCAAATACTAGATAGACTAAATACTTTCATCTTTGATATAATAATGGATCTGAATAAAAGGCTTTGTTATTATAACTAAAGTGAAATCCTCAAAAACAGATTGAGACTGAGAGATTGGAGCAACAAACACACTGTTCATATTTACTTGCCAAAACAACAAGAACGTGTGATACTGGTCATAATAAAGGTTCCAAAAGAAAACTGGTCTGTTTTCGCATGAGCCGCGTAGCTACAATCGCGATGTTTTCTCACATGTTCTAACTGGCACGACCGCTACAACTTGAGTGATGAAATCTAGTCCAGTGATCTTGCTTGTTGAAGGAGCTGGTTTATATGATAGTTGTATGAAAGTTTCGGCAGAGGCTTGTGCTCTACAAATGAATTGTCACACATGGCAAGAGATAGATAATGCCTTCCATGAATTGTAACAAACTCATGATTAATGAGAAGCTGATTTTGATTTCTAGTGCTATCGATGCTACTATTTAGTGGTTGTTACATAAAGTCACAAAATTGTTTCGAAGTCAAAATGTTTATTCAAAGTAAATTTGTAACAAATATTTTTGACTCAATGAATATACTATGATATGATGATGATGTTCTGAAACTACAATACTTACAAATTATTCAATATATCCTACTAGTACTATAAATTTAGCGACTAAATTCCGTATAAACGGTTCAAAGGATTTCAATAAAATTTAGCACGCAGATATGCTCTGGATTAGCACTCGTGCTACTATTATATTTATCCCATATAATAATTTCGGGAATTCACGCAGGTGAATTACGAGCGTAAGCTAGTTAAGGATAATTTTTACAAACCACTGACGCAATGAATCTAATATCATTTTCGAAATAAAAATATTCAGAGAAGTAATCAAGGAAAAGAGAACTATACATGCCACGACAGCTATCACACCTTGCGGGAATGGAATTCACATCCTCGTGTTCCAGCAGTTCTGTTCAACCAGTTCTATCGGTGGTGTTCCCACGAAGCTACATAGTTGCTAAAACAACATTCGCGTCGTGCTCTCTACTCTCCTTACTTTGTATTTTAACTATTATGCTATTAAAGTTAAGAACTAAGCTGTCGTCGGTGTGGTATCGTAAACGTTCTCTCTTCCACGCTATGTAGCTAGCCTCACAGTACTTGTATTTCACCTTTTCTTTCCATAACTTGATCAAAACAACAAAGTATGTCTTCCAAATTAATGTGTTATATTTCATCATCAACAATTGCTGCATTGCTAATTTGAGCCTCATCCATTGATCCTCAAGTAAACCAAGCTTTCTGTGTAAGGATTTATTGCCACGTTTCCTTTAGTCTTTTGCGACATCCATACACGATGGATGTGATTTCAAATTTCTACCGCTCGTTTTGAATCGAAACAGAATCTTTCCTTCTAGGCGCACTTTTAAAATTTTCCGTAATAGTTTGAAATCATTATTTCAGTTTTAGTCATTAAACTTACAACATGTGGATGTAGCTGTTTGCTAAACATTGATTAACATTGTCTTCTAAAATCGTCAAACACATATTTATCATTAAGCGTTAAGTGAAACCCAAGCTTCACTTTTTGGTACCGTGCGTGATCAATCATCTGTATCTTTAAAACGAGAGGCTCCAAACATTGTCGGTAGTAAAGCTTCTAAGAATGTTATAAGTAAGTGCACCTTCAATCACCTTGATGGATTGCTCAATCGTTTCCAACAGTGCTCTTATCTCTGAACATTAATCTGTTTCTTGATCTGATTTCTATCGCGCTTTCATACAATAAGCCTCTTTAATCTCTGATTCGGTCCAGTAGGGCTTCTCCCTTCTAACTAATCAAAATACATAATTATTACGAGTATCATCTGGAATGAATCAACAGAACTTAAGTTTCGCTAATAGAGACCGCTTTTTTAACGTTGATAGTTAAGATATAATTTCAGTGTAAGGTCATAAGTATTTAATGGAGATTGTGGCAAACATGTGAAATATGCGCGTGGAAGAAAATTTTCACTACAATAAATAAAAAATAATCTGTTAATGATAATTTTAGAGTTTTAGTAGTCCAAAACTTGTTACATAGCCTTTGATGATACAGTATCAAATAAAACGCTATACTATGGTCGAAATAAGTTATTCAGTAACAGAATATAAAATATGTAGTCTACTAGTCTAAATGTTAAATTGACGGGTATACAGTTGTCTAACGAGTTCCAAGTAATTCGAATTTAGAAAATTATTTAGCTGCAAAATACGACAGACAGGCAGACAATACACCGCGACTAATAGAGTTAGGAATAATCAAAAAATAAGATCATTATCTAGATTAAATATAGACCCGAGCTACTAAGACAACAAGCTACAGGTGGGCTTAGAACTTTCCATAGAGTTTGTATATTAAATTAAATTAATTAATAAGTGAACAATAGCGCTGAAAGGTAATAATTAATCATTTGGTAGTTTAGTTGCTCAGTAGATTTGAAAGCAGAAATTAATTTTGACTTGAATTGTAAAAAAACTGTTTTGGTTGCTATATTCAGCAATTCTTGGTTGACAGTTTTAGTTTTGTTTTCGATACAACAGAAAAGAATTATTACTGTATATCCATAAACTTAATTAACATTGCAAAATGTAATATTTATTCACATATTTACACTCTTAAAAGTAATTCATACATGTTAAAAAAATGCGAAAAATTAATGAAAGTTTATTTACAACTTTTAAGATTATAAGTTTCAGTGTGTATCGTAAACACGCAACTTTTTTATTTATTTTATTTTTAAAATTCATTACAACGTACTACTAAATATGAGACAAATTGCAATGAAACAAACAATATATTGCTACGAAAAAATTTAAGTCTCAAAACTTGCGGAATTTTCAAGAAATATAAAACGAACTATAAGTTTAAGTTGTAAATTATTTTTCTAGAAAAAATGAAATAACGGAATAGAAATGTTAATTAGTTCGTTTACATTAAAATGTAATTGTTTACTTACCACTTTCGGGTGGTCACGTTTGTACGACTAAGTGTACACTTGCTTAATGAATAATAATGCTTTTCGTTCGAAAGTACTTATCACTTATTGTGTTAAATTTGCAAACAACATAAACATATTTTGAGTACCAGTATCATTTAAATTTATATGGGGTCTGTGCGTAATGACATGCAAAAATGAATTCCTTCAATATACTATAGCTAAAACTGGCTTGCTATTGTCACAATATGACGCCATAAATCCTAAACTTTTGTTATTTTCTATAGTATGATAGAAAAAGGAATATTTTAGTTGCAAACTGCGGAGAAACCTGACCTTGATTTCTGTTTACCTCTACTTGTTAAAAATAAAAGATCAATTGTTAAGATTGCGGAGCCGCGTAATCAGATATGTGTTATGGTCCTCTCTGTATAAGTTGTCTATGATAAATTCTACTAATTATGCTGTGTGCATAATATAGTGCTTAAGAGATTTCTGTTTAGATTTATTGTACCCTCCAAATATGTAAAAGAAGTCTGAAGTTGTTGTTGTTTGCAGCCACATTATCCGGTTGTATCATATATGAAGTTTTTATGTAGTACTGTTTTAGTACCATGAAGGAGGCCTGTGTCCAGCAGTGGACGTTTCCTGGCTGATGATGATGACTGTTTTAGTACACTCGAGTACAAAAACATGTATCTGCTTTTGAACCATGTCACATTCACTGTTGCTTATTCATACGTAGTGTGTTGTAGGAAATTTTAATTAAAAGTGACTGTGACATGGTTCAAAAGTGGATGCATATTTTTGAACTCGAGTGTACCACTGAATTTCATTACGGCGATTTCGCTGACAGTAGTTTCATACTAAATTTCTTGTACAATAATCTATTAAAATAGGATAGCTCTATAATATTAAATAAATAGGACATCGGATTATATTATCTGGGAACGAGTATCATTAACATATACAACTTCATAGCAAATCCGAATTTTCGATTTAACACAGTACTCGTTCAAAACTCCGTCTAGGTACCATTAGCTGCGTAACGGCTATTATTCTAGCTGTCATTTATGTTTTACTATAATGATACGTTACAACAACAAGAAATTATCGATAGCCGAGAAGGCTTATACGTACACCTCTCGGCTACCATGTAGATTGACTTTAGAATTAAAACCTCTCTAACCCACCCCAGGTCATGGCCGTCATTGTTAATATGATTTCTGACTCACGATAATGATGGATTACAATAAATATAATGCAGCAGACTGCTATTACTAATGAGCTGTATGGTAATTGAAATTAAGATTTCACTTTAATTATGAAGATAAAACTGACTAGATGTTCATGTTCATGTTAAGGTGCAATCATACGAATTGTAATTTACGGTGAATCCTTGTTGCGGAGTTGTGTTTTAAATTTGTTTTCAACTCTCTTGCTCGTAAAGTGAACCTTATAAAGTAGCTTTTAGGGTCATAAACCCAGCTATATCACACACTTTTGTTACAATACACACTAGTGCATAAGAAAATTTTCCCTACATCATTTAATTAGTACCTCACTGCAAGATATATTCGTGTCAACAGAGCATTCTCAATTTAACCGGGTAATACAGTATTTTTTGTAACAACAAAGATGTTTTATGCCGCTGATACATTTTTAGAATAAATAAATGTTTACCTCCTTAATTAATTCAAACAAAATTTTCCTCGCAAATGTGTTGAAAAACGTCGTATAAATCTCGTGAGCTCCGCACTTTAAACACTCGGCTGAATGACGCTCTCGCAAACGAGAGACCACCGCCTCGTGTATAATGAAAAACTGAGCTCAACAACTGTATCATAATGTACTATTGTTATAAATATGCATCTGTATGTATCATTATGGAGTACCGTGTCCAATGTCCATGGGAGAGGCGTTTGTTCAGCGATTGAGGTTTACCAGTTGACGAAGACGACGATGAACCGAGATATGATAATGTTAAGGTGTGATTATTACATCAATAAAACGATAGTATAGAACTGATAAAATCCGCCATTCACGCTAAACCACTGATTAGATAATAGGCTAAACATCATATTGCCCTGTTACCAAAAAATTGAAACGTTACATACAAATCAATAATTGTTTATTTTAGGCTGCTACTCGTACCTCTCTTGAAAATACGGTAAATGTGCCGTTTGTGATGCCCACAGGATAATATAGGGTATTCCCCCAAAAGTTGCGTATATTTTTGTACTTGGTTAATTTGAATAGAGAATGTTTGCGATTTTTTGGGATAAATTAAATACAATTAACATATCACTTACGTAAACACATCCCTGTTAATATCAACACTACTTAGAGATTAAAATCTCTTTAATTACCTTTCAAACACTCTTTACTGCCCACTACACATAAAATCATAATAAAAGTTAAGGTCATTGTCGTATCTTCTTGTTTGTAAAATGTACATTGATTTTGTTTTGATGTTTTACATCATATTTATTTCGTTTGAAAAGTCTCGAATTTTAAAAAAGAACACGAAAGAGGTTTTATAATCTGTTTACTAAACAACTCTAAGATTCGTTTCTAATTTGGAAGTACTATTATTCTACCAATGAAACACATGCTTATGTCCGTTACTGAAACGAAACAGATAATCTGACGCACTGCGCGATTACACCTTCGCTACTTACGCGGTATCTTTTTATTTTAGTTTCGAGAGTCGTTTTACAAAGCGTTCGCATTGTCAATAGGAATTAATCTTACAATGAGAGTATATTGTACCGGGAATGACTGTCGGACCGCGAGTAATACGAATCGTCGATGCCAATAGCAATTACTGACATGCGATTGGATTCTTTATTAAGATTCCTGTTGTACGTAGCTTGGTAACAGCTTTAATTGTCATTGGCAAACATATGAATCTACCTCTATATACATATGTAAATGGGAAACATCATACCTCTACAGTCTAGCATACCATTTTAAACAATTTTTAGCGCTCGCCGATTTGTTTGAACCTGAAAAGGTTACAGGTTACAAACTACCATATCGTCCAAGTCTGGTGTCAATTAGCAGTATTTATTGCACCGTTGTATTGCGGTAGTAAAAGATAACACGGCCAGGGTCTAACTGGATGCTTATCATGGTCAAATCCCATTGTATATACAGAATAATGTTGCCGTGTATACTTCCTTGTATATATTTCCTATATGTATTTTTTTTTAAAAACTTCACTGACAGATTGACATATTGCCCAGCCCGAACATCCCAAAACAGAACCGGCTTAGAATCATCATTTGCGTTCAATAGATAAAATCTCACGACGACAGATTTTCAACCGACTTCAAAAAAGGAGGAGGTTCTCAATTCGACGCGACTGCTTTTTTTGTATGTATGTTACGCGATAACACTGCCTATAGTGAACCGATTTTGATAATTCTTTTGATTTGGTAAAGTATGTTCTCAGAGGTGGTCCCATATAATTGTCGAAATTGATCGATCGGTATTTGAGAAAATTAACAAAAACCAAATTTTTAAGGCAACTGAAGTCGGTATTAAGTTCTTTTTGAACGCGTTAATTCTACCTAAACTTTTTAGTAGTGCGAGATAGAAGTCAACGTACTGATAAAATGTTGCAGTCTCATGTTATCATTCGACTAAATACGTGTGCGAAAGCAGGATAGACTTACAGATGCAGGGGCCTTATCGTCTAACTCCAACACCTATCGCGATACCTTTGAAAGGTATCGGGATCGCGATCGGGATTGCGACTCTTAAATGGTATCGTCTAACATTCTTAATCACAATCGCTTTCGGAACGAATGAAATCGGCGCTTGTTGTCGTTGTGATTTTTCATTATCCTTAGCAGGTAAGGCAATGGTCTTTAAATCTTACAGCCAGTTGTTTAGTTGTCTTAAAAGGCAACGATCATTAAATCTTACAGCCAATTCTTTAGTTACCTTAACAGGCAATGGTCCTTGAATCTTACAGCCACTTCTTTAGTTATCTTAAAATATTTTTATCGCTCGTTTTGGTATCTTTTTTTTACAAAAATTGCTAAGGTTTCATTTCATCTAATAACTAAGATAGCCTTGGTACCACCAGTGGTGTAGAAAGTTCATTTCCGAAGTATATATAATATAAATTATACACAAATATTATATTGTGGGTTCTCATCCATTCACACATAGCACCGTAAACAAACAGCACAAATTATTATTTATTATCTACACAACAGTAGTCACCTACAGTCACCCATCATAGCTAATTTTGAAGAGATACCATAATACTCGAAATTAATACAAAATAATTATTTACGTACGTAACGTATATTATCTTGTTGATTTTATTACTTATTTAGGCAAATAATAAAAACAATCTGAAATTATTGAGAGTTATAAATAAAACATCAATTTATTATATTGTGCGGCTGAATTTCTTCTTCTACGCTAGCTATCAAAATAGTTCTTGCTACTAATTCAATTGATATAACGACATTGAAACTAAATTAATCATTAAAGTTATAAAACAATGATAAACTTGCGAGAAATCTTTGAAAGATTCGAGGTCAGTGTTGAATCTTTCATTTGACACTTGCGAGTCGCTTTGAAAGCGATTTCTAGTTGTCAAAAAGTTACACGGTACCAATTTTATGTCAAAATTACGATTTCGTTCATTCATAATCTTTCAAACTCGTGATTAGTCGCTATACCTTTCAATGACATTTAGCAGTCGCGTTTGAGCGGTGTGAAGTTCGTGAATCATCTTCAAACGTCAAATTCAAAGGGATCGTGATCGGTGTTGGAGTTACACGATAAGGCCGCATTTGTGACAAATTAGATCTTATTTATGGTGGAGCGGAGTGTAGGTACGAGTATAATATAAGGCTAAAATAATTTTATTAAATGTATATGCTAAAGAATAAAATCGAATGTTCAATATTTATCCACCTAAACATTAGATTTGGAATATCGATTTTTAAATAAGAAATTATTCTCCAGTCTAAAACACGGTTGCCAAGGCGTACAACATACTAGATCGTTTAAAAACATCGTTTTATACGAGTGTCATTCATTTGTCTCGCGTGATGAGTTTTTGATACACTTCTCTAAGTTACTTTTTATTGGCCGCGAAAGTTTACATCCGATGTGTGAAAATAGATTTTGATGTGACTAGTAATATCTCTCTTGCTTAGTTTGAGCTTTCATTGCGTACGGTTTAAAACCTGATAGTATGTTTATTCCCAACGAGTCACACTGTTCACTTGGTGTGACTGGTTGGGAATTATTCTTAACGAGTAACACTGTGACGGTAAGAGTGTGACTAGTTGAGAACAAACCCTGTGGCGCATATCCAACATGATATCGTATCAAATAGACATCTATCTTAAAGGCATATGTAAGATACCAACTTCAATATTTAAACAAAATATTTAAGGCGTATTTCTGAAGGCACGGGACATAATGAAGGACTGGATTTCTTCAAGGCCAGAGCGAATCGGCTATTTCTAGGCAACTGTGAACCATCCTAGACCATATCGTCGCTTTACATCAGGTGAGATTATTATCAAACGGAAGCTAATTTTAAACAACTAAAACAATAAATCTGTGATGATATTTTACAGTTCGTTATGCATACAATATACTGTTTACTGGCAAAACAATCTAGATCTTTTTAACACTAATATATAATAGCAGGAAACAAAAGTTTGCAAGATAATTTCAATTAATTTCGATTCCAATTAGAAAAGCCAAGTTCAAGCAAAAGAACTGGCGATCATACATTACATACATTGTGTTGAAGTGTACTAAAATCTAATTCGTCATATAAATTTTGAAAAATAATAAAATGCATCAAAATACGAGTATCTAATACTAGCTTCTTCCCGCAAGTTCGTCTGCGTGAGCTTCGGAAAGTATCCCACAGGAATTACTTGCTCACACGGGATTAAAAGTAAGGTATGCCCTTTTCCGGCCCTTCAACTACCCCTATACAATATATCAAGTAATTCTGACTCTCTTTTACGACGAAAAGGAAGGACAAACAAATAAACAAACTCACTTTCGCATTTATAATATTAGTATGGATGGATGCTTAAATACAAGATTAATTCAGCGTTATTCATAAGCATTTGCAATTAGAAAGTTCTAGGAGCAGGATATTTTATAAGACACAATTTCTCGTCGTATGCCTACCGTTGTTATTCAGCTAGTCAGTTAGTGTTTTGCGATCGAGTAATCAGATAAGACATCCAGATCCTCATTAACTTGTAGAGATTGTTCGAATGCGCTTTCAAATACATGCTCAAACGAGCTCATTCATAACAAACTAATTATTAAAATATGAAACACTTTTAATTACTTTTAAAAAGGTTCAAATTTAATTGTGACGAAACCAAAATTAAAACGATATAAATAAGTACGTGGATGAGTCAAACATGTTTAACAATTTAAACATTCTTTAGTTTATGAAAATTATTGGCTCCTCAAAAAGCCTAAATAGATGTAAACTATCACGTAACAAACAAAAAACAGTCTATAATTTGGGCCTGACAACGCTTGATCATTCATAAAACAGGGCTAAGGCATAACTCTAGGTGATCTGCTAAAAAAAACAGTTACTCTGAAAACAATAGCTAGTAAAAAGTCTAGACCCACCTTCTTAATGCTATTGGTTCAAAGTATACTTTCTTTTATTCATGCATAATGTAATATTAATCCGGTCTAAAAAAATACGTGTTAAACTAACGACATATGTCGCTGTAATATCTAAGATATGATCACCCATGGCTTCACGTGGCTTAAGTATAAAATGACTTCGGGAGACTCATAACAGTGACTGTTTCATAATCAGCTATCCGCCTGCATGTCGGTTAGTGATTCTGACAAATCACCGATTATTGAGGCTCATGTTGAGCCGTGAACTTCTGTATTACTCATCAGAAATAGAAGTTCACATAACAGCACTCTTTTTTTTTCGAACTTGGCTGAACCACTGCCGTGTTTCTTGTCTAGATTCTAGATCCAAACTAATTATCGTGTTTACTAAAACGTGGATTTAAATAACGGCCAACAATAGCGGATCTATTATTAAAGTAGATGAAAATAGACAATACAAACGCTTTTATTAAATCTAAAACAATAGCAGAAAGAAATATCTAAATTGCGGCGGCACTTATTCGCAGCACGGTAAGGTCGTAAAATATACGTTTTTTTAATGCAAGAGAATGGAAATATGTAAGAACTATCTCTGTAATGATATGTTACACAACCGAATAGCATTAATAAATTTTCTAGTCTGCGTTTCGTGTAGATAATTTTGTCTAGACTGTACTTTTGTTGTTGCGCCGTGTTTAAGAATAGCAGTATAGAGAGCATGCCTAATTGCTGTTGTTCGAGCTATTTGATGCATATTAGTTTGTCGCTGGCTTCTACAAGAATTCTGAAAGTAAAATAAGTATTTGCTGATATGTACTAATATCGGAAGTTCTGAAAAGCTTTATTAACGGGAGTATACTTTCACCTCACTTCATAGAATTCAGCTAAAGTCGGATATTATCCTTGGTAACACGGATCGGAGCCGTTGTTTAGTCGAGAAACGATAACGTACAGACATAGATACGAATATATTTGCACATTTTTATACACATGTGACGTGAAATGAGTTTTTTTAATATAAAAAAACCTAACGTTGTATTTCTCACAAAGCTTTGTAATTTATCCAAGCACTATGGATTCCAATTAATTAATATTCGCATGTGAGTGACCTTCCTACGGCGGCTATACAGCAATATGATAATTAATAACATCAACGTTTTATAGAGCTCCCATAAAAGTGAAAATGTGAAAATTTTAACGATTTTGCAGCTACTCGTTTTCTGAATAGTTTTACAAGGACATCATGCGCATCTCATATTATGATGATCGTGCTATGAGCCTCTAGTTGAGAATCGCTTTGAACGAGCTTTATTAGAGATAAACAATCACAATAATTTTTATGTACTATGGAGTTTGCACTTGGCCTTCGTCTCACATAATCTGTGAATGACAATGAGGCCGTTTTTAAATGAAAATCCTGCTTAACCAAAAGATAGATGTTAATGTGGTAAGGTAAATTTCATTACTAGATGTAGAACAAAGTCGTGCTATTAACACTGCTGTTTGCTGGCACACTTCGATAATATTGTGATAGCTAGTCAGGAGTATTAGAGATACCACGCAATCGAGCCTTTGGATTGCGATACCCAAGTGTTTTGGAGTTGTAGCCGCTTCTGGCCATAGTCTAAAATGTTCCCTTGGTACCTACTCGTACTTTTACGACATATAGTGTATGCAATTAGGTGGTCGTATTCTACAGCCACTGCACGAGTTTTCGTACTATACTCAAGAGCATTTTACATACATTTATTACGTCCATGATACACAGTTGTATGCATGGCAGGAGTTAGAGCAAAATGATACCCCGCCCAAAAAATGACCCGCCATGTCGGGCGTAGCAACTTAATTAATAACAGTATAGGTACAATACAGATAAAGAAAAAAACAAATAGATAGAAGAGATATAATGACCTCTTTGACAAAGGTTTAATCTATAGGTATTTATTGATAAGGCATACCTGACTGACTGACTGACTAATATCAAAGCCCAGCCTAAAATGCGTTTCATCTAGAAAATTTAACTTCAAAACACCAATCCCGTTATCATACCACTACCAGTAACAAAGGGTTGTCTGAAATTTCTCCCCTAGGGGATAAAAGGGGAAAAAATTTATTTATGGATAAACCACTTAAGCTAGAACTTTAGACGACTAAGCAAAAAATTTCCACGCGGGTAAAGTCGCGTTCGAAATGCTGGTTCGTAATAAGCATCTGTACAAAAAGTTTTAATGCATGCACGTTTTGAGTACGTCTATTTTGGAGAAACTAAATCTATTCGGAAGCCTTTTATTTTTATTTGCCTTTCATTCTACGGGCATGTTTTCGTCTAGCTGTCAATTCGAAAATAGTAAGAGTTTTTGTTTGACCCGAAGCAATTGTGTTTCTCCAACATTTCCAATTTTGAATATTAGTTTCACATCAGCGTGATCACATCATTTCTCTCTCTATATATAAACAAAACCCATATGAGTGTAAAAGAGAACAACATTAAGGTATTTTGCATTCATTAGAAGATCTATCCCGTCGTCATTAAATTTTATCCTACTAAACAGCAGTGTTGTAAAAGACGGTTTTACGGTAATAGGCGGTTGATGATGATGAAAGTTTCATCCAACGGCCTTATCGACATGAGTTGAGATGAAGGCCAAGTGCAAACTGATACTATAAACAGTCACTAAATAGGTTCACCTGTGATTACAGGAACACAATTGTGCTATAAAACATTAATGTTTGAACTGTATAATCTTAAAATTTATTTGAACCCTGACTGATGGATATAGGCAAAAGCTGTAGCATCTCCGTTATATAAAAGTTGCGGTAACTCTTTTATTTCCACGTGTAACATGAACTGGCGGCTGTGGTTGGACAGGTCGTAAATCAGCACTTGATGGGTCGGAGATACTGCAAAGATAATTCCATCGTTGAATATGTTTTATAATCTTCTGAATAATCCCGTTAGCGCCACCGTTTACATTGGTTTGATGCTGAAACTGCAAACATACTTTTGACACAAGGTAATAAAACGGTCAAGTGTGAATCGGACTCGCGCACCTACTGTTCCGTGCAGAATATGAAGAATCAACAAATTTGAAATCATAAATAATAGGTTCGGCAATATGCACCCAACAATTCTGTACCGAAAATGTTAGGCCGATTGAAGAACTAACTTTACTTTGCAATTACATACCCGATGTATGTCTTTCGACTGCAAAGTTAAGTTTGTAAACATAAAAAAGCTATTTTCAACCGATTTCAAAAAAGGTGGAGGTTCTCCATTCGACGCGTATGTTTTGTGAAATTGTATGTGTGTTACGCAATAACTCCGCCCACAGTGTACGAAGTTTGATAATTCTTTTTTTGTTTGGTGCATACTTCATTGATCGCTCTTTGAGAAAATCAACAAAAACCAAATTTTTAAGGTAATTGAAGTCGGTTTTTATTTCTTTTTGAACGCGTTAATTATTTATTAATGTGTTATGATAACAAAATCGTGGTGTTCAGATTTATTCCTATGTTTGTGCTGTAAGGATTCTATAAGGATTCAAATTTCAGGATTCTAGGTCAACGGGAAGTACCCTGTAGATTTTGGTTCCCTTGCATTTTGTATGGAAATGGTCTAAAATACATCTGTATCTTTTTATTGCTTGACCTATAAATTTGAGTTTGCTTCCGAGATTTGTTCATTTATAAATGAACAGTAGATAGATACAGACCGTCAGTCAGTGAGTTCCGGCTGGGAGTCTGTCCGTCAGTCACGTTCATCTCGTTACACTTCAGTAGTCGCTCGATTCATCTTATTAACTGATCTGCGCGGGGGCACAGGCTGCGGCTTTCAAAATACTTATCTTATAGCTACGTGCCTGTGAGATTTGGAAACTTTTTTCTTATGTACTTTTTCCCCAATTAATTGAATTTGTTGGAAATAAAGTGAAAACAACATGAAACCCGCTTAATTGATATTGTTATTGTTAATAGACCTACCTACTATCATTGTGAAAGTTTGAATGTTTTTAATTCAATCACACCAAAACAGACTTTAATGAAATTCGTCATACAGATACCTGTTCTGGAGTAACATATGTATATGACACGTTTTATTCCAGTAATGTGCTCCGTGGGCGTACAACTCTGAACACTCGGTAATTTCTTTAAGACTCAATTCAACTACAAAGAACGCAGTCGCTTGACTTGAGGCTGTTATAACAAAATTCGATAGTGGCGAAGAGTCGGGTTTTATAAAATGATTTTTTGTCAATTATGTCAACACTTGACAGCGATCTCAACTATACTGATGTGGCTGCGATAGCTCACATTGTTCTAGGTAAGAAGAGCCTGCTTAGGTCCAGCGGAATCTTGATTAAATTCTGGCATGATTCAATCTTCAATTTTTTTAATGAGAATTATTAACGCACGCTTTGTTTGTTTATACGAAACGCTAAAATATGGTGAAGAATATAACATGACATGAGTATTTACCAATTGTTTCAAAGTCATAAATATAATACAAGATACAGACAGCTATTAAAATAAATTAAGTAAAGAAAAACTTTCACATTAATAAAATAAGGCTTTGTTTTGTATACAACGTTTTACAAGTTTCTACTAAACGATGGTTAGGCCGGCAATTATCCAGCAGTTTATCTGTCAAAGTCACGATAATTGTCTACGAACGGGCTTGTGGAGCCCTTCCCTCGGTGTTGTTGTACCTACATCGGAGTTAATTGGTTTCGAAGAGAGAATGATTTGAACAAGAAACGCCCAGGTTAATTGAAAATAATTGAAAAAACATATTCGTTTGTTCAAATTTAAAAGTAATATGATGTCAGTATAGAGAAAATAGAAACCGTAGCTCATGAAGAACATTTAAGAGTACAGAAATATCCATACTTGCATACGTTTCCATGACTTTGGTTTGTTTGTTCTTCCCTCACGTCCTAAAGGAGAGCCAGAATGACTCGATTTTTATCCAGTCGAGTGCGCGCCAGCTCCAATCGCATCCTGAACACCATAGCCTGTAAATTTGACTGTCCCATTATGCGACATATAAATAGTAAGACAAACTCAGTTGTGACATATACTTACTAACATAGTTATAAGCAGTACTAACAATTATATGGATCCTTGACATCTGATAATAAAATGATTTTATTTATTTATTTATTTATTTATAGGGATAGTGCAAGGACCGGAAGAGCTTATAGGCTACTTTTTATCTCAATCCGACTAGTGATTCCCATGGTATAAATCCTGAAGTCCACGCGGACTAAATATACTTTACGTATAAGTAAGGTCATACAGACGAACCGGCGCCGGTGTAGCGATGTCGCCTAGAGTAGAGCGAGATTCCCATTGGTATGCTTCGGTCGTTGCTTTGCTGGATAATTACTGAAATCAGCTCAGACTAATTGAATGATTTGGTTCTTCTGACATTTATGAACCATGAGCCGAAAGGTGTTAAGGCTTGGCAATTTTATAACGCCTCACATCAACGTACTCGTATGTATATGTCCCAACGACGTACATAAAAAGAGAAAATTTTCTTTTTACAAACTTTATAAAACTACAGTGCCAAAGACACCGTTTTTATTAAATATCTGTACATACAAGTATGCTGACCTGTATACCAAAGATGCGTGCCATACCGAAGCTTTACGTTGGTACATCTTTATGGCTATCAACGAGATCCACATTTTTCCATTATAGTCCGAGTTTACGCCAAACGCGTCGTTTCACTAATGCGTACGCCTTTTTAAAACTTTCTTCTTGTCATAAATCAATACATTTATGGAACCACTCATAAATATGTATGCCTTCCTGAAAAATGAGTTTTATGTCGGAACGTTATGGCCGAATTCAATTTAAGTAATTTATACAATCATGATGGCTTCAGAAATTGAAACTTATTTTAAACGGATCAGCAATGTAATGGATAAGTCGCAGACGGATTGCTTTATAAGTTGGTTTTACATACCCTCTAGCTAGTTTATTAAACAGCCCCGTTTTTTATGAGACAGCTGAACGCCTATATGAGGATGTTATTCTGAATGTGTAGATTAACAATTGCTCGTGTGGTTTCGTCAGGCTCATTCGTTAGAGCTTATTATTATTTGTTTTTGATTTTCAGTATTGTAATTATTCAAATTACTTACGAAACTCTCGGTGCGTGACTCTGACTCGCACTGGGCCGTGGTTTTATTTCTCACCCTAGAGAAAAAATTAATCACTTTTCGTTCATCGATTTTAAAACTTCTTCAATCTATTTATAGAAAACTTTGCGGGAAATCGAAGTTGTTGTTGACATAAAATATAAAATAATTATATTTTCGAAGGCATTAATTACTAATTTCCTATTAAAATCGGGTAAACTTATTTTTTCATTTGGCTTTAAAAAGTGCATCTAAAGCTAAATCGTCGCGCGTGGTGATATGTGATGGGAGGCTTCATGTGTAATTGAGAACTTTTCCGACTTATAAAATAATTCGTCTACTGTTATGACGATAACAATTCATTCCATCTTAAAACATTGTATGTACTCAGCCAAGTTTGAATTTCCGCTAAATAGTAATTCCGGCTATGATAGTCAATACTAAAAATATTGTTGACTCTCACATGGAGCTGGCTGCAAGGCCAATCGGTCATGTTTAAACATTGACACACATACATATTTTTACTGAACTTATTTGATTTGTTACGGCCCCAAGCTGCAGATTTTATTCAAATCTGTAGATAGTAATATTTTTATTATATTTTTCTCAGCAATTAATATTTCCGGGATGATGATTATATTCAAGTTGATGAGTAACCTAAATGATCAACTCAATTCATTTTGGATTTTGAATAATTTTGTTAAAGATTTGTTAATAACGATGATGTTACCGCGCCGTGATTTATAAACAAACATTATCAGTATATGATACAAGTAAACGCGTTCAAAAACAACTAGAAACCGACTTCAACTGCCCTAAAAGTCTGCTTTTATCAAGGAAATGCTTGTAAGTCAGCTGTCTAAACTACACTTAACATTCCCTAACTCAAAAAGTACTGAACTGATTTTAATGAAACTTGCAGCCCTCCCTAAGTGGAACAATACCTAGTTAAACAAAAAAAGAATTATTTAAATCATTGTAGTTTCGGAGAAATGCGAGGACAAACATATAATATATACATACATACGCTTTGAAATTTGGCACACTTGCTTAGAAGCTGATATAGACTAACATATACGAAAACTGGGCAGTTCTGGAAATATTTCATACATACAGGTTGAATTGATAACCTCTTTTTTGAAGTCGGATAAAAATTAATCCAAACTTACCAAACTAATAAAATTTGTGATTTGTAGTATTAACATTATTTTAAATTCCCATCTAATCATGTATTTCTCATACTATCTTTTATGAGGTGATTTGCCATAGTTACTGTTTAGAAAAATGCTGTAAAACCGGGTTTTCTATGAAAGTTTTACTAAAACATCCAGCAAAGTTAGTAACACAAAGTATTGTTTTATCACACAAACTTTGTTTTATTTTGTTTTACCTTTCCATTCCCTTCGGAAAAGGTAAAGCAATGTTTGTTGAATGTTTTAATTAAATTTTCGCCCGATTAAATTTTTACGCGGTTTTACTCAATCCATGGAAAGTCAACTTTATATATTTCAACTAAACCCACGGAAAAACATGGATCAATCTTTTCAAGCCGGAACTCCGCGGCGATGACTCCTATAACACGATATTATGGTAATGATTCACTTTCTACGTTCGCTAGTATTTTTCCTTTGTTATGATGATCAAAGCAACCATAACCAGCTCACGCTGGCTGGAAAAATTATCATAATACTCATATAAGGGTCAATGCAGATGAATGACGATTGACGAAATGCGTGTGGGGCGGTTTTTATAAAACTAGTCCTTGGTCGAAATTAGATCGTAATTAATTTTAAAAATATTAGCAGTTTGTACTCAATATAACCTGTAAGTGTGGGTAATTTCATACTGCTTCACGTGTTGATATTGATGATAGATATTTTAATTAAATAAAACAAGATGAAAAGTTTATAAAAATGTACTTATTACGAAAATATGAGTTGGGTAGTGATATAGCAGTTTCGTGATTATATTTACATGTTTACAAAGGCCGCTGGATAAATAAGGTACGACGCGACGCATAACTTCAGGCGTCGTTTGACGTTCCGTAAACACTCGTACCTCAGCAACTAAACAGACTCAGACCGTTGCGTTGCGGGCATGTATTACATTGATTAGATGATGTCACCTTAAATTCAATATTTTCTTTTAGTCTAACTACCTATGACTTTTTTAATCATCTTGATCAGCACCTTGTTTCCAATAAATATATCGAAGGTGGTAACTACTACCATAATACTGATAATTTTATTAAGCATACGCGGCATACAGTTACGAATTGGTTACGAACTGTATTCTTCTAACGTTTTGTTCGGTGGGTGAGTTTATATAATCACTATATTTGTAATCCAGTTAAACTAGAGCATGTTTATATCTGTCATTAAAAAAACTGTCCAAGGTACTTTTTCTGCCGTGTCTCTGATGACACCGACAGTGCTTTTTGCAAGAAGCTATTTTTAAAAACGGACTATTTATAGAGTTACTGGTATTATAAAAACTGTAATTTGTACATTTGAAATACTATAAAAAACCTCTAACGGAAATGTTCTACATTTCGAAATGTGCGGTCATTGCTTTCTGCTTTATGGGTCGTTTTGTTTTATGGCTACTTCGGGCTATTCCAGCGAAAGTGTTGAGTTCCTAAGTCTTAAGAACAGTATAAAATATTAGTACTTGTTCTGTTTTCAATATACTCGTACGCGTATAACTACATTGTTAATGTTATCAGCACTAGTGCCCAACCCCGTGATGCATATACCATAAAACGCCCAATGTCGTTAAAAATTAAAACGTCATACATTTTGAGCAAAACACAGATAGCTCAATTTTGAGAGCGTAAGCGCGTTTATTTCGTAACAAATGTTACCAAACGCGATCTACTGAAAGAGTTTGGTTACATTTATTACCACGGGACTCTACTGGCTTTGTTAATCGAACTGGCATCGTAAATTACGCGAACGTTGATTCCTTTATATGATTTATTTATTAATCTTTCATCTACACCGCACTCGCAGAAACACTCTTCAAGATTACTATGTTTCGTTGCATTAGGTTTGTTATTGTAGTTACTGACAAATGTGTGATTAGATTCAGTATCGCATGGCGTCAGATTGTTTTTACATTTTCAGTGGAAATTCTACTCAATACTTATATCGTTAGAGTTATGCGACTACTGGAGACCTACTACTACCTAATTCCGCCGTCCTCTTTTTACAATTGATCAACCAGAAGAACGGCTGGGTTCCACCCTATTTAATTAACATTCCACCATCACGCACGAAGCGTTTTGCTTCCTTAATTAATATGAGCACAGTAGTAGTGTAAGCCCTGTAGTGTAAGCACTAAAACCTGGATGTCTTCAAGGCCAGAGGGAAAAGACTATTTCTAGGCAACCGTGAACCATCCTAGGTCTCATAGTCGCTTAGCATCAGGTGAGATTCTGGTCAAACGGAAGCCTATCCTAGCGTATGAAAAATAGAATAGAAGCAACTATTATGTATATATTATGTGTATCTGGGAATGTACTTATACTCAACTAGAGTCTGCCCGCGACTTCGTCAGGAAGTTATCCCACGGGAACTATATATAGATCGAGATAAAAAGTAGTCAAATGCCTTTACGTATATTGCAGATATGCATATATGGTCTTGAAAGCTGTTCTTCATTTCCTATTTTAAAGTCAAGGTTTGATACTATTTATTTTAAGCACATATTGATTCACAAAATGGATCAGCAAACATTCAATTTTGTGTGTGTGTGTGTGTGTGAGTACGCGTTCTAAGGTACAAGTATATATCTATTTGTTAGATTATGTGATTAACTAGTTTGAAGGTCCTGACCTGGATCTTAACCTCATATTACTAGTGTAATGATTGTAAATTTTGCCGACGATTGATTGGTTTATAATAAACGTCTCAAATTACATTAGATAAAATAATAGAATTAAAGAAATAATCAAATGATATTTCAAAAATGCAATAAAGTCTATATCTTAGTCTATCTTTTGGATTATAATACCATATTATTTAACGACTTCAAAAAAGGAGGAGGTTATCAATTTGACGGGTATGTTTTTTTTTTGCTTTTTTAAATATTTGTTACCTCAGAACTTTTGACTGGATGAACCGATTTCGATGATTCTTTTTTTATTTGAAAGGTGGTGCTTCCCGTGTGGTACAGTTCTGACAACGGCATCAATGAGAAAACTATATAAATTTTAAATTTGCCTTAATAAAAGTAGACTTTTAGGGCAATTAAAGTCGGTTTCCAGTTCTTTTTAAAAGTGCCTTTAGTTACACTATTAAGGTCTACATAGACATACTATCGCGTAACACACATACAAAAAAGCATACGCGTGGAATTGAGAACCTTCTCCTTTTTTGAAGTCGGTTGATAGCACAGTGCTATTTGGTGGAAACACGGTAGTAGCAAGCTAGCATTTTTAGACCCTACAACTATACCTATTTAAAACTACCGTTACTTAGTGAAGGAATCACAAACAATCAAACAAACTCACTTTTGCATTTATAATAATAATAATACGGATCCCCGACACTATATGTGTACGTATCCGACATTGTTTATTAATTAACTAACCATTAAGAAGTTTTAAAATAATTACCTTTTTGTGTTGTGCTATGCTATATGTACTACTATGTACACGGGCGCTGTGGTGTGCAGGTAAATAGTATTAAGTACATAAGTACAACCGCTCATTATTATTGTTATAAAATAGATGGTACTGTTAGTTAAGCATCATGTATTAGTTACTATCACAGGCAATAGCAGAATAACAGCGTCTCTGCGGTGCTCCACCACAGAGACACAATGCTGAGCTATCTGCCTTTTCATCATTATCATACAAGGTTGATTTGTAAATTAATTATTTATGCCTGATTGATGAATAAACCTATTTTTTTTAAGTTGTGATATGGTGTCCCTCAGACTTGCATTAGCAATTCAAGAAAGATAATGTGTGTGGTTTAGGATTAGAATTGTAGCGGACCATGTGCGTGCTACGAATGTAATCAGAAATTAGGTAATCAACGAGACGATTTCGTTTGGAGAGAAGTTTCGTTCGTTGAAGTAGTACTCTGATGATTTTACGATAAACTCTATAAGAATTGATCCGTAGCATAATATCAAAAACTAAAACTCTTAAGCACAAAATTCCTTAAGGCAAAACTTTGAAAATCTAAGTTTTTCATTTACGAAATGTGTTTAAATTCACTGTCTTGAGGCGATAACAACATCGTAAGCACTTGAACATCTGGCACAAGTTTGTAATTAAGAATCCAAAAAGCTCAAATACCTATCGTATCGCCGCCGATGAATTTCGATATTTGTAGAGAGCTGCTACGAGTATGTTTGGCCAGTTTTAATTTACGCGCGTCCAACTTTTTCTAAATACGGACTTACTACTGGACATAATACGCGGTTGTATGACTATCGTAAAAATAAAATCAATGGGCGGAGAATGGTCCACAAATATTCTCTCTTGGGTTTTCACTTGGCCTTCACCTCAATTCACCATCAGCTGCATTAGACTATATTTGTACAAAAGCATCTTTTGAAGATTCATGTTTGTCTGTTAAGAAGTTAGTGGTTACTAAATAAAAAGTCATTGTAGTTGGGTACAGCGTCAGTCCTTGAACAATCGAGGTCTGGGTTCGAACCTGGCTCGTACCAATGAGTTCCAACTTGTTATTTGGAATTTATGTACGAATGATAAAAATAATTACCATCGGCTTTTCGGTGAAGGAAAACATCGCGAAAACCTGCACACTCCTGAGAAGAAATTCAAAGGTGTGTGTGAAGTCTATCAATCCGCATTGGTCCCGCGTGGTGGACATATACTCTGCCCATACACTGTAGGAGAGTAGGCCTGAGCCCCTGCGGTGGGGACACATATAGGCTGTTGATGATTAATAAGAAATTTCCACAAGGGTAAAGTCGCAGACTACAGATTTTTACATATTATTACTCCAAAGCTTGCGAATTACTTTATTACAATTTAAAAAGAAAAAATTGTAGCCACTCCTGTTATTGTTTATATGATGCTGAACTTTAAATTCATTAAAAGAAAAGCTATAATGCCACAAAAAGTACTGTTCATATAAAATTCAAACAATTGTTTTGCTTATATCTATTCATACACTAGATGATAATTTTAAGCATCACGGTGCTAATTCAATGTCCGAAATAACTTAAAATTCATTAATTTTTATGCACGTGTTAAATTATACAGAACATGCTAAAACACTGTTTGATCCGCACTGTTTTTATGCGAAATAAATGAAAACATATAACACTAATTTATCACTGGTCTGAAAAACATGTCCTTTATTGTAATGTTTTAATTACCACAAATGACCGAACTCGTCGATGTATGATCTTGCTTACGTACTCCCACGAGAGTGTGATAATATGAATAAAGCAACGTTGAACTTCAATAAATGTTGACCAAAACATTAACAAAAGTTTCTAAAATTGAATAATAGGCTTCCGTTTGACAACAATGTCACTTACCTCGTATGTGACTATGCAGTCGAGGATGCCTAGAAGTTGCCTATTTATTACATCCGGCATTGAGGTCCATTGCTGCGCTAGACTACAAGAGCCAGTAAGAAATTCCACTATTTAACTTCGCGGTCATTGAGATATGTAAAATACCGTACTGGCCACTTGTCATTTCCCACGTTAAGAGCACGTTAATGACGGGTATACTGGCTTTGTGTTCCTCCAGGAGCCTGTTATACATATATGCTGTCGATTAATGTCACACGTTTTCAGTTGTCCCCCATGGTACTCAACTCTTCAAGATGACCGTGTTTATATGATGAACAAGTGCAAAAGAATAGAAATTAGCAGGAGACTATAGATGAATTTAGAAGCCACAGAAGTTGAAGAAAATATTTTAGACTCTAGAGTAACATTTGAACGAATTCATTTATGTGTCTCTTTTAAGTTTATTTGAACGATATCGATTGATTGGATACCGAATCGGGTTAGAAAGAGACAGGGGTAACGAGAAATTTCATAAATTTCAAAGTCATATTTTCGCTCGTCATTTTTTCTTCCAGTGCGTGGTTTGCTCTCTACCCAAAGTTTACTAGAAGGGTGACGAATTAGAAATGTGTGAGTTTTAGATTCATTCTCCAGAACTGACCGCTCTCAATTCAATTCGTTACTTTCTTTACGTAATCGTCACCAGTAAAACCGTAGTTAAAAGTAAAATGGCGCATCTATAAAACTACATTTTTTGCGGCAGATTTGCTTCTCTATTGTCACGAAAATTGATGGAAACGACGCGACGGATTCGCAGTCGTTTAACGATTTTTTATTTGCTTCCTTTACTAATACCTCAATGAGTAAAAATTAGTCTTTCCTGCTAAAACTGGTGCATTGCACTCTCGTTTTATGATTATTTGATCTCACTGTGAATGCTCTCAAAAAGCTAAGTTTATAATCTAAAGAGCTTTTGGGGTTTATTACCTCAGAGTGAAATAACCCTTGTTGTATTTTGTAGTTCTTTTGGACGTCATAAATTTTTTCTCATGAACGGTATCTATCAAGGAAAAATATTAACTAAAGCTTACATTACAATCCGTTTCGTCATGTAAAACATTGAAAAGGTAGGTATACGGCCTTTCAAAAACCCCATACTTAAACAAAATCAAAGTGATCGACCCCGGCTTTGTAAGCAGGTATGAAACTGAGGCACTGAGTATGAAAAATTATTTCTTAACTGACACCTACTTGTAAGGTTTCTATTTCGAACAAATCAGAATTGGCACATTAGTGAACATAAGAAATGTACGTTTGATACAGTTTGGTTTCAATCATTATTGTAGCTGTCTATTCTTTCGTCCTTGAGGATTATAATTTTCGATCTTTCTAAAAAATATATTGACAAGCACTGAAAATGCGTCCTTCTCCGTCGAGCGGCGGACGGTTAATGACTCCAGTATCTAGTGTTGACGGAAGCGAAGTGTTAGCGCAGAGTGATGTAACAGCTGATTGTACTCCCACCACCTCTAGTGAACGTGCTTTGCTTCCCCACCCACTGTGACACAGGTATAGCTACAGGTTGTTGTTTTTATTGTGGTGGACTCGCTAACCGACAGATTTGAGGAGGTCGCCTGTTTGCTTGATATTTTTTCAGTTTAGTAATTTAGGTTCTCGCTCAAAGGGTCAACTACTTATGGAAATTAATAATTATCATACATTAATTCTTATATTTTTATTGTGGATAACCACAAGACTCTAAGTTTTTTATTTAAATGTTTGCAACCAAATAAACCCTAAGAAATCTGCAAATTGCAAAGAACTTCATAGTGCATTAAAATGCTGTAGCAAATCTCATGCAAGCGTGTATCTCTTTAGAACTCTTTATAATTTACAAGTCACAATAGGGAATAAATAATAATTTGAAGAAAAAAAATGTTTTGAGACATCTTGTAAGTTTTTGTGGATATAGCAGTTGACAGACGGTTTGTTATTTATTTAAAGGTATGTAATTTGTTTTGAAAACTTACAGTAACAACATACTTTAATACGTAAAATTGGCTATGCATTTTAAATTAAAACAAAGTTAACACACGTCACATAACACAACACAAGTCAAGTCTACCACATGTAAAAGTATCATTGTCGTCTGCGAACGCGCGCCCAATGACCTGCCACCTGCACAGATGTACCACCGCCGCCGTGGAGCTCTCGGTGCCGGAGTGGGCGCACTACGCCGCCGCCGCACTATTCCTGCTGTGGGTCGTGTTTGGACGGCGCAGGAGCAGCGTACGCTCCAGCGTCGACATATCCACATGAGACATGCGTATGTATTGCACTTGCAAACTTTCGGTAAAGATTTACCATGTGCCGAAACTTCGAGAGGGCCTTTAGATGGGATAGAATACAGACATGGTTTCAAAATACATTTATTTATTGACACTCGCACACACAACACAATACAAATGAAAACTGAAACAAAAAATTATCATAAAAATGTATAATGCATTTATTCAGCAGAAAACTTTACAAGGCTTGGAATATTTGCTTCATTTATATTCCAGATCTTCAAATTTTCATACTTTTGATGAAAATATCGATGCCACTAGATTCAGGTTCAAAATAGACTTGATATTAATAAATAACTCGCTGTTATAACGATGCATAGCTTCAGTGGTGGTACGAGTATAAGTTTCCTAGTTTCGGATTAGAATTGGTCAGTATGAGGTTCAGGGATTTTAAGTCGTGGTTTCTTTTTTGCTTAGAAGATTCAAAAATATTAGTCTACGAATCAATCAACGACCTCTATAACTTGGTGGGGTTATACTGTAAACAGAAATGAAACATCAACCTGTATGTGATGTCGGTCGAGTGAATGACCGCACCGTGCGCTCTGCGCTCCACGCTGTCGTCATATCGGCAGTCGGTCGTCAGCAGCCGACGGAGGCAGACGTGCTTTCAAATAGTATAATGGAAAGTTGTATGCTTAATAAGTACCTTATCTTACGCTACAGCCACATGTTAGTCAAAGCTATGGGTAGTTTCACCAACGCAAAGCTGTGAGGTTTCTAGCTATTTGACCAAGAACTAAACTAATTTTAGGGGGAACGCTAGGTCATGTAGGCTACGCTCTTACTCTCACAATACACTCAGTTATTATAAAAAAATAGCTTAGTGTAAAGGGTTAATCACTTCCTAGTGACCGCAGTTGTTTTCTTGGATTTCTGCAAATATAAATGCACTTGTATTCTTCGGACCCAATTTAAACCACGTTTCCTTTTGATTATATCTACATGACGATATATTGTTTTATTGTCGTATACTAGTTTTTGTGTTATCATCTTACTTGCTATGTTTTTTAAATTGTTATATTCCTTTGAAGTTATTTTGTAACTTTATCTCCAAATCGGTGGATGGCCTGTTCAATACGGTTGCAAACAGTCAACCTAAAACAGTCTGCTAGGTTAATGGTATTCAGTGATCGTCCCCGTAAATCGGCACTAATCGAACCAGCTCCCAACAGTCCGGCTCGAGGAATTTATTGGTTGCCTTGTTTGGTGCGAGCCTACAACATATTTACTACAAGGGGCTAGTATTTCCTGAGACCGGCGGCGACACAGATCTCGATACACCATCCCTTGACTTGTTGATAATGTTTCCCGTTTGAGGTTTTTGCACGTAAGACCAAATAGTTTTTAGTCTTTTGAACCGACTTAAAAAGGAGGAGGTTCTCAATTCAAACGTGTATGTTTTTTAAATGTTTGTTGTCTCAAGACTTTTGACTGGGCGAACCGATTTGGATGATTCATTTTTATTTGAAAGGTGATGCTTCCCGTGTGGTCCTATTTCAATTTCGTCCAGTTCTGACAACGGCATCCATGAGAAAACTATATAAATCTGGAATTTGCCTTAGTAAAAGTAGACTTTTAGGGCAATGGAAGTCGGTTTCCAGTTCTTTTTGAACGTTATTTACTTGTTATTGTTATCATCAAGTTCTTTTCTCTTGCAATGCATGTCACTTACTGGCAAGTTACGATAAAACCATACAATAAAATCCTGCTCTTCATAAAGTATTACTCTAAACGGTAGCTCGACAGCTAGACAAGCCACCGTTGAAGTAAGACATAAAGTTCAATAGAAAGCTACAATACTCGTATTAAAGGCTAATACATCCGACCGTACAAGCTTGGCAGGAAAAGTATAGCAATGTCACAAGTCACAGATCTCGACGGTAACTGTCGAGAAAGTACATGAATAATCGGGATGGTATTTCCTTGACTCGGCTGGCCACTCCTCTCACGCTATAGGCTCGTGTTACAATGTGTCCGGATCCGGATTTCGGTGAGTTTTCCGGAAAACATTTTGCGTGTACTAATAGTATAAATGCGACAGTGTTTGTCCTTTCTTTCTGTCGTAGCGGAGAGACAGAATGTCTTGATTTTTGTCTACAAGATAAGTTGAAGGGACGGAAAGGGCATAGGGCACTTTTAATCCCGATCAATCAAGAAGTTCCCGTGGGATAATTAAATCTTGTGGGTATCAGCGCTAAGTTGTATTCAGGGTTAGAAAATCTTTTTGTTTGTCATTCACACATAAATATCACTATTGTTTGCAGTAATTGTAAATGTAAACCATTTTTTTTTAAAAAATAGGACAAAGAATTTAGTTTCATACCTCTATAGGGTAGTGCCAAAACTTAGGTCCGCCACGTTAAAGTATATTGTTTATAAAAGCTCGCACCACTAAAGCAATAAGGGTTTGTCTTTAGACAACAAAACAAATATTTCCGGTAACGTGACCTTGTGGATTGATTCTTGTACTCTAACCCTTACGGCGTTAACTTAGAAAGTTAGTGCGCAGGAGTCGGTTAGAGGTGTAGGTACTTGTAATTACTACTGATTCACTGCGCTCGTAATGATAAAGTTAACGATTATTGGACAAGTCACTGCACTACTCAGTCCAGCAGTATAGAATGTTGAAATGCAAAGATTTTTAATTTCCTTGATTTACAGGATATGCACCTTGGAATGTTTTCTTACGATTTGTCTTGAAATGAATCTGTTTTTATTTTTGTGTCCTTAGTTTGTATAATTTTTTACTATGATTTTGTTGCTTATTTCTGAAATAGGTTGTAGATCTAGTGACATTTGAGATTGTCACTGAACGCATAGGTAAGGCAGTTATAATTCAAATCCACATTCCATATTTAAATAGACACTCTTTGCCATCTAAACATGACTTTAAACACAAGTCTCGTACAGGACAATATAATTCCATACATTACTATTATCTTCAATTTCACAACCAGTGGCTCGTAAAACAATAGCTGGAGCCACTAAACTGACAATAGTCATAAAAGCTATGGTAATAACACCACATTATCTGTAGAATGCAGTGCAGCGCCACTTTACATGAAAGTGTATTTTACGAAACGGAGTCTTCAACTGGAGCACAGGATACGCTGACGCTGCGTTAATAGAGTTGCGTCAAAATCGCAGCGAGCAATTAATTACATGGACGCGCCCATAACGTCATTGGAGCGTATTTTAAGACAGTTGTTTTGACATAAAGTTAAAAGAAGCCATGACTGAAACTTATAGAAAATATTCAAAGTATGTCAATCGAACATAATGACGAGTGTACGAAAATTGAAAGTCAGCGTATTTAAGGTGTATGGAAGATAGCGTAAATATCAAGCAAGGACTGTATCACATCGTATATGCTGTAGTGTATTTTAAGCTCCAGTGAGCTCCACGAGCTGAAGTATAATAATAATCATCATTTATTGCAAAGGCATAAGTGAAGTTGACGTGGCAATGGACATGGGCAGGCGACATCGCTTGACGAACGGAAAACCGATTGGGGTAAAAGTTCTCGAGTGGCGACCATGTGGAAGGCCTATGACCAGCAGAGGACGTTTGCTGGCTAATGTAGATAAGGATGATGAGGATGGGGCAGGTGTAACATCCTTAAAGCGTGTTCATCTCTATTTAACGATTTCATATGATATTCAGGACACACCTAAGTACTGAACAATTAGTGGCTTTTCAGACATACCAACGTTTGTAATGGAATATCCAGCAGCTCCTTGCGGCTTTTATCTGGTCGGTCGGTCGCGTACTAGACGGTACTACGCCATACTCTAATTGCGTCTTTTTACGAAAAAGTTGGTGACCCTATGTATAATACCCAGGGTTGCGTCATACATGCGCCTGAGTTTCAAGCCATAACTGTCACGTACAGCTATTCTTGTTAAGTATGTAAACGTGTCTTAATGCGTTTGATGTTTCCAACTGATTTATTGTTTTTGGGATTCCATCGTTTAACATTTTGAATACGTTTTATCGGTCCAGTAGTTATTCTTCACCACTAGTCGTGTTGATTCGAGAACGTGTATAGTGACTTACCTCTTTTATACTCTTATGAAAACTAGACGATGAGCAGGTGCACTCTTGCAGTCGTTCTATATTCAAAAATGTAGTCTGTTTAGTGTAGCAGTTTTCCTTTGACTACCCACGTCCCATATATATTCTATGCGAAGAAGATTTTTCTCAAATGTCTACTACTTCAAGTTACATAAAGATGAGAGAACATTTCACGGGTGTACAATTAAATAAAAGTTGAATCGAGTGAGTTGATGTCTTTCTTATGATATTTTAATTGTACATTGATATGAACCCTCATTGTAACAATAACTTGGTGTGCGTTCTCCATCCATACTAATTAACGAAACCGATTTCTTGAAATATATTTCTTACTATCAAAATCTTTATGTCAAATTTCATTCATGCGAATCTATTCAGCATTTTAAATGCTAAACATTCAACCTCTCTTCTGCATCTCAACATTCAACCTTCATCATCATCAGCCGGGAAACGTCCACTGCTGGACATAGGCCTCCCTCCTGCTACGCCACATCGACCGGTCCCGAGTCGCCTGCATCCAGCGACTCCCTGCGACTCTAACCAGGTCATCGGTTCATCTAGTAGGGGGACGGCCTGGTAGACGTTTCCCGGTACGTGGTCACCACTCGAGAACCTTCCCAGTAAAAACCGATAGGTACCCCACCTATTGATACGCAATTTGGTTGGTGGTATTGGTTATGTTCTATGTCAGTCTGGCTAGCTACCACCATGTTACCTAAGTCTGCCGCCAAACAACAGTGTTAAAAGCACAGTTGTGCGCTTCATTAGATTGAGGCTTTTACCATCTAACGGCCTAATTGTCACTTACCAACTGGTGAGATGAAGGCAAAATGCAAACCCATCGTAATTTTTTTTTAAATTCAATTCCCCAAACATCTACAACTGCGACAGAATATATTCTCCGTATCTTCTCCATTTTCTCCGCATGTCACTATGACGGATGCCTGCATAATATTCCTTACTCCATAAAGGCGGGACGAGCCAAGGCACGCATAAATATCCGTCAATGCATTATTCCTTCTTTGAATATTGACAGCTCGCGTTAACGACGGAAACTGGAATATTTCACCTATACAGACTCGTCCGGAGTTGTGTAACAGCTTTGTAAACTCATATATCATTCGTTGAAAGATATTGTACTGGTGGATGATGTGATTGATATTATTGTTACCCCATTACTAATCTTTACTTACTCGTATGTTGGTTAAAATGTTGATTTAAAAACGAAACTCTGGTGTGAGATTACTCTTTTTCAAACATACAACACATATGCTGACTAATGGGTATTAAAAATATGGATATTCTAAAAAATAAATACCGATCCGATACCGTAGCAAGTTGAAGCATCTTAAACATATTTAGACCCATCCGGTTTCCTTACTTGAGTTGCACATGAGAATTCGCCGGATATAAATCTCGGTCGCTCCTATAACACTTGACATCAGTATAAATAATAGACAAGTAATGGCGCCCACGCACCCACTTAGAGAGCGGAAGAAACGATCAAATAAAGTGTCATCCAATGTAGATACAACGCTCTAGTTCCACTGCACATGGATCCATCGATCAAATCAATTGGAAAAGTTTCGAGAAAGTCGGACATCCCTTATATAGATTGTCTTGGTGAGATTTTGAAAGCTATGCCTTTGTGATAGAAAGAGTTCTCGAGTAACGATGCCATGTACCGGATCGCAAACGTGAATTGTATATAGATCTCCTCCCTACTAGACGGACCGCATCCCTGGTAAAGTCATGGGAGCTGATGGATGCAAGCGGCTCGTACTGTGGGGGTGGGATATTCAATATAGGTGACAGTTGACGGTTTTCCGGAATAACCGCCTCGATTATCGGTCCTAAGTTTGAAGTAACCAACCAACCATGGTTTATTCCTCCGAGATCCTAAGCCGCTTGCGTCCACCGCTTCCTCGCCGCCTTTACCGGTCATTCTAGATTATGCTGGACGAATCATTGTATTTTCTAAACCTACTCGTACCATTGTTGGCCAAGCGCTTATTGTTCTATTTGGTAAAATATTTGAATTATTCATATTATATTCGCAATAAAACATTTCTCATTTGACATACATAAGCTACTAAAGATTTATATCTCTGAAAGACAAAAATCCTATCCTCTATCTCATTTCGGGCACGTAGCCAACCCCAAACAGTTTTACATGCCTTAACTACTCGTGTTATTTGATATACAATTATACAGCCTTATTTTATTAGGATGCAATAGCGTTTATACGCAAAATAATGCGTATTCTGAAACGTTAATGTCTAATACGAGGGGCATACCGAAATGATCGGGAATATAAAACAATACATACAGGAAATAACTAAATTTATTTTTATTGCTTTTCGAAGTATTCTCCGTTGCAGTTAATGCACTTTTGCATTCGTTCGAACCAATTATTATAGCAGCAATTCCAGTCCGAAGTTGACATGGTCAAAATCGTCGATTTGTATGCTTCCACTGCTTCTTCTGGACCTTGAAACCGCTGACCACGCAATAAATCTTTGATTCTAGGGAATGTAAAGTAATCATTGGGACTCAGATCAGGGCTGTATGGAGGATGATCCATTAATTCAACGTTTTCCTGCTTCAAAAACTCGCTTGTTTTCTGAGCGGTGTGAGAGCTCGCATTATCGTGATGGAGGATTATGCGTCGTTTCGGGTTACCTCTACGGAGTTCGGATATCATCTGTGGCAAACAAACCGTTGTATACCAATCAGCGGTAACCGTTCTCCGTTCCTCTAAGGGAACTGTGACTACATGTCCTGTTTTCGCGACAAACGAAGCGACCATTTTCTTCGATACGCTGCGAGAGCGGACAACTTTTGTTGGCTTGATCTCACCTGCGAAGACCCAGACAGCCGACTGATGCTTTCTTTCTGGCTCATATGAATAGATCCATGATTCATCACCAGAGACAATGTTATAAACTGCTTTTGACTTTCCTCCGTTGAAGCGTTGCAGAGTAGACCGGCACCAATTGACACGAGCCGCCTTTTGCTCTTCGGACAAATTATGGGGCACCCAGCGGGAAACTAGCTTTCTCACTCCCAGTTCACCATGTAAAACAGTTTGTATCGCAGTCATACCTATCCCTAAAGTAGCCCGAATCTGCTCATATGTAATATGTCGGTCATCCTGTATCATTCGGCGCACAACAGCGACATTTTCTGGTGTAACCGCTGTTTTTGGCCGGCCTGTGGAAGGTACGGTGCCAAGAGAAGCACGTCCACGCCGGAATTCAGAATACCAGCGATATATTGTCGTCTGGCTAGGCGCTTCACTCTTGAATATAGATATAAGCTCAGCGAGACATTGTCCCTGAGATAATCCTCGTCGAAAGTTGTAAAAAATTATGGCACGGAAACTTTCTCTTGTAAGCTCCATTTTTTTATCGACCTATCAATTTCAAACTGATATTGTTCTTTAAAAAAAAATTTTTTTTTAATTCTGTCAATTGTATTCGATTTTCAACTAACCAGTGTTTATTCATCAAAAAGAGTTTTTAATCTAATTAAATCGAAAGTACTCGATTACCGATCTTTTCGGTATGCCCCTCGTAGAATAACAGTATTTTATGTCTTTCAATTCCTTTAAAGGAATAGACGACCGTAGTTCTTGTACTGAAATTGAGGTAAAGTGACGTTAAATTGTAGAACGATTCGCAGTTTAGTTGTTATTGAATTTATGTAGGTGATAGCTAGTAACGGAACGCAATAAACGTCGTGAACTGGAACGGAATGTTTACGTTTTTCTACTGGGGCTCTTCGCTTTTTGAAACACAGAATAACTGAAAAGGAGGGTTGACAAATTAAAATTTATTTAATGATAGCTTTTACAACTTTATGGAGTTCGATACACAAATTGAAAATTCGATCAAAGAAGAAAATCACGAAAAGCGCAAATTATAAATTATTACACATTTTCTTATCATACACACTTCTATATCCCTACCTCTAGCATAAATACCAACCTCTAACACATTTACAAACATTACATTAATCTTTTACTTACATTATATTTACTTACATTGCATTTACTTACATTAATATTAATAAATATATACAATTTATCTAACTGCATCTCACTCATCATCACTCATGCATCAACTAAAAATTAGTTTATATATTTAATTAGTATAACAGTGTTAATGAATATCTCTGAGCCTGTCTGAAAAACAGCGCTGCAGCTACTGCTGCCGCATATGCTGCGACAGGTCCATTTCGGCGTTACAGTGCAGCAGAGCAAATTTAAAATAAATGTATTAACTGTACTGTAATCTGTATGCCGAATAAACTAATTCTATTCTATTCTAAAATATTTATGCGTTTTTGGGTATGTCTAGGCAAGGTAATCAAGCATATAAGCCCCATTTTTTTCCCGTGTTGTTTAATATATAGTTTGTAAATAATTTTCTGTTATTCCTCATGAAATACATAACACATTTCTGAAAGAACTTTTTCCAATAATGCCAGTAAATAAACACGTAATGCATGATTATCTACAATGATTTCCGCGCGGACACGCTGGCTTATCACGGGCAAGATGTCTACGTAATTGCAAACCTCTGGCGAGCGACACGATTGCAATTATTGCTTATATAAACAGCATTATAAGATGCAAAAGATTTACACATATCTTCAGTACTTACACATACCAAAAGGACATGGAGGAGACACAAGGACCGACTTCAATTGCTTTACAAATTTGGTTTTGTCAATTTTCTCAAAGAGCGATCAATCAATTTCGATAAAATTTAAATGGGACCACCTTTGAAGTATGCTCTACCAAACAAAAAAAGAATTATCAAAATCGGTTCACTGTTGGCTGAGTAATCGCGTAACATACATTCCCAAAAAACTTACGCGTGGAATTGAGAACCTCCTCCTTTTTTGAAGTCGGTTGAAAATATGTTTATCAGGAGACATTTTGAGTAGTTCTGTAAGAATATTTATTTATCTTTTGTAATTGTGTACGTTTTGTACGTGTGTCGACTTGTGCCACCGTTTATTATTTGTTAATCAATTTGAAATATTCTTCGAAATGTAATTATCACTGTATTTGTTAATGTCGTTATATTAACATCAGATCACTGTTATTAATGAAAGTCAAATATATATAAGTTTTATTATTACGTCGATCAATCAATCTACCGACCTGACACATAAAGAAATACCTTTATGTAATCAGGTAATTCAATAAAATTTACAATCTTTATTGATATTTCTTTAAAAAGATGCTCATTTCTTATATGGATAGATGTTTTGTTCGTAATGTCGAGGGCGAATCAATCTTGAGTACAATGTAATAAAATGGCCCTTCGATTTAGAAATTGATTTTACAGAGCGTTTCTTCGATTTTCTCCTGTCAAGTTGTCGGTCAATCCACAGGTGTCTCGTGGCTCGGCTCCTCGAGCAAAAACCCGGCTTATTAACAAATAATGTGAAGCCGGAACACGTAAGGAGTTTCGCACGATATGCTTTCTACTGCGCTTCCACCTACGGCATGCGTCGCTTGAGGTAACTAGGCCGGCGTTGAGGAAGTCTACACTAGAGGGTTTGGGAGCGTGATACTTTATTGGGTTGCTTCTTTCTAATCCACAAAATACAAATGCTGAACGTTTGCCTGCTTTGCATATGGGAACTAGAAGACTCGATGTAATCGCAACGGTTAGTCGCTGTAAGATGTCAGAGGTATACTCGGCTGCTCGTCGCCTAGAATACAACAGGAAGATATGGCGCAAATCTGTGCCCTTGGTTGCCATATCATGGCTGTTCTGATCTTGTTGTGGCACAAAGTACTTTGTATCCTGATATCGTGTTCCCGTGGGATTTTTTCTGACGTACACTCAATTGCAAGTAAACGATCCTGAAATAAATATCATCTACCTGTCTATGGAAAAACCATAAAATATTGTTACCGTTCCTACTGCAAAGTTTCATAACTTGTTCGAAATCACCGTACTAGGAGCCCCTGTCAAAACAAATTCATCGATAAATCTGTAGGTGTTGCCGTGTCTAATGGTAATCGTGTACTAGGAGCACATAGATTAGTCTTGGTGCGAGTCAGTCCAGCTGGCGTCCATTACTGCGGTAACACTTGTCCTGTTAAACACAGCCGTCGGCTTGCGCCCTCCTTTCTCTGCTATCCTGGTACTTCTTTGTGACACTTTCCTAGTAATAATCGACAATTTTCAAACCAATCATAGCTATACCATTTTCCTTGATAAATAAATTAGTTTAATATTTTCTAATAGTTGTATCTCCTTTGTACAAATTCCAGACACTTACCAAGGAATGTCAATACCATATACCGTATGCCCATAAATTACTAGAACTAGAGCATCCTTTATTTTTTGAAGTGTACGCGGGATATTGTAAGAAAACGTTTGTCAGAAAAGTATATTTTCCTGTAGTGTACAACCGGCTAGCTAGCTGTTGGTAAATTAGCTTTAATTTATTGACTTACGTGAATGTTTCAAACAGTGTAGTGTAGAAGCACCCTACTACACGTCCCAAGAATAAAGAAAATAAATTAAAATCACTTACCTGAGATCGACACGTTAATCGAAACCACAATGCTTCCAGTATCATAATAGCAACGCATACGATGAAGCCATGAGTATCGCATAAATGCCAGGCGCTACGATCTGGCTTGCATTGCGTGCGTGCGTTGATGTGAATAGAAAGAAACAGATATCTCGTTATGATGCGCGATGCGCGGACGCAGGGAAATCAGTAAAAGTGCAAGTTTCCAGATAAGTCTACACTCTACTATTGCACCGGGCGGCACTTGTTTATGACGAGCGCTAAAATGACGCTTGGGCTTTAGAAAAAATGCGCCCCGTCTTTCTATGAGGATGATCAAACATGACAAACAAACAACAATGTTTACTACTGATGTGGATTGCCTATACAAACAGAATCATTTAATTTTTTGTTTTATTAGTTGAGAGGTAGATGTTATAATCATTCAAGAATTTTTGGGAAAACAAATTTATAGCCAGTCGTGTCTGAGTTCCTGAATGGGAATCATGTCACTAGCGATATATGACGAAACAAAACAACATTGTTTTTTTTTGCGTTATGACTAATCAGAACAAATAATCGGTATGGCCAATTGTGCCCTAAATCATTAATGATACATTAATCTTCATATTAAATGGTGTTCCTGTAGTCAGTCGCACAAAAATAATTACTCAGTCGCAAAATCATCCAAATAATAATAAATATTAATATAGGCAAGGAACTTAGACACTGTTTTCATTTTTCGCATAACTTAAGTATCTTTTCAAAACTCCCAGGTTCATAGAAACACAATATTTAGTAATAATATCTGTTTACGATTTCAGACTTGACTTTCCGTCATTTTAGCTCCCCCATGTTTCAATGCCATAGTTTTTCATGAACATCGATATACAATCACTTTTGTGAAGTGAAAACCGTGTGAGCCTCTTTGTCTCACCCTCTGCTATTAGCTATACTAAAAAAAACTTTAATTATTTAATTCCACCAGTTCGACACACAGTTAATTACTGAGGGGAACAATTGCACCAGTAATTTAACCTCCAGATGGTGTTTAGAAAGTGATAGAACGTTTCATTTTCATTCGAGATGCTTTCTTTGACGGCTTCTGTGTTATTATTGACAGCTCTTCAAATTAGAGGCTTGGTCTTCCTGTGTCTTGTTAGTATTTATTTAATTTCTGGCTTTAGTACACACTTCAAGAATTATCACACGTGATCGATAAAAAGAACCCTACATTATATAACATTCTCCGGCGTAAGTGCTATCTACATGACTATAATAGCTTCAGCATATTTCTTCGTTGCTGCGTCAAATAAGGACAAACCCAATAAAAAAACATTTTCGCATTTATTATGACAAATTTTAGCTGGCGCCATTATCTGACGCAGGACTCAACCAATTTTATAAATTCGTATGGACACTCACTTATTTTATACTTATGCCATTAAATTAGAGGTTTATGTCGTAAAATGAGTAACAGGTAAATATGCATACTGCACTGTGCATATAAAATACTTATTCGTACAACGTACGTAAATAATGTACATACATTAATATGGTAGCCATAATTTACTAATATAACTTTAGTAATAAAAGTAATTATGTTATTGAATACATTCTTTTCTTTTTGCAAACCTTACATCAGACAGGAAATTGGATGAAATTTTTTAACAAAATATGTCAAAACTGCTCATACACAATAGTAACTCTCCCTTCGGTCGTCTACTTGAAGTAGTTTACTCTCAGCACAGTACTCACTTGAAGTTGCTATGGCTAACATACGGAGAGCTTGTTTGCTTGCATTGATCAAACATTTACTTTTCTCCAGTACTGTCCCTTCGAACCAGTATGTAACAACTTTGTGTTGGTTCAAGTGACGAGATTACAGTTAATTTGAAAGTTGAAAATATGAATTCCCAAAACATACTGAATTACTCTTGAAATGTAAGAGTTGTTGTATGCCTTTTAAAGCCTTCGTGATTAATTAATTACAATAATTATTAATTACATTTTTATGGTTTTCAAGAACCGTGATTTAATTTATTATATATACCTTTATTAACTAATTTTCCTTTAAGCCTCATAGTGCTTTTCTAAAATAAAAACTTAAGGTCCTAGTTTCTTCATTCAGAAATGTCTCTTGTCAGTTTGTCTTGAGGCGTCACCAAATATTTGTCCCTGTGCTTCTAGAGCGGGGTTCCACAGGAAGTGAGGGTGTTTGTGTTCCATATTTGAACAGAGCCTTGATCGCTGCCCTTTGCTACATTAGTGCTCCTTTGTAAATTAACGATATTCATACATCAGTTCACATATCAGTTATCTGTAGTGTTATAATGCTTTTCCTTTACTTTAATGCCCTTGTTTTATTCTATTGTTAACAGTTTTCAAAATGTTTTGTCTTTTCGATCATTTTGTTTCCTTGTTGTATCAGCAGTGACTCTGTGTAGATCTCTCACTCTGTCTTAATTTTTCAAATTCTATCGAATTTTTGCATCATCAGGTTATCGAGTGTTAATTGATTTAAAATCTATCTTTAAGCTTGTCAGGAGTAATGAAACTTCACAGTGATTTAGCTATCATGTATTTGTTACAATTCGGAATAATAGGAATACGATTTCGCATGCTACAAACATATTATGTACACATAGTATATGACCCTCTATCAGCACCAATTACCACACATCTGCTGTCCAATTCGTCCACGCGAATTGCCAGCCACGTGCGTATGATTCGATTCCGTCCAATTAACCCCTGTTCCGTCGTCTACTCGTTTGTCTTTATTACCACTTTGTTACTTATCAGTAACGAGCCTTGGACGAATTGTCACTGCAAATTGATGGGTCAGTGCTACACTTCATATTAATTAATCAATATCGAGATTGATGTTTCAGTTACAAAAAAATATGACCCGAGATACTCTTGTCGTGTTGTCTGTCTTTGTTAACACTTGTATATGGTCAATATACGAGTAAATGAGTCTTAGATTGAGTTTATGAATTGTTGACGTCTGTTGTGAATGTTTGTATGTATACTCGTATGACTTATCTTTGGCCAGTCATCATCTCTTTAACTTTTGCTTTGTATTAAATAAAGAATGCGTCTAACTGATTGAATTTTATAGAACTACATCAGAATTGAATCTGTCATTCATATTTGTAGTGATGTTAATCAAGTAGCTTCATATCAAATACAAATACATATTTCGATGTAATTAGCAATCAGAATATATTTAATTTTATTTTTCGTACCCATTATGTTAATTCAGTTTGAACTGGGTGATTTTAAAAATAGCTTAGTTCTAAATTAACATAAACGTATATAAATTCACGTTCATGTTTTACAACTTCGACATAAAATTAACATTAAAATGCAAGAACAAAATAGATCATCTCTAAAAACTTTACTAATAATAAAAACATTCCAAAGAACGTTTTCTAAAACTGGTCAAAAACATTTTATTGATACCGGTCACGTTACATGCTATATATCACTATAACTTTCACTTTACGATGACGAATGTAGGCTAAATGCATAACATCGTAATTATCACAGGATTGAGACGTAATTTACGAGTTGCTCAGTTGCGTAAAATTATACTAAACATGTGGAATTTATTAAGACTCGATTACCGGAAGACTTTGTGCAGATAACACATGTTTTATGCTTGAATATCAATAACATTTCATTAAATCATTAAAGTGTCATACTAGCCATCTCACTTCTGATTCGCACGGATATTCCTTGGTAGCAATTTTTCAAGACCCTTTGACCCTGGTCTAAGGACAAAGTATATTTTCTTTTTATTCTTAGGTAACTTAAGAAATTCCTGTGGAATGTTTCATAAATGCTCCTAATCTAACAATAACTTTTATGGTGCTCCTGAAAACTTTGCTTTGTTAATCTTTAAAGCAAGAACGCATAGCATCTTCTATCTATTAAATAGTAGCGATGCTCGTATCATTGTCAACTACATCGTCACATTCTATCAATTTAGATGATTTGTGTTGTTCATAATCGTCTGCATTATGTGCTCTGTTGTACATTAGCCTCCCTCATTGCCACAATGAACATTCCATGGGGGTGTTTGCGATACCCACTACGCCACCACCATATATATCCTCCATCTCCTGACCATGTTTTCCCGTAATCGCTTCTTACGACACCACCGGGATGATATGAGGTGGTCCGTTCCTATTCTTAATCTGACACTGCACTGCACATTTTTGCTATATTTACAGAATTTTGATGTGACTATATTCATAGCAGCTCTTTTACCTCTATTTGGTTTCACTCCCGTCTTTATCTGAACACGGTAGGAAGTGGATTCAATTATCTAATTATCTCAGCTGATCTAACTCACCGGGGCAAACGGTCACAGTCACTCCAATTAGTCACAACGTTGTGTCACGACTAATGCCGGTGCTCGGTCGTGTGCTCTCGGAATGACATGTGTTACTTTGTCATTTCTTGTGTGTTTGTCTTGTTCTTGTGTATGGCTATGTTAAAAGAATTCCCTGGATCTAACCCATTAGCGGTGAGCGACAAATGATTGGTTATATCTCAGGCTTGATTACTTGTTTAAGCATCGCTAGTACCTTCGCTTGCATCATCATTGCATTGATTTTATTTTACTACATCATTAAGTATGGATTGATTAGTTTCTTTTCTTTAGTTTTTTCTTTCTAGTCATATGAACATTACACTCGTCAAAATATTACATATATTATGCATATTAAAACTATACTTAATTAGCCTAATTATATTAACCTAAACGTTTAACTAGAAATCAACATTTCATTGGTCAGACGTAATTCTATGAATTCGTTAATAGAGTAGAAGGGTCTGATTTCGAAAAATGATTTTAGTTTTTTCTTGAATTCGCTAAAAGACAATCGGCAAATGTCAAGTGGGAGTTTATTATACATTATTATTTTTATGTGGCGACCTTGTTTCATTACTTTATTTAATTTAGTTCTGGGGTGTTGAATTCTTTCTTTGTTTCTGAGGTTGTATTGATGGGTGTTCATTTTAGTTGTGAATTTGCCCTTCTCTTGGTGTATTTCTAAGAGTGAGTTATAAATATATAATAATACGCTTTGCCTAATCATTGTATGTTAGATTTGTGATCCTTGCATATCATTTCGGTTACGGTGTTTTTAAGTGAGAAGAGTAGCTGCAGAGCACAGTGGCATCTATTTTTGAAAACATTTATTCAATTCACGAAAAACTGAAATTACGATAGAACACTAGAAAAGTCGAGCAACAATTCAATCAGTAAAAATATTGTTGAGCTACTTTAGCAGGTCACTATGTGTAAACATTTTCTTCTATCGCACGAATTTATGTTATTTATGTTTTGCTGGCAATAATTACATCAGGAATATGATCTTCTGTCTTCATTTCAAAAATGCTATTTTTCATTTCATTCACATTGTTATGACTATGTTTAGTTAGTAACATTAGCTTATTAAGTCATGATTTACTGCCAGTTTGCATGTTGAATATTCTGTTTCATTTATAAATTAGCTGCATTTAGTTGTCTGTCTAGAGGTGTCAAATTACTAAACGCTGTCTAGATCTTAAACGATGTTTAAGTCGGTGCGGCAAGTTTTTATAATTAATTTTGAGATATTTTCAACATAACCAGGACTAACAATACCTCCTCCTTCAATGGGTGCCGCTAGGATCAATCTTTAACCGCTTACATAATTGTTAAAAAAAAAATATTTGTTTACTTTTTTTTAACAATTTACTTACTTTATATTTATTTGTATTGCTTTTTAGTCTTATATTAATCGATGGCCTAATAATTAATTATGTTTTCGGATAATGGAGCTATCTATCACACAACCTTATTAGCACACGCTGTCAATTTCGTTTGAAGATAGTTTCAACTGAAGTAACCGTGTTTCACGTATAAATTAGGTTGCTACGGTTAACATTTTAGCAGTAATACACAGTTTGTGATTGCAACCTCATTATATCTCCGTTAACGATACACCATGTGGGTTACCTACATAACCGATTTGGCTTCCCGAAGAATTCCACGAATAACACGAGTCTGACTACGCGCAGCCTTATATATCGAGTTACAAAACTTTTTACAGCTTTCTGCTGTTTGTCTCTCGTTACATAAGAGAAATAAAGAGTCGTGTCGGCAATGCATTCATACAGTCTACTATTGAACCTGTCAATCATAACGAGTGCGTTGTCACGTCTGTCGACGGCGCCTGAAGTGACATTGACTTTGTTGGTGTCGCGGGCCTGATACCGCGGGGCGAGCGAGCCTGCGCCGGCGCACATGTCCGCCGCTCGTCGAGACGCGCGCGCGCCTCCACGCTCCGCGACCCGCCCGCCGCCGGGCACGCGACATGCCCGCAGTGAAAGTATTCAACATATTCGGCGGGCAGAAATCGACAGAGAAGCACCCGCCGGCCACGCCTCCCACCCAACACGGGGTGATGCAAAAGTTCTACAGGACCTTTTCAGTCGGTCCCGAAAACTCGATCGAACACAAAGGCACCAAAGTGACGGCGATTGCCGCTTGCCTCGAAAAAAATATTTGTGACCCACCAGTGAAACTGAGCAGTGATAATGTGCAAAAGTTTTTGACAAAAATAAACAGCGAACTTGTGGTGAACAGTAAACCGAACGATACTAAACATCATCACGTGTACGAAAATATAAACATTAGCGTCGCCGGCGACGCTAGCTCTCTACGAGGTGAAGATTTGCGCGATGAAAACAAAGGATACGCATCAATATATGAGAACATCCCGATTGTCGCCAAGCCGGTCGTTTCCAATACTGAATCTAAATTAAATAAAGCTTTAGAATCATTCGATAAAATACTTTCAGAGTTCTCTGCTAGCACGTCTCTTACGCCAGATATAAACATAACTAAAACTAGTTTTGTTCCACCTAAACTACAAAAGTCTAAAACTTGTAGTATAATAGAATCACGTTGCATATTGAAGAAAGCAAATTCGGACCCGCAAAGTGACAGTAAAACACGAAACAAAGTGGCACGCAATAATTCTATTGACAAAACGACCAGTTTGTGGAATCTCGACGACATGAAGGGAAAGGAGTTGACCACACCACTGATGCCTTTGACACCGACACCCATCGACAAAACAAATCCGGATAAGTATGCCACGTATAAGATATCGTCTAAAAACCCGTCTCGCGTGAACTGCATTAAAACCGAAGATTTAAAAAAACTTGATGTTAAAACGAGAATACTAAAGAAAACTTTATCTAATCCGCCGTCGACACCTGTTCCGGTCGTGTCCAAGACGAAACCGGTGACTAAAAAGATCGAGAAAAAAGTAAACGACCCAAAGAAAACAAAACTCAAAACATGTGCTGATAATGGAACTACAAACACAAAAACGTGTTTAGAAAACAAAGTAACTCCCAAAACACAGATGCAGAAAGCAAAGAGTGTGTGGGAAATAGGAAACGAATCTATGATTACGCCAAGTTTGGAAAGAACAAGATCTTCTACTTCTATCGCGGGTTCTCCTAGTAAGATCCCGGTGATCAGGAGTCAAATGTCGCATAACAAGTTCAGTAGCACTAGAGCGCTTTTTTCTCCCACTCCCGTTGATCTAAGTAATCTAGACCAGGCCAGAGAGTGTGCCCAGAAAAAGAGAACTAACGCGCCACGAAAAAATACTGAGAAACCCGAAACAAACAAACAAATAAGACAAAAATCTCTCCTCAATTTAAAGTCAGATTCGAAACGACAATACGATAGAACCAAGAAAGATGCCGTCGATAAAAAAACTTCATCTTCGAAGGCGTCAATGCGAGATTACTCGGACGAAATAAACGCTGTAAGAGCAAAGCTGCAACAGAAAAAAATAAACAAAAGAGATCTCGTCATTGCAGCGCCGGATTCCAAACGAAATGAAAATGAACCGGAAGGAATCGATCCAACGCTGTCACCTGTCAAGTCTATCGTGAAAAAATTGGAACTTAAGTCTGCCATGGAGTCGAAGGCAGAGCCAACTCAGTTCGTGAGCTGTAAAGTGATCCCGCCGGTGCACAAGGAACTGTGCGTGGCTAATACAACATTCCACAACCACTTGAGCACACTCGTCGGCCGTCAAGTGAAGTACGTCGAGTCTAGGGACGACTCCAAAACGTGCCAGGTCGAGAAGCTTGCCCTTCACAAACAAACCGATGAGAAGATATCCGACACACACTCCGACTGCAGCGACGATTCCGGGCACGTTTCTAATGACGCTGCCAACGATAACGACTCTACCTTCGAAAACGTTCATATCCTGAGCCATGTGAACACTACTGTGGATGAAGTGGATTGTAAAGTTTTCGATGGTCCCAAAGATTTCGGGATAAATGTGCCCGAGGATGCAAAGAGCGTGTTCCCCGTGCGGCCTGCACGTCGCCACGCGCGCCGCAACGAGGTCGATAGCGGTACCCGCGCCACCGACGCTCCGAAAGTGGACGAACAGGTACGCGACACTGTTAACATATCGATAACAGCAAATTGCAGGTGCTGTTCTTCTCCATTGCTGCCCTCTCAGGCGTAAACACGCGACGATTTAGATTGCCGACGATATCTTACAGCGACCTAACCAGTCTAGCTAAGTTCGCTTGAAAGCCGCCCGCGCTCCTCATAACATTACAATTTATGAAACACTTTCCGGTCAGGTCATAGACCTCTTTGCTTTACTTAAACGCCATCACTTATTTGTTTAAAAATACGTAAACCTTTTAAAGAAATAACTGTGAAGCCGAACAAACGCATTGATCAAGCTGTGTATTGCATATGCGCTGGTGAACAACTGAACAATGATGCGCTACGCTGCCATACCAACATTCTATTGCGACTACTCGACTCAGAATATTAAATTAGTAGAAGGTTGCCATGTACCATTTTTTATAATTCACCATTGACACATTTATTTACATATTCATACGCTTTAACATATTCATAGCGCCATAAATGTAGACACTCGTAATTTAGCGAACTATTTATTACCACTAGAATCCTCAAATAATGTCTCGCAAATTAATTACGCATAAATTTTGCATGTAGGCTTCCGTATAATATTAAAACTCAACACATACACTACGAAAGTTTTGACGTCTGAGGTCAAATACTTTAGCTTTTATTATGTAAACTCAAATTAAATATAATAAATGTCCAAAAATATTTGTTTGCATAAACGGCAGATATATTTCGCAAATTACCATAACTTCTATTATGCAACGTCCGTTGGTTCCAAGAAGCGCATTCCACTTGATACGTTATGTCATAAAAGGTTCGAGATATTATTTATATCTTAATCAGTTGCATAACGTACTATATGACTCCCAATTTGCACATGAAAAGGCGGTCTGCACGAGTGTACGGTTGTTAATGTTACCAGCGCAGCTCGCACATCGCACTGGTTAATTTATCTCTCTGTGTGGGACAGGTGCACCGCAGGGGTCAGCTCGGGGTCCCCGCTTTTATTTACGCTTTTACTTTCACCAAATGCTTTTGGCGGTTTCAACTCATTACTCTGTCGCGTCTGGAAATTCTAATGCTTAACTTTTAATACTACTTTTACATATCAGTGGGCATAATATCACATATAGCGGCATATAGCACCCATAGCGGCGCTTTCAAAAATTTTTCCTTCATCTGTGGTATCCAGTAACAAACTTATCAAAGTCTACAATTTCATTTCAAGTTTTTAATTTCGCCGTTTATGTTCATCACAGTTGCGCAATAAAAGAAGTCTGCTTAAGAGACGTTTTTAAATGTTTCCGGTGAGCTCGCGAAGTGGTTTCCCTAGTTTGACATGCACACTGCACATTTCACCCTCGCACGCGCAGGATCGCAGGTTTTACCTGTCACTTTCAATTTTAACTTTCGCAGTTGTCAATGTGACAGTTTGGTGTTACGTGCGTGATTCATTTACAAGACCCCGCCTTGTTCACATTGTATTGTTTACATGTTCCTTCTTGTTCACTTGTTAATGAATATTAATACAAGCCATACTATTACGCCCACGCGTTTTATTACAAGTTTCACTTGCGCTTATATAAAATTGTCCAGCAAATATAATGGCGATGGTAATAAAGACTGACGAAATTATTAATTCGTCACATTTACTGAAATGTTTTGGCTTTCTACTCTGTTGGTGTTTTATGTGTAATTTAACGAGTAAATTTGCACTTTAAAAGGTCATTATTAATACCTGATGACTTAAAATTATGGTTTTTTAATTTTCTTTGTCTTTCAATTTTAATGCGGTTACTTAACAACACATTTAGTTATGTAACTTTAATGGAAACTTAAAAATTTGTTTAATAATTCATATTTCATTTTTTGTTTTACATTTATTGATATCGGATGTACATTCACTTGCTTTTTCATTATTAATTAAATGTTTATTATTAGCAGTACTTGTAGTTCGCATTATTATATAGGTTCATTGTTAACAAGGACTCTATTTAAAAGACCCTAAAATACAATATAAAAATCTTTTACAGTTATAGGAAATTTTTAACAATTGCTATTCCGTGGTCCGTAAACATAAATGTTTTTCTCAACTGCATTTTCTTCATCTACGTAGATGACATCAATGGTCATGAACCGGTGTTGTTTATTATTAAACGGCGGAGTATTATTTTAATTACAATTTCTCATACGGCGAATGTCACCCTCATCACAATTTCAATCTACCGAGTCACGTTTTCTGTTTCAAACAAAATTACTTTCGTATATAAATTAGAGGATAGTCCGTCCCTCGACGCATGCTCATCACGTCCTAGCTTTCCCTGGCGCGGGCGCAGCCGCGGGAAAGCTGTGTCCTTTCTAACGAGTGGTTCGTATAACGGATACTGAACTATGTAGTATGAGTGTTTAATCAGCAAATATTATCAAGGAAATTCTAGCTAGTTCGGTTGTTTGTATTAGGAATGGGGTCGGAAAGTTGGCTTACTGTCCTTGTATGTTTTGGCTTCTCATTTTTCCTGCTTCATATGTAAATATCTCGCTGCAATTTAAAATATTTGTACGAATCTTTTTAAAATATTCTTTTTACTGATGCAGAACTATAATATTTTTATTTTGAAATTAATAATCTTGTTTTGTTTCTTTTGCGAGAACTTACGATATATCTAGATAACTGTATATCTTAATCCTCGGAGTATACTGTAGCTCCACGCACTATCAATCATAAAATATATGATGTTTGTCATTGACTTTTACCACCTCACTTTCTATGGCCATCTTGTACTGGCGAAAGTAATTATTTTCTATATCTACTCTTACTCCTGATAATTATATTGAAAATTTCATCCAGTGACGGACTAAGGTAGGTGATCGTATTACGTTGTTTTTGTGCCAACACCAACTGTTTTCTGGACATTTATGTTACCATTATTTTACCATGGTTTCGGTTGCAGCCAGCACGATCTCTCTATGTATCACTGACTTCTCACTGGAATCACTAACGCGATAGGCAAGTGTGGTGATTACATTCAATTCTCATTCGTTCATACAATCCAACGGCCGTATCTTCTCTTACCATCAGGTGAGATGAAGACAAAGAGCAAACCCATCATACATTTTTTTAATCTCCTGATGGAAATTGGAAATCCATGGTTGCCATTATTTGGAAGGGTCATGTCCAACACGCCCGATTCTGAGAAAAATTATCTCTGTAAAGCTTAATATTTCTCAAACGAAACCCTGATTTTAATCTGCCACCTTGTTGGCGTTATTACTATGTAAACCCGTACCAAGTTACAGCCTTCTAGTAGTGAGAGTATCAAAGCTAATCCGTGGACGGACAGACAGACAGAGCGAAATTATAATGGGTCCTTGTTTGACTATGGAACCCTAATAACGCACTAAACAGCAACAAAAATTCACGTGGAAAACAAATGTGGCGTGGAAAACAAATGTACTGACAACGTCAAATGTCATTTTATAATTATAATAAATATATAAAATAGAGAAACAAAAACATTCTAATATTTAAGAGTATATATACATTTTCTTTGATTTTCTAAATAGTGTACAGGTGCAGGCCGGATTTGAATCATCTCTTTTTGCCTCAGTCCTCTCCTGTTGAGATCCACCATTATCAATCCGTCAATAGTAGTTTGATTCGACGTCTACATCACAATGTACAGCAATTAGTCCGTCGAATCGCACCGCATATATATTTATCCATTGTTTGTCTGTACAGCGAAAGTGTAAGAACCATTATTGATGCCTCGTTTATGCCAGTGATTGACTTTTATAACTTCGACATCTCTTGTGTATTTCTTTGATGATGTATCTTGTGCACCACATTCCGCAAATAAATAATTTTTATGTGAAATCTGTATTCTGCATTAGGTATCAACTACGAAAACTGTATTTATGCATACTTAATTAATTAATATACACAATATTTTTTATTTACAGTTTTATAGCACACAAGAGTTACAGGGCGTCAAAGTATTGTATTTTTCGGTAATAAAAAGCCCAAACTTTGAACCTGTTTTACAAGAGTATGAATCAATTTAGAACAATTTGGAAAAACCACCGACATCTTAAATTTCATTGGTATGCTGTATTAAAAAAATTGCTACATAATATACTGTATCCTTCAAATGATCACTGGACTACGAAACATCCAAATAACGGGTGGATAACTTCGCGTAGTGTATGCTGTCTCACCGTACGCGCTCGGGTAGGATAGGGCTCGGATAGGGACAGCTACAAAACAATGCAACCTTGAACGCGGCCACGTGCTCTAAACAGACAATCCTCTTAACAATTAGGCACTCGTATATATTGAGTTATCCGCCCACCGCCTTGGAATTTTTTTTAATGTTCTTCGTTAATCAAAGTGTTCTGAAAATCAAGTGTCTTCAACAAGCCCATTTGGTTTCATTTCTTCTGAACGTTGGCTTCGATATATGAATCAGTGTAGCCGGCTATGTACATGTGTTTGTGTAAATATAAATTATTCGCATAGTATTTTCACAAGGTATAAAACGATTTGTGCTGTCTAAAACGTCTAATAAGCAATTCAACATAATCACCATACGAACAAATCGCCAATATCGATTTAGTATCGAAAGTTTATTGCTACGTGCTGATACGAAAAGCTACAATTTGCTAGAACGCTCGTTATACAAATTGTTGGAGTCGTTTATCGAGTGGGTGCAAATAACTTTAAATAGGGTTGTCAACGTTATAATACCAGATACAAGCAGGGTCTCCAGAAGCGGTTGCGTTGGCTTTAGTGTGAATTGTGGAGACGAACTACCGTCGAGTTACGATGGAAATAATAAGCTTTCTCTAGGATTTTTGACGGCCAATTTACGTTTTCCGTTGTGTCATGTTGTCATTCTTTTTGGATCGTGCAGACGTCATTCTTTCTTATTTCTGGTGTACTAGCCGGTGCTCGTGGTTTCTTGCGTATTAATTTCGCCTTTGCCTTAGTCTTTGATGAGTCATAAATTCCATATTATGTAAAGTAGTTGTGTAATGTAAAAAACACTCTAGAGTTCTTTTCACTACATTGATGTATATGAACAGAACCGCCTTTGAAAGTACCTGTGTCAGAATTTGGTCACATTCACCAAACCAATTTATCATGCTCTACATTCTGTGAATTTCTGTGTTAAACACGATTTCCCGGTTTTGATATGATTGAAACAAATTTAAGACACACGTGTGACATTATGACAGAGCTAAGGAAATTAAATAATAAATGATTGGTTATGATTTCAGGCTTCGAAAAATCTCAACCGAATTGCCACCAAGTAAAGTGGACATTGTCATTAGTCAAAAACTTGACATTTTAAATATTAGTGGTCTGACAATAATCTGTACCCTGGCAAGACAGGGTAATGAAAATGATGGAATGACTTCATCATCATCAGCCCGGAAACATCCACTGCTGGACATATGTCTCTTACATGAGACGCAGCATTGACCGGTCCCGAGACACTTGCACACGCTTCCCGGTTCGTGGTCGCCTTTCGAGAACTTTTACTCCCCACCAGTTATCAGTTCTTTATTGCCTGCATATTTCCACTTCAGCTCACTGACTCGTCGAGCTATGTCAGAGACCCGGATTTTATCAGATAGAGAAATTCCGATCATACTCGTAGCTCGTTCCATTGCTCGCATGAAATGACTTGCGTGTGTTTAATGACGTGTCAACCCTGAGATTATTTCGATGTCACAGGTGTCCGCTCCGCACGTGCAATCATCGGGCTGACCTGATCGGGTTACCGTTGATGATACCAAGACCAGAATCACATTATTAAGTCCGTTCGCTTAGATAGTGACACCCTTTATAAATGCCGCCAACCTCGATCAAAAGATCCGCCGTGAACTCAAAGCGGGCCGGCTTCGGCGTGCAGCCGATGGTGAATTTTGAATTTTATGTTTCACGTCGCAGTGAGGTGCAGAACACACAATTGTTTAATTTTATGCTCCTCTGTATTGACGGTTATGTGTATTTTTACTGCGTAAATTATATCATGTGCATTATTTAACACTCGTTTTTTCTTCAATAACCACATATTCCGTTCGGGGTGTACCGACATTATCTTAAAGAACAGACTTTAACATTTAGATATTTCACTTTAGGTCTTGAGTGTTATTCATAAACCGTAACACAAATTCTCTACCCGATCTGATTGTGAAGCCCTATTTCTAAGTAAGAATAGTCTGCCTACATTACTCATTTGTGCTTTCTGTTACAGCTTTGCTACATGTGACAAAGTTTCTTAACATTACCAAGTATTTGAATGGTCATTCGTTTTGTCTTTGTCGTACAATGTTACATCTTCAACTTTGAAATCTAGAGCACATTTTACTTTTAGATTTATGTTCGCTGCTGTTACGTGTTTGTTCTGTTTATTGACATACAGAACTGTAAAAAGGTCATTAGTCAACTTTACCTGGTGAACGTTTACCTGGTGCGTATTTAACTCACTGCCCTCTTAGTTGTATTTGTACGTAGTTCTAGTCGATTAAAGTAAGCCATGGTAGCTCAGTAGGGTAGAGCGTCAGTCCTTGAGCAATCGAGATCTGGGTTCGATCCTGACTCTTACCAATGAGTTCCAATTTGTTATTCAGAATTTATATACGAATGATAAAAATAATTACCATTGACTTTTCGGTGAAGGATTTTAGGCCTGAGCCCCTGCAGTGGTGACATACATATTTAGGCTGTTGATGATCACTAGTAGATTATATCGATACTGTATTTGGCACTTCGTTGGTACAGTTTGATACAATTTGGTCATCCGTACACGTTCACGATTAGATAATTACCCATGAGAAGCTTGGATATAATGTGGGGGATTGAACGCCAGTAGCTTAATGTTGAGTTGGTTTTAAAATCGTTCATACTGTTTGATTGTATTATTTAGCTTGGTTAGATTTGTAGCGAAACATAATATAAAAAATTTAATTGAAAAATTTAAAATTACTATTAGCATTTACTTTTTTCGTATAAATATTTGATCGTTAGCTTTTATACATATGTAGTTTGGAAAGTAATTGCTATATTTACTTGTTCTTTGCTTTTGTACCTTCTTTTTTTATTATATTTATCCACTCTAATGTTATAAATGCGAATGTATGTCTGTTTCAGAGGGTCAGAATGACTTGATTTTGCTATTTTTTGTATAGGTATAGTTGAAGGGGCAACAACAGGCTACATGCAAAAGCTAGTTTTAATTTAAATACATCGTTACGGTCAATTTATCGTTCAATATATCGTCATTAACTCCTTCTATAAACATTGATGATATCCGCTTGTTTCAATAATCCTCGACTTATTTTCATTTACAATCTGAATCGTGTTCAGTTTTGTTTCTTAAATATAAATTATTGAATGTTTTCGAGTATTTGATCCCATACATGATATCCAATACATAAATTATTAAATATTTTGTCTTCGTGTACTTTGTGTTTCCTGGAATTGAAAGATTTGTTGTGAATGTATGATGTCATTGTTATGTGATCTCCTTGTATTAAGTATGAACAGGGATAAACGTATCATTTTCTTACCCGACTACTACAAAAGAAGTAGGACGGAAACGTTTCTTTTCAAATTTATATTCGTCTGTTCTATGAGTGTCACTGAAAAATCGATATCATATTTTGTACAGGTCACTCATTAAATCACTAATTTCTTTATTGTTTGTCTACTACTAAACAGTTGACAACCATTTATAAAAACACTAGCTTTTGGCTGACTTCATTGCGTGACTTCAGAAACAACCCCACGGGAACTACTTGTTCGATCGAGATAAAAAGTAGCCATCAACTATCCCTACGCAAAAAATCAAGTCATTGTTATGATCCGGACGTGAAGTAAGGACAAACAAACTCATACTCGCATTTATAATATAAGTATGGATAGTTTCGTTTACAAACAAATACCAAGTCAACAAGTCTACGTTGTTGATAGCAACTCGAGTTACATCTCATGCGAAGTAGCTGCGTTATCCAGTTACAAGATGTAACGGCTCATTGTGAGTAATACTGACAGGGTGGGTACTGTACTCCTTCAGTGTCAGGCTTCTGTTCCCATGGTCAATATAAACTATGGGATACGATCAGGAGTGGCTTGTCTGCTATGATTCGTTCCTCTCTGTCATCCTCTCCATACTTATTTCCCTGCTACGCTTGTTTTATTCTTCGTCGCTACCTAGATGTTGAGAAATACGACAGACTTTCTTTCTAACTCCTGCGTTTTCTTTGTCGTCGTTTCGTCAAAGCTGAGGAACCTATAGATTGCCGTTCTTATTAGTTCAATCCTTTATCATGTGACCTGCAAGGCTAACAAAATGCCGTGACAAAATTATCTCGTGGTCTTTACGTTAGCCCTGCTGGCTGTTTTTTCTCCTGTATTATATTCACTTTCTGGAGGTGCTACTGCACTACCATTGTAATCGGAAATCAAATCGGTTTTTCCAGCACTTGTTGCTTATAGTATACATCGGTTGGAGTCTCTTGTTGCACGATATTTGAGTTATCGTAGATGCAGTAGTTTGTTTGGCCATTTACTGCCATTTATGTTTTACTATGAGCATCGTATGTACCATATTCGATATATTTTCGTGCCCAAATTTTTGTTGCTAATTTTTTGGGTCACGCCTATCGTATTTTTTTCTCGCCTTTTATGACACTACGTAAAGAAATGGGTGATTCTATTCGAATTCATTCTGTTTTATGAAGTAGATAAACCTATTTATTTTATTTATCATAGAGCAGAAATAACTCAGTTCTCTTTATAACTATTAATAAGTTAGTAAGTTATTTGTTATCTGTCGCAAGCGCACTCATTGCTCAAGTACGCAATCAAACGTTTACAAACATGAATCTCTATCGTCGACACTATCTAGCCAATACTAAAGATCTTGTTTCTAATTATGCACTTTATTGCGGACTTGTAAGCCCATTGCACCGTCCAGTAGTGATTTATTTGCATAACTATGATAGCTTTCTAAGATACGACGACAGCAGGGTCGAGAATTTATTAGGAAAGCTTAGACTTGAAGGGATACCAGAATAATATGAAGGCGTAGGTATAGCACTACATCGTTTTAGATTACTTGTAGGGTCACTTTTCTACGCTAAGCTACGAACTACCACAGTGTTAGCATTGTTTGCCGCCAAACATCTGTGTTAATTGCATTCCTATGTTCGAAAAGTGAAAGAGAATAGCGATGCCAAACCCATGTGTGTAACAAAGGAGATCTTGATTTTTAATATTTTTATTTATTAAGGTTTAACAAACTAATTACACACAATAACAAAAAACTAAACTTACAAAACAATAGTGTCATATGTGCAACTAACTCAAAGGTAAACACAGTGTTGTACCGATAATAAGAAAAATAAATGTAGACAAAAATACTTACAAATCTACATTAAAATATTCAGTTCGAAAACTACTTGTAACGAAGTTTTGAAATGTAAACAAAGATTTGCAAAAAACATACAAATTCTTGTTTTTCTCCCTTACAAAGGTATTATGAGTTTTACACATAGTCAATACTGGGGAAATGGAGCTGAATGCAGTATGTTGGAAGTTCGACGTAATTCTATTGAGAACTACCGAGGCGAATCTATAAATCTGAATATTTGATTCCCAGAACCACATCATCGTCAGATCGCTTCATAAACATAACAAACGTAATCATAAGTTAAACATCCTCCGCGACGAACTCCCGCGCACCTATCCCTCGATCTAAACAATAGACGAGCAGATAACTGCGCCTGCGCTCCAGTTGCAACTAACTGCAGATAATGCACGGTTATGTCTGTCATGTTTGTTTTAGATACGGCCACGCTAGTCGTGATGTTGTTACAATTAGTTTAGTAAATATTAGATATTATTATGGGAACTGATTGTAAGTCGCGTCCAATTTATGTTCCATGTCCAGATGTTGGTAATATACAATGTTTTCTAATTATATTTTCACGCCATTTCCTTCCGTAATTTCTGAAATTTAGAGATTCTAGCTTTGGCTTCGGTTTGGGCTGAAAGTTGATATATTAATCCCACAATCTTTTCATATTATAAACCGATAAAATCAGTCATTACCCGGTCACATTCACTGTTATATGTTCCTGATTAGCGTGTTGATGGATTTTTATAAATTATTAGTTACTAGCTTCCGCCCGCGACTTTGTCCGCGTGTACTTTAGGATTTATTCTACTTGTTCGATAGGCACAGGTGACGTATATGACAAATTATTATACTGCATAAGGTACAAAATAGTTTTTATTCTGTTACGTAATCTAATAGTTTAAAGAAACAAAATAAATTTCAATATCTGACGTAGTACATTCAAATAGTCTTCACACCAATATTATAAACGCGAAAGTTTGTATATATGAATTTACATATTCTATGGTCGGTTGCTAGGCAACGCGTTTTTGTTATGCCAAAATTGCCCATGTAATCCCACTAATATTATAAGTGTGATTTTGTACAATTTACACAATATATGTCTTTATAAATTATAGCCTATATGTTATTCTGATGTATAAGCTATATTATTGTAAAGTTTCATTCAAATCCATTCAGTAGTTTTTCCGTGAAAGCGTCACAAACATCCAAACATCCAAACTTTCACACTTACAATATTAGTAGCATTATGACATGGTCCTAGAAGCTTTATGAAAGTTTATTAAACGAAACGCGTACTTTGTTGAAGAGGGTTTAAATATTACTTTTGCCAACAATCATAGATACATGTTACCTATTGACTCGACCTACTCTTTCGATCATAAATAGTCATTCATGTGACGCCGGCAGCCTTCAGGTGACATTTATTTTCTGTTCACTTTAACTAGGGCTCCTCATAAAGTACATTAATTTAGGAAATACAGTACCTATTGACTCGCTCTACTTTTTGACCATAAACAATGATTAGAGTACATCAATGAACTTGTTTCGCCTGATAGCGATGATCATGTTATGACAGACTAATGACCTATAGACACATCGTAGAGGTTCTCTGTAGCATAGAGACTGTGGTATTGTATGACGTCATTAAGGTGAGATTAACACAGTGGTCAAAGTTTTACGGAGAATAAAAATCGGTCTAGTGCGAGTCGGACCCACACAATAAAGGTTCCGTACCACCTTACTATATTTAAAACAAGATCGGGAAAAATACCTGGAATAACATATACACAACAACAAATACACGTTCTTTGTTTAGGAAACCCATTAATAAGGTTTTTAAAATATATATTTTTTTGGTGATCATCCACAAAATGGACAGATCTCATTTAAATGTCGACAAAATGTCACTGATTGCACACGAAGTTTTTTCTGTCATTCTGTTTCTCAAGTCTCCCATACAAAATATCAGACGATCCATAACCACACGCACTCCGCCAGAAGTCTATCACTAAAACGAATATTTGCTGTGATAGCGGCCATAGTTATACACACTTTGAGAATTACATTGGTCTCTACCTATTACGGGTCAGAAGGAACATACAGTCTTTGACATACGAACATATGACAACGGGGCCTGAGTAATAGGGTTTATCTTGCTTTAGGTACGAAATCCTTAAAAATAACTACTGGAGAATCTTAATGTGCCTTAAGGGTGCGTTTAAGTTCGTCAATATCCCGCATGCGGGTAGCTCTATTCATTGCGGTCCGGTACAGTATAGCGCTATGTTTCGGTCAGAGGAAGCACTGCAATTCTTCAGTAATACTCATACCGGTCTCTAGAACTAAATGTTTTGCCAATAGTGTTGGCGAGAGATAAATACCGGAGGTCTAGCACTAAACAGGAGTGCATCATCTACGTCGCTGCAATCTCCGACTGTGATTACGGCAGATTGATTCCCCGATCTTCTTCTGAAGACTAAAGTATAAGAAAAATAATATGAAAAAGTGTAAGAATAATGACGCAAAAAAAATTAATTTTCAATAGGTATGTACTGTTTTGTCGTAACACTTATGTAGAGAGAAATCGACGTCAAATTTTATTTTAAACGTTATGAAATGCGATATGCATAAAAATTGCGGAATTAAATACCTTCACACACAAAACTATTTACAAATGTGTGACAATATTGCCTAAGTTGGTTAAGTAACGCAGAAGGTTCATAGTAATGAACTTCCTCATGACTGAGGTAAAAGGCAAGTCACAAATCATTGTTTCCCAAAGATGCTGGCTTGTAACCTAGTAAACTAATTCCTTTGTTCTGATTTTTAAGACTTTGCTGCCTTAGTTTTTTTACGCAAGGGCTATCTGTTTCTCCGTTGGTCATAGTCTTAGAAAGTGATAGAAGAAATAAATGATTGCAGAAAGATGATAGTGCTACAAAATGCTGTCCATTTCCAATTTTGTTAAACTATTTGCCGCCGCTTTGGCAAGAGATCTCCTATCCCAGAAATAGGTAAATTTTTCCTATTTCTATGTCCAGAAGTGGACGTTTCTCGTCTGATGATAATGACTATATATATAGTGAAATTAGGTATTCACACATAACACCATGCAGTAGGTACTTGCATTGAAAACGTGAGACAACGCACGCCACTACGACACAATTTAGTGACCTAATGGTCCAATTCCGTCCAGTCCGACTGTTTAACGACCATACAATAGTGCTATTCATCCACTATCCATTCGCTTTAGATGGATATCACATCACTATATATGTAAATGTGATGGAACTACAGATGTTTACTAGAATGACTCGAAAAATATACGAGTTGTGCTGCGTTTCTGCTCTGAATGTTCTCGTGATTTCAAGTGGAATGCTTCAATTTGTCTGAGTCAGGTGTGGAATTATGACGTAATGAAAGTTGCGTTCTGTGCATCTACCATGATGCTGCTCAGTCGAGATGCGGGTGACAAGGACAGAGCGATAGTTAACGATACACGTTATCGACTGCGTAAACTCATGGTAGATGCACTGTACATGTCTCGTTAGCGGTTGTATTATGGTTTCGTTTTGTGAATCTCGTCCTGTGGACGTCGTGAAAAGCGACAACGTAAAAAAAATCCTTCGCAACGCGTGGTGGCACGGGAAATGTACTTATAGAAATACGTTTTTCGTGACGATCTATAAGTAATACGCTTGCCTACCCGTGGACTTACACATCGTATGTTGAATATGTGATCTTATTTGATCATTTAGGAAGGTCTTTTTTTCTTCTCAACGATTGCGTTGTAGAATGGGACCACCTATTTCATCATGCGGGTATCGTAAAAGGCTACTCAGGAGATGGGCAGCAGCATGTACCTAAGTAACAACAACATCTTACTGCGATCACCAAGCCACCTGCCAAGAAAGTCCAATGTGGCGGTCTAGAGGGCGGGAGGATCATGTTTTATGAACGTTTGCTTTCTGATTGTAATTTACAAATCGAATGAGACTAAATTCATTCAATCTTCTGCATAAGTGCCTCTTTAGCTAGCTTGTATCCTACAAGCAAGCAAGGTTCCATGTGAGTGTACACCTTATGCTCTCGTAGATTCGTAGGTGATGTAAAAATCTAATAAGGAGAAGCTCGGTCTGTAAATCCGTTCTTGGACTCCATCACTAATTCAAAACATCCTTACCTCACGATTATCTTTGCTGACGGCATCTCTGGTTTGCTAGGCAACTAGGACCAATATCTAATGACTTCATCAAAGTTGTGAGTTTGGTCTGTAGTGAATTGCACCCCGGATGTTCATTTGGTGACAATGAGTCATTAATGTTGGCTTATTTTCAGCAGATCACAGTTCCACTTTACTCCCGAAGCAAACAGCACACATGCGTTGCAAAATCACAACACTTAGTTTGAATAACGATGTCATATATAGATTCAAAAGTACGCACTGAAAAGATAGCGGTGGAAACGAGTTTAAAACAAACATTATGTAATTACATTCCGCATAGTATCAGATATATAACAATGGAACATGCTGATTCATTCATCTAGTATCGATTT